>CM056598.1:27223583-27588583 GCA_029721355.1 Tegillarca granosa | reverse complement strand
AAAATAAATAAAACAAATAAGAAATTTTAAATATAGACCATGCAATGAAAATATCACTATCAATATTGAAGAAAAAAGGACTAATGAAGACCATTCTGTCTTAAAATCATCAGTTGACAACAAAATATACCCAAAAAAACTTAGTATGTGGTGTCCTGTGACCTTCAACAGGTATATATCTAAACATTTTAAACATTACCTGTTTTTGATTTTTGTAAAATCTCCTTCATACATGACTGACATATAGTTAATTTGATTATGTACATGTAATTAATCTTTATATATCTAATTCTGTATTCCATATCATCAATATTTTATCAGCATTAAATATGAATCACACATTACAGTTAATTATCTGATGTTATCGCACAGTGCAGATACATGTAATTAATTTGACTGGCAATGATTTTTAGGGTGACAGAAAATATGTATATATCATGTCTTTATACAGTCAATTATTTAGGCAAGTGTAATTCACAGTCAATTTAAGAATCAGTATATCTACAGATTGATACAAACTTTTTCTTCTTTTCAAGATATATTAATGAAATTGTGAAAATAAAGTATGAGGAAAAAAGTCTTTGAAGAAGGAAATGAACAAGATGCCATTGTATAAATATCTGATGTCATGAACAATTCTTGCTACAAAAAATGTCATTCATAAAGTAAGAAAATGATTTAATATTTTTGTACATATTAAGAGAACAAAAATGATGACATACTGACCAAAGGCATGTATAATTAACATAAAACAAATACAAATACACAAGTACATGTACATGTATATACATACATGTACCTACAGGTATTGATATGGAGACAGATCTACATGTACTTAGTAACAACAATAATTTGGTGAGCAAATGTCACTTAGATGAGATAAATAAGATACATGTGTAACACACATAAGCATAAAAAACAATAATGTGGTGAACAAATGTCACTCAGATGTACACGTAAATGAGATACTCATGTTAAACACGTAAGTATCAACAACAATGATGTAGTGAACAAATGTCACTCAGATGTACATGTAAATGAGATACTCTTGTTACACATGCAAGCATCAACAACAATGATGCAGTAAATAAATGTCATGTAAATGAGAAATACATGTTACACATGTAAGTGAGGTTATAAATACAACAGTACATTATTGATGGCACAATGTATTTTTGAGGATTTGATTTTAAATTGAGTAATAGTCTGAAAATCTGTATGGTAATTCAAATAAAAGAGGGTTAAATAATCTGTACATTTTGTCAATGTACATGTAAAGAAAAACAATATCTTTAAGTGTAATTAAATTTACATGTACAAAAGAAAAAAAAAAAAAAAAAAAAAAATGAATAAAAAATTTAAAAAAACAAAAACAAAAACAAAAAAACTCTAATGTATGCTTTTTAAAAAAGATGGTTATCTTAAACTTTACCACAGAAGATATAAATGAGACCTTTACATTTAACTGTTTATATGACATGTATATGAGTGATAATTTGTTTTTACTAAATTACATTTTCCTTTCAGTGGGCAAATATAAAAACAGTGTGTCTCCTTGGACACTGGTAAATACATGTATTTTTATCTTTCAGCAATACAATGTACATGTATTTAAAAGTCTAATATTACAAGATAGGGTCATAACCATAAAGGATTAAGAAGAGCGATGGCAAGATTTAACCCAAAAAGCCACTACATGTACACGTAAAAAGCAACTTCAGAAAACAGTCATCAAATGATCAGACCAGGCCACCTGCATATCTCGTTTACCAAACAATTTAAATTAACAACTTAAATACTTGGTCTTCTTCAATAATTAATGTAATATCTTGCACTTTGAATGCTGACATGGGAGGTCATTACATTATTTTTACAAGTGAGTTTAAATGTAAAGGGCATTTAAATGAAAAATTGTCTATGATAAAATGATAAATAATAAAATAAATACAACAAGAAATGTACATTGTACTAACTAACAAAAAATTACGAAATGTACAGGGTTCTAGCTATTAACAAAATAACAAACTAAAACCTATAATATATTATATACAAAATATAAAGTAACCATACACACAAAAACTTAATACAGTACTGTACACACAGGCAAATAACAAATAATAATAGAAATTTGTAAATCTATAGATTATATATACACATTAACAAAATATGCTTCAGCTGTTGCTATAGCGATAAATTCAATATCCAACACACACACACACACACACACACACACACACACACACACATTTATGTCATATACACATACATACATAATGGAATTTACAATGTACTTATGAATAAAATGTTTTACATGATTGTAAACAAAATTTGACCACATGAACCAAATACATGTATGAGTTTAATAATTGAGGTGATATTTCCTTATTATTAACCAATTTTCATTTACATGTAATACATGTACATATGTTTTTATTGTCACATTATTAGAATGTTAAGTGTTACTTCATTACAGTCAAAAAAAAAAAAAAAAAAAAAAACAATTGCATTCTTGTACTATGTATTATTTCATAACAACCAAAATATAATATAAATGCCCTTAGATTTGAAATGAAGACCAGTATACTGTTACCAATTACTACTTGTATTTGGTAAGTTGACCAATGACCAATATTTATAAGATAAAAATAGAGTTTAATGAACTCAATAAAGTTTATATACAAAATGGCAGTGTTTGGCAATATTTGAAGGTTACAACAGGTTATTGGTTAATGCGTTTCTGTACCAAAACATGATCAAACTTAAAAGATGAGCTAAAGATAAGCTTTATGTCATTTTGGCATATTGACATCAACTTTATACTTGTTATACACAAATACATTTAAGTCATATACAACAGATTTTTTCTCTTTTTTAAAACCATATCAGAAATTTTTCAGCCTCTTCTGTCAAGTTGCTACAGATTGAAAGAAAAATTTTGATAAAGTTTACTTATGACAAGAAATACGGATTCAAGTAAAGCAGGTTCTGAAAGAATGACAAAAGTTTAAAAGCCTTCACCATAATATCTGGCATCTAAATGAGAGATGTTCTAAATTCATGACGTTGGAGCTACGACTTTTTGATATAATATATTTTTGAAGCCTCATACTATAAATCTATCTACAAGCATTTAGAGATGGCCAAAAGTGTTTGAAAAGTTTGTAATATCCCCCCCCTTTTTTTAAAAAAAAAAAAAAAAAAAAAATACAATAACAATTTTTTTTAAAAATCCATTTTCATGAAATTTTTGGAATTTATTTCATTTCATGGTCAGCTTAAATCTAAAATTAATTGCCAATTTTATGAGTAATTTTCAAAATAATTAAAATTTTCACTGTGAAAGTTTCATTTATATGATTTTGAAAAGAAATCTGAATTAATGCACATGTACATGTATTTGCAATTAGTTGGCTACATACATGTATATGTACATGTAAATACATATTTTAAATTGTTTTGAAACTCCAACATGCAAACACAGTATTTTACTAAAATATTAAATTCATTTGTATGTAAAACTTATCTCTTATATATATATATATCTATCTATTTATATATATATATATATATGTATATATCCTCATTTTAACCACAAATGCATGATTTCCATATGAACTAGAAAATACTTCTACATTGTGAAATAAATCACAAAATAATGACCATAATGCTGCATTCTTCTATATATGACTGAAAAATCCTTTTTCCCATCTTATACCTATAAATGTTTTTTGTGAATAAACTTTTTTTTTTAAAAAAAATGTGAAATACATAAAGTGATTGACCAGGACATTGTTTTCTTGACCAGAAGAATCTGTATATAATTTTTCTCTTTATGTTCTGACACATCGAAGCAGATACATTTCCATTTTAGCTGTGCGTAGGTTAACAGAACAACCATACTTTCACTTTTAATTTTGTATTTTGTCTTCAACAACTTTACTCTGATGTCAATAAAAATATATTTGGCATCTCTATATTAAATTTACATGGCAGCAAAGTCTATTTGAACATAAAGTTGACGTACACCAATCTGGAAAAAAAAAAATTAACAGTATGATAATTATTGAATACATTCCAGAAATGTACATTGCATGTGTATGTAAGAAAGAAAAAAATCTTAACAATCATGACTTTAAAATAATCATTGAATACCTGTTATAATATGTAAATTATAAATGCATTATAATATTTTAATGAAAAAATGAATAAAATTCGATATTTAGGAAAAAAAGAATATTATTTTTTATGCAAGTCACATGAAAAGATATACAAACTCTATGGTGTAATTAATGTATACTAAAGACAATCAACTTCACCCTGGCTCATTAGATGATTTTAAATTACTCATTAAAAGTAAAAATAAAAACCCTTTTATACTCACTTGCGTAAATATATTATGTGTTGAGCTAAGTATATATCTGGCATCAGCTTTTGTGGCAACTTCTAATTTGATAGTTCCAACATAGACTTCACTACATAAAGTCCAAAAATGTGGTTCTTGTACACTGTACACGCCCTCTAACTCACTGACCTTAAACAGAACATAGATGTTACAACAGTCAGTAAACAGAACAAAAATTACCTTTGGATTACAGTATTCTTTTTCATTTAAACTGTACAAAACATATTGTAACCCATATAATATAATAAATATGGTTCAAAAGTTATTAAATTTTAAAAGAAAATACTGAAGCATCTTGTAAGGTTTTGAAAAAAAAAAACCAAGAGGCCAGTGGGCCTTATGCTCACCTGGGGTCATGTTTGCTATTCTTGCAATATTTTTTCTGGGCAATATCCACAATATAAGAGCTCTTCTTAAGTTTCCCTATTTTTGGGTCCTAAATCCCAGATTTGGGCCAATTATAGTATTATTACTAATTTTAAAATATCTGAGGTGTAGCGATTGTACATGTATAACTGTTCAAAAACCATTTCAAACAGTTTTTGCTTTAAGCTTTGATTTTTTTTACTTCTGTAATTTTAAATGTTTATAACTTAGATAAAAAATTAATTTAATGATCTATGTTCATTACCCTTTGGTAACATCCTGGTAAAAGATGTTCTATTTGTTTGGGTGTTCTCTGCATTAATATGCCAACTGAATCTCTAATTAATGGTAAAACACTGAAAACAGAAAAAAAATTAATACATTTCAATGTCACTTTATTTTTGCTACACTAAAATATCTGTTAAAACACCTCCCACTGTATCAACTAGATAAGAGCTTGTCAGAAAATACAAGTATCTATTTTGGGGACAATAAAAGAAATTTTTAACTGATTGGAAAAAATATTTACATGTAAATTATAAATAAAGCTTTCTACCTATAGGGTCTCAGAGCTAATCACAAAATAAAAATTACAAAATAAAATTTACATAACAAAACCTGTAAAAAACATAAATAATTAGAAATAAAAGAAATTTTCTTTGTCAAACATTTCGTACAAATTTATTACATACATGTACCTTTTTTTTTGGGGTTTTTTTTTGTTTATTTTTTAAAAAAATCAAACAAGACATTTTAAGAACTTTGAGGTCAAAGATACATGTGAACATCTTTGAACTGGGTCTAAAATAATATATCAGAAAAAGAAAGTTCTGCGAAAAGAACAAAGTATTTAACCTATAAAATTTTTTATTAAAAACACAGATTTAGCTTTCTGTGCATAAGGTATGGCATAGATATATTTGTTCTACATGTACATTTTTGTACAGGCAAGCTAGTAAAATAAAATGTATAAAAACCTGTACTATTGACAAACCTTAGTTAATTACGAACAGGACTATCTTTATTCCAAAGTCATGAATATATTATTTATATAGAGGAATAAAGAATGAAATCAAAACCTGGAGAGAACCACAGATCTTCTACACACAAACTGGAAAACTTTCTCATACAAAAATCTACTCAAGTATGATATGAATCTAGGTATGAAAGAGTCTGTAAACTAGTACATTACACCATTTTACCACTCCACCCTGTTAGAAACTACATGTACTCATCTAAACGTAATACAGAAATGATTTTAGTTTGTCTTAAGTACCACCATTATCATGTATAAACGAAATCTACTTACCTCATTCCTATTAAAGTGGCTATAAACATAGAACAAATAGGATCTGCAGCCATCCAACCAAAATAATATATTAACCCGGACGAGATTATAACTCCAACACTTCCTAATGTGTCTGCTAGGATATGTAAAAACACACCTAAAAACAATAAAATACACATCATACCTCTCATATGTACAATTACTGTTTCAATAATTACTATTTCAACTGCTTCAGTATTTCAGCTTATTAAAGATTGTTCATTGAGTAAATCCGCACAGTTTATGGTTTCAATCATATGGAAGGAAATTCACACTTGGATATCATATGAACATGTAGAATTCAGAAAAAAATTAAGTTCCTCAGTTTATAGTGTACAACTGCCTTTATGACAATTTTAATTACATATAAACATACATATACACCTGTAAAATAACAAACTATTTTTAAATTGAGATAAGGGAAACAACTCTTAAAAATGAAACAAAATTCCTATAATCATTCTGTAGTAATTGTACACGTATGTTACACTAAAAAATTTTTCAGGAATTTTAATCAAATATAAGTTCTCAAACATAAAGTAAACAGAAACTGATGACTCAAAACCACTTGTCCTTTGTCTCATCCCATCTGACTATTCAGAAAAAAAAACCCACTGGATGGTTTGGCCCCTGGAATAGCACCATAACTATACAATTGGACATTTCCTCTAATACTCGTGCAGTGGGAAATTTTATGATAAGTGGTCCCATATGTTTTTTAATCTTTCCATGACTTGTTTTGCTGTTTTACCATTCACATGTACTTCTATTTTTTTCCCACTGTAATTGGTTTCTCTCTGCTATTCTCTTCCTTACATCAGAATAGCACTGGCCAGTGGATCCTTCAGAAGGCTAGACAACATCTGGAAGGCCACAGATATAGGGAGAAAGACGAAAGTCTCCCTCTTCAAGAGTCTGGTTCTGTTCGTATTGCTGTATGGATGTGAGACTTGGAAGCTTACCAAAACAGAGGAAAAGAGGATAGACACCTTTTAGACCAAATGCATCAGAAGGATTCTTAAAATTAGATGGCAACAACACGTCCCAAACAAAACAGTTCTTGAGATGGCAGAGGCAAAAAGCATCAGCTGTGAAGTGAGGTAAAGAAGATGGAACTGGATCGGACACATCCTAAGGAAGGATCCAAAGGATGACTGTGCTGTGTCACTAGGATGGACACCTGAGGGGAGAAGGAAGGGAGGCCGACCAAAAACAATGTGGCGGAGGATGGTGGAGGTTGAGCGAGACAGTGCAGGCTGGAGCTCTTGGAATGTCACATGCCTCGCAGCCTCAGACTGGCAAGAATGGAAAGACAATGTCAAAGCCTTATGTGCCTCATGGCATGGAGAGAATTAAGGTTAAGGTTACTGGTTTGGTTGGCTGTGGCAAATTTCCTTCCTCAAATCAATTTTATTAGAGAACTAACCTTGCATAATTTGTGTTTGTGCTGTTTTTCCAGGACTACCTCCATGGGATTCATGTGAATGACCATAATCTGAATGTGAGTGACCATGATCAGAATGAGAGTGACCATGATCTCCTGAATGGGAATGACCATGGTCAGAGTGAGAGTGACCATGGCCAACACTTTCTATATGACTGTCAGAGCTTGTTTGTAAACCTAAAAGTAGAAAAAATATATAGGTATTATAGATTTTTAAACATAATACAAGTGAAATGAAATACAATTTTACCAATTCCTCTTATTTAACAAACAAACAAACAAACAAAAACAAAAAACAAAAACAGAAACAAAAAAAAATGTTGAAATGTTGACATGTAAATGTTAGAGATTATCATCAAACTTTAAGTAAGGTTAATGTCTTAGTAATATCATCCTAGTGTAAAAAAGCAAAAAAGAATTGATCTGAGTTGATTTAATAGGGTTTTACAATCCAGTCAAGAAAATTTCACTTATATCGAGATGTCACTAGCTATAGGTGCAGTGGCAGAAATTTTGACTTTTGCTGTGTGCTTAGTACAATGTGCAGGGAGGGTTTTTTTTTAAAGGTACCATGACTGCCATGACACAGGGCATCAGTTTTTAATGTTTCCTCTTAAGGACCCTGTTAGCAGTGTATCTTTCATTTCTAAATGCTGAGTGCTTGGCAAAAGAACAGTCACAACCAACTTTTAAGTTTGAACCCTGACCTCCCACCTACAAAGTGAGCTGCCATAGTGGTCCGAAAAGCAAAGAGAGATTTAATTATTTAACATTAATTAATAGAAGCAAGAAAAATAAAGCAAACAGTGTCTAGCAAAATTATCCAAGTATATTTCAGAATAGAAGGTCAAAAAGGGTCTGTATTACTCAACTGGAAGTTAAACTATATGTTTCATAAATAATATGTGAATGTTACATCAGGTCCAGATATATTTTGTCCATAAAACCCATTTATAAACTGAAAGTACAACAACTTATTTTGTGTTGTTATATTTCACTTTCTATATTTAAAATTTGAATTAAATTAGTTCATTAAAAAAAATCTGTAATTACCAGTTGTCATTTATCTTTAATAAATAACAATGATTTTGGATTTCAGTTCAATATAACAAATTTTACTCAAAATCAGGAAGGTTTGGGTTCAATAAGCCATTTCATTGTAAATGATATTTAATGACTTGGCTACAAACATAACCTTATTGTTATTTGTATAATCTGCCAAACCTAGATACATTGTATTAAAAATCCTAATGCACATATACTGTATTTAATCCCCGAAGTTTTGGTATCTATGTTCAGCTTCAGAATTAATTTGTTACTCTTATAAACCTGTAAGACTAAGTATTAAGTTTTTCCCTATTTATAGGAATGTCAACTATCCTAAATTTTGGATGGACATGTCAAACGAAACTTTAAAGAATTCTGTATACCAAATTTAGTTCAAATTACCTAAGTTGTTTCAGAGGAGATGATTTTCAAAGATTATGACCAGACCTAGACATTATTTTTATAATTATCTGATAAGATTTTCGAGTACATGTATTATATCAGCAGTCAGATATTTAACTTTTTATTATAAAAAAAAAAATTGTCTGCAAATGTGGAAAAAAAAGGGTTTTTCTTTAAAAAAAAAATCTGTAAACTAGAATGTTACCTAAACCATGACTGTGACCATGTGAATGTGTATGACCATGACCTGCAATAAAAAAAATTAATAAGAAATTTAAAAGAAAGCAATTCATCAGAAATTTGAAAAAAAAATTCATGTCAAATTTTGCTTTTGATATTGGTTTGCACAACTTACAATTATTTAAAGATGTTTCTCCTCTTCAAGTGAGGGAACTCAGTGGCTAAGTGGTCTAAAGCAAGTTATTACAGCACCTCTTAACACCTAGGTTGGAATCCCTTTCAAGGCAGATCCTAGAGTGAGAAAGTTTGTCATTTTGATTGCAGATGGTTGAGTGGTTTTCTCTGGGTATTCTGTTTTCCTCCACCATCACAGATATAACACCCTCAATATACATGAAAGAATCTTGACTGGGACACCAAACACCAGTAATACAATCCTCATCAAGTGGATACAAGTAGCTTAGTGGTTGTGGACTACAGATACAAAGGTAAGGGTTTAAGTCCTAACTACACTGTAAGGTATTTCCTAATTTAATATGGCTCCAATTATCCAAGTCATCAAATAAAAAGGTAACATCAGAAGGAGGGAAGGGGTATTTTGTTTTGTATTTTAAATCATTTCAAAAAACTTTGAAAAGTATAAGCCTGTTAACCTACTGTCAGACTTAAAATAGGTTACTTCTCTTTAAGATTCACTGGTAAAATGAATTGTATTTCTCAAATCAAAGAAACAATAAAGAATCATTTTATAGAAGATATTTAACAAGAGGAAACAACTGGAAAAGAAAACTATCACTAAATAAGGAATCTGCTGAATTGTCTGAAAAATCACTGCAGTCCAATCTTGCAGTTCAATGCAAGTGCATTTGTAACATTTAAAAAAAAAAAAAAAACAAGAATAGCAATCCATTTCACTGCACAGCATGTACAGTTTCCTTATCACTGATGTCCAACATGGATTTTGATGAGTGCAACTATTGAAGTTGAAGTTGAAGAAAATCTCTGAGATGGATGTTAAAAGTAAATTTGTTTTAAAGACTTACTATCTCCACCATGTGAATGACCATGTCCATGTTGGAAAGCAAATATACCAATCAAATTTACAATGAATCCTAGAACAGAAACTACAAACAACCTCTCGTGTTTAACTTCTGGTGGTTCAACAAGTCTCTACAATACAAAAAACAAACAGTAACAATAAACATGTAAATTAAACGGTATATGTTGAATTTTAAAACAAAAATGCTAGATATTAAAATTTAGTGCAACATTGTTTTTCCTGTGTAACTGTACAAAAAAAGAAGCATCTTGATGATACGATATTTCAAATGATTGTTTTATTGACAAATGTGTTTGTGTAGGTTCACATTTCATGTTGTCTTTGTTTAACTCTTAATTAATATAAGAAATGAAACAACAGCAGATAATTTGAGTTTATTTCTTCTGTAATATTTTTTAGTTTTTAGGGCTTAGTTAAAGAAAAGAATAACATTAAAAGTTACATAAAACCAGATTTGGCCCTTAAGACGTTGCCTTAAACCCACTTTATGTAATCATTTCCTTGATATATGTATTTACTTACTTCAACTGCTTCAGAAAATATGAAAAATGCTATAAATAACAGGAATAATCCATTCACAAATCCAGCAAGAATTTCTGCACGTACAAAACTGAAAAGTGTAGGGAAAACATAATCAAAATTTTTAAAAAATCTATTTTCAATTTTGATCAGTATTAAGGTACTAATGATAAAAAGAAGTGTTGCTTATCAGAAAAAAGAAAGAAAAAAACTAGTATGTATATATATATTTATGAGAAATGTGGAGTGTTGCTTATTAAACAAACTAAATGGAGTGAAGTGTTGCTTATGTATCAAATTGAAAGGAGTCTTGCTTGTATTGCTTATGAAACAAAGCGAGTGGAGTATTTGCTTATGAAAAATACTGAGTGAATTATTGCCACTAAAATAAACTGCATGAAGTATTGTTTTATAAAACATATTGAATGGAGTGTTGTTTGTACAACAAACTGAATGGAGCATTGTTTTTGAAAGAAAATAAATGTGAAAGGAATGTTGCTCAAATAAAATTAGAAAAGCAGTTCATTTTCATTTAAACTTTGTATAAATTATCAAATTAAGAGTTATTTTAAATTAGGGGGAAAAAACTTTAAATAAATTACCAGTATCAATATTCATTCATTTAATCACTAAATACAAACTGGCTTCAGTTGGAAATATCTTATACAAAACTTACCCATATGAATATGACTCATTTGATCTCCATCTGGCAATGACAGAAGCAACTAAACCAGCTAACAAAGCTGTACAGTCAAAAAACATGTGAAAGGAATCCGATATTAAACCAAGGCTGCAAGAACAACAACATTCATTAAAACATTAAGTTAAACAGTAATACATATACATTTACATATAGTTTTAGCTGAGAAGTGAGCAATGGTGTTTAACATCCCAGTCAAGAATATTTACTTATATCCAAACGTCGCCAACTATAGACAAAAGTGCAGAAATTTTGTCTGGCATTATACAGCAGGTTCTTTATTGTGACACACCTACCTTGACATGGGACCTCGTTTATTTTAAGTTCTAATCCGAAAGAACTGTGACTTTCATTTCGTTGTGCTGAGTGTTTGGCAAAAGAAAAAAAGAGAGAGAGAGAGAGAGAGAGAGAGAGAGAGAGAGAGAGAGAGAGAGAGAGAGAGAGAGAGAGAGAGAGAGAGGCTCAGGGATAACAGACAATTTACTTTGAAATCCTAGTGAAAACCTGTTAAATAAAACTTTTTTAAATGTCTTCAAACTTAGATATTAAATCTGGATGGCAAATGGTTAGGTTATCTCTAATGACATAAGAGAATTTTTTTTATCTCACTATAAAATTTGTTTACCTATTTGTCCATACTCCATACAGAAGTTCAACAAATGCAAAAGAGAGATTCAACAATAGAAACATAAATATATTCCTGGAAGCCTTCTCTGAAAATATCAATCTGAAAATAAAGAATTATGAAAGTATGAACAGTTTTATAACTTCACAATAAGACATAAATATATTGGAGGTTTTTTTCTTGAAAAAAATGTTGTTGAAAGGTTACAAGTAAACATGGTATTATTGCTTCTGGCTTATAACATTTAGTCACTATACTGTAAATGTATAAATTTCAGTGGTGTATTGATTTTCATGCTAAGACAGTAGTAATAATTCAAATATATTGCTAAAACATGTTTCATTTATAATCTGTTTCTCAAAAGTTCCTTGGGGCCTCGGTGGCCGATTGGTCTAAAGTGCACGCTTACGGATCACAGTGCCTCTCACCGCCTAGGTTCGAATCCCACGCGGGACAGATCCTAGTGTGAGAAAGTTTGTCAGTTCGCTTGCCGAAGGTCAGTGGTTTTCTCCAGGCACTCCGGTTTCCTCCACCATCCCAGAACTGACCGCCTCGAAATAAGAGAAAGATTCTTGACTGGGGCGTAAAACACCATTACTCCACTCCACTCAAAAGTTCCTATGTGCATATTTAAATCCATGTGAATAAGTCGAAAATGTAAATAGCACTAAAATATGTACATGCTAAAATTAGTACAGTATCTTAGCCCATCTGAAATAAGTTTTGTATTAGAATAAGTGATTATCTTGTTTTGGTTCTTTATTCTTCTTTTTATTATTATTGTTATTATTTGGTAGCATTGTAAAATATGGTAAATTAATTGGCTTTTGGTAAATACTCATACATGATTTTTTTAAAATTTACTAACATCTTATCAATAAAAGTACAAACAAAAATTTATATTGCACAGATTTAACTTAAAATCAGGGAAGTAACCACCAAAAATAGGCAAGTAATCCTTGTAAACAAAGCGTACACAGTGCAACATTTCAAAATATATTTTTCATGCTCTTAAAGATCATGACTTTTTCATGCTCTTAAAGATCATGACAATCTATTGTCTAATTTATAGCCGTTAAATCATTTAAATACATCATATTTTATACACACAACATATTATATCTATTCTAAGCAATATGTATAATAATTTAGTCACATTGTAATTATTTATCAATTATAGGTTTTTCTATAAGTATTGTATTGCTTTATGCAAATAAAAATTTGTTCTGTAAACCTTGTTATTGTGACAGTAGTTTTTAAAACAAAAAATAATATTATTATAAAGGTTTTTTTGAATTATTTCTTGAGATCCTATATATTCAATATGTTCATAATCATTGTTCATTAGTAATGATCAGTAAACGTATATACAAAATTTATCTACCACAATGACACCAGCATAGAAAAATGTTTTAAGTTCCAAATCAAATAATAGAAACTTCAAACAAGGAAGAAAAACCTACTAAAATAACTAAAACCCATGACAGAAATAAAAAAAAATGTATATATACATTTTTATCATTTGTTGGAATGGTTAAGAGAGCTGTGACATCACAGTCAATGTGTATATACATTTGTATCTAAATAGCACAAGACTTCCAATGTACTTTTCAAATCTTTAAGAATATAGGTACCTTACGGAAAAACTTCTACCACTACTCTGGGATGCCAGGACAATCAAAGATGGCAATGACTATTCTCTATCAGATCCAGAAATAATGTGCTTCATTTGAGTATAGTGAACAGTTACATATGGATTAATTTGTTTTAAATATGAATTAATGTGATGGATGGAAAAAGTGTTTCAGGGGTAGGTTTCGGGAAAAATTATACGATCCATAGATTTCATTGAAGACTAGGATTCAAATTTAATAAATAAAAAAACAATGGCCATAAAGATCAATTAGAATCAAATTAGGAGTTTTATTAAACGCAATGTAATAAACCGACCAAGACGTCACTCTCCTTGATGTCTTCATGATGTAGCATCATCAACATTGTTTACCATATTGCCACGTTTTTTTGGAAGGATCAATTTTTTTTACCTCATCCATCCTAGGACACGTTCCTTTATTCTCCATCCTGCACGGTACTCTCTGTCATCTTTGTGTAATGGAAGCATTGTGACTAGTAAGATATTTAGTCGGGATTGTCTGATAAATGTATAAATAATTTTCTATCTTGTCACTTCATCGCCTACTCCCGTACCGGCCGTCGTGGACAAAATGAAGCAGAGTTAGCTTAATTTAGTTTCGAACTAATCAACGACAAGGTGCTTTTATTGTTTATGATTTGTATTTAAAAATTATTCAGCGCCATTTAAAATATCTCGATATTTTTAAACAAACTAAATGAATAAAATAGAAAAAATTGCCTTTATTCTAAATACGAAAAGAGTCTAATTAACTTTACTTATAGAGTGCAAGATGGTGGACATGGATGATACTTTCTCCGGAAAAATATATTAGCCTTTCATTAATTTCTATTTATTCAAGCGAAAATGAAGACAGATATGTGAAAACACCTACTCGATAAATGATTTAAATCAATGATGAACTTTAGAAAAATAGCAAGAGTTTTTTGGCCTAAAACATGTTATTCAAAGTATTTGAGGGGGTTGGCGTCAGATGCACGCTGTTCGTTCAAACCACGAACTGCTGCGGTTTTGACAAAAATGACGCGTTATGAGTTTGAAAAGAAACGTTGTAAAGACATGACAGAGGATGACCTAAGAAATTATGTAAGAATATTGAGTTTTGTGCGAAATGTTTGCGTTATTGTTTCAGCTTGTAGAGCATAGTATGGAAGCTTTCTTGCTCAATCAAAAGTGTTACAAGACTTTTCGTCTCATAACCCTGTTCGCCCCAGAACGTTTTGTCCCACCGTATTTGGACATTTCGCCTCAGTATTACGATTTGGATCAAATGATTTTTCAGTTTTGATTTTACAATCAAAGAAATAATTTTTGAAAGTTTAAAATCACTTAAATAATCTTACTTTTTTTTAAACTCTACCATTTGTTTAGATTGAAAGAATTGCAACAAATTTTCTGAGTAAACAAAGCAGAATTAAGTGACACACTTTTGCAGTAGCTGGGTTTGAATTTATATATGAATATCTATCTTATAGAAATTGTATAAAAGAATGAGTGTTTTTGTGAAGGTAGTCAATCAAAGTTTTCCTGACTAATGTTGCAATCTGAATAACTGATAGAAATAATGTAGTCTCTTTTCATTGTTTTTGTACTAATATATTTTTACAGTTGGAGAGTAAAAGATCTGATTATTGGGGACTCCTAGAAAGACATAAACACTACCATCTATGTGTTGAAATCATCAGGAAAAATTTAATGTGAGTGAATCAAGAAACTCAAATGAATGTTGTATGATACATTGTATTAAATTTAAGTCTAAAGTTTTTTCTAAGAATTCTGATTTATCTCATTTGAAATTACTGGTATAACAAACAATGGGGAAACCTTTTTTGATTTATATACTGAAGAAATATTTGATTTTCATTCCAATCAAACTTTCAAATAAATTTCAAACTAAATTTTGTTAATGTTTTAAGATCAGATGATGACTGTTAAAAAGAATTTTAAAACTTGACTTTCAGAGTGTTATCTGTATAGTGAATCCATACACTTAAAGCAAAAGAAAAATGACAATATGTCTTATATCTAGATTTTTACATAAAATAAAAAACTGTTTAAATATGTAGCAGTCTGGGTAGCTCAGTGGTAGAGCATTCGCCTATAGTGCGGGAGGTCCCATTTGATCCCCGGTCCGACCCTGCATTTTTTTCTCCTCCCTGTTACAGTTTGGTGGCCAGTGTGGGGGACGACCCCACGTCATTTGCGTTATCAGCACAATGCTCTGTAACTGTCACAATATATTTACAGGAGTCAAGGAATAGAGACAAAAGTAGTGGATAGATTTCAGTTCAATGATGATATTATCAAGTGGGCAGATGTTTTGTTCACAGCAGGTGGTGATGGTACTTATTTGTTGGCATCCAGTAAAGTCAAAGATCAGAATAAACCTTTAATAGGAGTAAATACTGATCCAAACAGGTGAGTTAAAATGCTGACAGGATCAAAGGACAAAACCTGTCTAAATTCAGTGATGTTAATACTAAAAATCTGTGTAAATTAAACCATCTGTCTTATAAATATACCCCGTGTAAACCCTGCCTGATCCAAACAAACCTTCAGTATCAATCCAGAATATATCTGGTTCTACAGTAACCTAGTTATTATTATTCTACTTTAAGTTATAGCCTTTTTTCTGTTGTTAAGTAACTACAGACTTGGGTTAGGTATATTTGAGTCTTATAAATGCATTTATACTTTTCATTTGTTAATTGCAGGTCCGAGGGACGACTATGTTTACCAAAAGAATACTCAGCTGTCAATTTTGCAGCAGCCATCAAAAGACTGTTGGATGGTAATTTTAAGTAAGCATGCATACAAGTATATTGTTGAAATATTTGGTCATTCGAGGTACATGTAAATGACAATCACAAAAAAAAACCAAAACATTTCTATACTTTAAAATTAAGTTTTTGATACTTTTGCAAGTAATGGTAAGTTGCTAGCTCACCAAGTCAGTATGCCACAAGACAAGCATACCACTCCCCCAGTTCATTATTTTGGCACCAAGTAAACTTGTTGATACTCTGTCCTCCTAATGCCAAGCGCCAAATAAAGAAACAATATGTAAAATTTTAAACTTGTGCTTGACCTGTATGGGGTATGGCCTTCTTCCCCCCCCCCCACCCATCCTCCTGCTCTCAAGATTAAATGCTCAACCACTGAGCCAAAGAGGAAGTGTTAGACAAGAGAGTTCCTATCATAGTTAACATACATAATCATGCTAAAACCAACTATAATTGGTTTTATTTAGCATCCTGAGTACATACATATGTTTGCAACTGGTACTTAAAAATTTATAACATGCTTCTAAAAAGATTAATCAAAATTAAACAAAATCTAAATATTTCCTTATTTTCAGATGGAAATGGAGACAGAGGATACGTGTAACAATGTCGGGGCTTCATGAAAATGATGAAGCTATAGAATTACATGACCAACAGTTAGAATTCTTAGAACACAGATACACAGAACATGTTAATGAAAATGAAACAGTCCGTCATTATGCTAATATATCTGACAATGCTGCCTCTGAACGGGTTTTACCTGTCTTAGCTTTAAATGAAGTTTTTATTGGAGAATCTCTATCATCAAGGTAATGTAGCATGCAGAGAGAGAGAGGACTTACCTACAAAGACCATATTAGGATATACAGTAAATCTGAGAATCATTTCCACTATTTTTTCAGACAGATCTTGGTATTATAAAAGGGTTTGACCCTGATTTGAAGGAAACTTACAAGGAATAACATCAAAAGAATCGATTGTGGGATTTCAAATTTTTAAAGTGATAAACTATGACTGTGGTAAACTTTTTGTGGGGTAGTAAGAACACTAGAATGACCTAGTATAGTTTTATTTTTCAACAAATTATGTTCCAATTTGAAATGCATAATTGTATTTATTTAATAAAGGTTTATTTATAAGTTTTTTTTTTAAAGAAAAATATGTCTGTAACCAGGTTTTCATGAAATTCACGGAGAAGATGCTTTTTTAGGTGTTTTTGAAAATCTTCTCTTGTAAAACAATAGGGCATCTTTGAATTGAAATCAACTCAATGTGAAAGGTCATTGTTTGAATTATGGTGCATTCAAAGATATCCCAGCATTCCTACTTGGCATCTGTAATGGTATTTTTACTCAAAACATAAAGGACTATGAAAATAGATGCCAGCTGAGGAAAACCAGCATTTGAGTAATTTTCTTTTATGCACAATATTTTGATGGGACAGTGTGCATGTTTATACAAATATAACAGACTTGCTTATTTTTCAGACATTTTTCTAAGTTTTCAAAAAATCTGTTAATATTTGCATTGTATGATTATCTTTTTTGCTTCAAATTCTTTTGTTTATGATTTTCAGGGTATCATATTATGAAATACAATTTGACAATAACCCAGGTGAAAAACAAAAAAGTTCAGGTGTAACAGTCTGCACAGGAACTGGTTCTACTTCCTGGTTCTTTCACATCAATCATCTACCCCATATAGCTGTTAAAGAACTATTACAAATAAGTAAGTACATGTATAAGTATAAGCAAAGTTCTGGTGTTAACATGATGTAGGAACTGGCTTTCTATCTTGACATTTTCACATCAATCATCTAATTATACATTACAGAAAGGAACTAAAAAATCGACAGACTGCAAGTGGATGTTTATTAATGATCAACTTGTTTGGTCAGTAAATGTCAGGCATCTTCAGGATAAATACATTGGTCTTTTGGATAGCTAATTTACAAAAATTTGTCGATATTGCATCACATGATTCTATTGTTCTTTGTGTGTCAGTTGAGATTTATAGTTACACTATAAATGAATTCAATTAAATTGATCTTATTATTTTTACAGTTCTGTTTTTAATTTAAGTTCTTACTTATTATGAAAAAAATGTTGTAGACACTGTAAATGAATATTTCATTTTGCCATAGACATTCTGATAATTCATCTTTACATATAGTTATGTTATATCTCAAAGGTAAACTTAATGGTTGGATGAAATTTTTTTAACCCATCCATGAAGGTGCTGAGATCCTTGCCTGGTTGGATCCCAATCATGAAAAAAATTTACATGTGCTTTTCCCCATTCAATTGAAAAATTTGCATTTGTATCTGGGATTTGTGGTTGGATTCCTACGTGTACAGGTTTTTGGTATAGTTACATCAATCATCTAAGACCTATCACAAAGACATATACGTGTATGTACTGTTGGTCCATAATTGTTTGTCACACAATTTTTTCTAAACATTTCTTTTTTTTTCAAAAAATTTCTCATACAAATAACGATGAATTAAATTAAAAAATAATGACCTAAACAAATTCTATTTTTAAATGAAAAAATCTTTTCCAAATTCATTTGTACATAGAACAGATTTTGAAAAAGTGTTGAAATTCCATGACTTCAAGATCCAATTGGGCCTCATCCAAGATTACATCAGGGTTATTTTAAGGTTAATAAAGGTCAAATGAATTAAAATGCAAATCACATTTCTTACGCATGGTGTTGAATTTAAAAGAAATATGAAAAAGAAATTGAATTTTTTTTCAATTAGAAAATTGTAGGAAAGAGTTGTAAGTTAATAATCAGATGTTACCGGTAATTGTTTTTTAGGATTTTTCAAGGGCAATCATCTTTAATATTCAAATCATGACATCATATCTTATGTTGTAAACTAGAAAGATGCATAAGGGATATTTTGGACATAGTAAATTTGTGATCTTGTTGAAAACATTAAAAAATTGTTATATGCACAGAATTAAAGAAACTTTTTGAACAAGTCATGTTATTTTTCCCCATTAGGTCAGTAAATTTGACATGGATTTTTATATTTTGAACAATTTTGTTTAAATATGGATTTTTAGTTTTCTAAATTTGTATATGACAAACAATTATGGACTGATAGTAAGTACATGGTACTTGGTATTAGTAAAAAGCTCTGTACAGGATCAGGCTGTATGTCCTGGATCTTTCATATCACAAATAAATAAAAGATTTTGCATGAAATGTGAGACACAGCTGTCATTTTTTCTTTTTTTTGTGTCATATCGGTAACTTGTGTTAATTTTATTAAGGAATATACTAGACATTGCTACAGAAGTTAAAGAATGTGAAGTTAGCCTTCAGGTTGTCAACAAAATGTGTTTTTCAGACAAGACATGTTATCAAAAATCTCTTGCATTTATGTATGAGTATACTGGAGTTTGCTGTGTATATCTTTCATGCAAAAAATAGTGTGAGAAAGTTTGTCAGTTTGCTTGCCAAAAGTCAGTGTTTATTGTTTTTCCCAGGCTTTCGAGTTTCATCGACCATCCCTGAATTGTCTGCCTCTGACATTTGTTAAAGAAAAATCTTGACTGGGGCAGTTTTTTTTAATTGATTTATTTATTTATTTGCTTATAGTTAACCAAGAAACTAAATCCAGTATCAATATAGAAGATAAAGAATTAATTGAAAATATAAAATCTAAGTTTAACGAGTCTTTGATATTTGATGCAAATGAAATAAGAATGGCATATACAGTACGGGATCCAGTTGTAAATGGTAGGTTAACAAAGGAAAAGAATTGGTGGGTTCGACAAAGGGAGATAATCAGGAATATGAATTTTTAATTTAAATTTCGTAAACAAAGTTTTGATTAAGTGCTGTATTTTTATCAGATAAAGAGCATGTTTTGATGATGTTTTTAAAAATTGAAACCACAAATTTGAGTATAAGTAAATAAATTTTTAAAAAGGCAAATTTTATTATTTGAAAATATTTTCTTGGAAAAAAATTGTAATAAAAAGGAACCAGCAAAGAAATGTGTGGTGAATAGTTAAGAATTTGAGTTAACTTTCAATGAAAAATTGTCCTTTTTGCATATTCCTGTAATTGAAAAAAATTGCTGATGCAACTGAAAAATGAAATACTTCTTTGTATGTATAAATTAAAAAATGGGGAAAAACAGAAAAAAGAAAGGAAGTAAAAAAAAAAAAGTGACAATCATTCTTTATAACTTTAATTAATAATATTTTATCACAGTACTAGGGACTCTGATGTCAGCCATGACAGTTATTGTGAAATTTAAATAACTTTAATTAAAAAGAGATTTAAGTTTAATTTGATTTTACCTTTCAAGTATCAGTGTTTCAGTGACAAATGATAACAAAAGAAGCTTGATTGTACCTTAGAGAAAATTTAATTTGAAGTTGTTTTGGGATTTATCCTACATACCTATTTCGACATGTATATGTACTAAATGTTTTATTGTTGTTTATTTCTATTGCAGCTGTTTTCAAGGTTCAAGTACCAAGAGGATTTGCAAATAAGTAAGAATATTATGAAAATGATCTTGAAATATTGTAGTTAAATTATCTTAAATACATAAAGTATGGCACTCAACACTTAGAATAAATAAGATAAATAATGGTATTACTTTTATTGTGTAGACATGTTTTGACAGCTCAGCTGGTGTCATTAAGACCGATTTGTACAAACAAGGTACAAAAGTTGGCTATGACATTGCCAAAAAATGATGTTAATTGTTCTGTGTTAGCTTCTATATGACAATGCTGTCCGAAAGAATGATTTTATGTGATCAATTGTAACTTGCAAAATAATAAATAACTACAAATTATCTTTATAATAGATGTGATGGATGGGTGGAAAGGCGCAAGCCTCTCAACTCAACATGTCTGAAGAATTTTCAGTATATTGTTTTATAGTTGTTTGCTGTGCTAATCTGCAACATTTTTGTTTTGGCTAGTATGTGGGCATTTAAAATGCCCCCAATCCTAGCTTTCTCCAGTTCAAAAGCAGGTTAGAAATATTAGTAACTGCTTCCAGTCACAGTGGGATGACACAGGAGCTTCGTCTTCCACTAAAGTTATAATTTTCAACCACTGATATTTCTTTGCCTCTTGTACAATCTTAATTAAATACTAGTGGTAAAATCTCAAATCCTGGCATTAGAGATGGGTTAAGTTATAACATCAAGGGAGACTAAAACTTGGAAGTACCGGGTACATTCAAAACTGGTGGCAGTAAAAGATATGTGATAATTAAGTTTTTTAACCCTATGGACTTTTCAAGTCCAGCGGTTTTTTACTACCGTTTCTGCACCAGCGAGAATCTTACTCCCCTTGTGTCCAATTTCTTCCATATAAAAGAATGTGCTCAAGTAGGGCCTTTCTGATTTCCCTCAACTCTCTCCTATTTCTTCCATACAATGAATGCATGTGATTGACCTTTTCCAATTTCTTCCAAGTGGGCAGTATTTTAATTCTTTATGTGTAAATTTATATTATTTCAATAAAATGAAAAAAATAGGAAATCACAGAACCCTGGTTTGAGAAAAAAGAGAAAATATTTAATGTTTTGGTACTCCAAATGGATCTATATTCACATTCCTCGGGATTTACAGTTGATGAAAATAATTTGTGTTTAATAATAATAAAACTCATCAGGTATCTTTTATTTTACTATATTTACAGGATACAGATCTGGTCGAGAATGTGGGATGCATGTTTAGTCATAGATGGAGGATCTTCATTTAAGTTTAATGATGGAGCTATAGCTACATTTGAGATACTGGATGAAGATGCTTTAAGAACGGTGTCATTCGATTAACCAAAGATTTTACCTCTGTTGTTAACTTATAAGTTTTAATTTTTGTTTTATTCACAAATTGTTACTGACATTTTTATCACCATAATTTCTTGTTTTTATTAGCTCAACTGGCTTTTGCTAGCTAAGTTTATGGTATCCTGAAGCATGCGTCTGTAAATTTTAATCATCTTTCATACCACAAAATATACTAGAAAATATCTGAACTAAGTAAGGGAAATTCTTAGTTGACGCAGATAAAAAATCTAGCATAACTGTCTGAATTTTAAAGATAACTACCATTACTGAACATGTTGATAAACACACACACACACACACACACACACACACACACACACACACACACACACTCTTAAGGGATAAATTTTGTTTCAAATTTGATTTACATGTAGCCATACCTGTATAGAGAGAACAAAGGCAAATAAGGTATTATTTTTCAAATTTTGTCTTCTAAAGCAATTTGGCAGAATAGAATGATATTTGTTATTAAAGATCCTTAGTTGATACATACATGTACATCATATTCCAAATTTTGTCTGGCATGGTTATCAGAAATTTAAATCAAGTTGAGTGAGTTTGAAAGCCAGTTGAATGAGTTTGAAAGCCATTTGATTGAGTTAAGTCTCTTGTTTTGATACTGGTATAGGCTACTGTGTTGTTTTTTTAAGCTGGCCTGTTCACAGGTGAGATTATTTTATATCTCTGTATGTGTAAGGTTCAGCATCCACAAATTGTTTTATTTTCCATGATAAAGTAGTTAGATTATTTCAGTGTTATCATTGTTGGATAAAAGATGATGATGATGATGTTTTGAAACAAAAATGTATTATTGGTTATTAGTAAATGATTTTTTGTTCCTTTTTTTATAATTATCCATCAAATTATATAGTTATTAATCAAGACAGCATTCTAAAATGCACACATATTTACCAAGCATTTGTACTAAAAATAGCATCAGTCAACTTTTTTAAACTGTATCTGTATCAAACATAAGAAATTTTGGTTTAAGCCCTTTGTTTAAAATTTTCAAATGTTAAAAAAAATCATACTGCAGATTTTAAGTGTACAAGGGTTTGAATTATACCCAGAAAAAACTGTCCTTCCATTATATACATATCAGACTTCTTTGTAACTTGTAGGGGGTTTAAATCCTACAATAATTTTTCAGAGAATTTTTATCCTTACCATTGAATGAAAGATTGATTGTTCATTCAGATAGGCACGGGATACTTTTTCTTGTGAAAACACCTGGAGATAACTGCGTTAAGGTTAACACTATTACATAATTATGAATAAATGTAGACTGAACAGATATTTGTGTATTTGTAAAAACTGATTTTGTTAATACCGTCTAATCTAAATAATTGTACATGTACTAATAAGGCCAGATAAAAATGGAATTACTCTAATAAGCCAAATAAATAAATTGTCGTAGACTAGTCAAAATAATTCCACATAAATAAATAATTAAAAGCTAGTCTGAACACCCAAAACTAAGTAAATAAATCATTGTATACTAGTCTAAATATTAAATCACATACAGATATTTTATTGTAGGCTAGTCCAAATTTGTAAGGAAAAAACGAATTATTCAGTGTGGTTTAAGTTAGTCCAAATATACATGTACATATGCTAATTATTGTTATTATTATTATTATCTGAAAAAGCCAAGATACAATTTGCAGACTTGATGTACATGTACCTACTTGAAGTTAAATTGATAGATATTGACTTTGACATTCTACCTTGTCCGTCATTTCTATATGTTATATACATGTATATATAAATGTTTTCCGTCATTGCTCCAAAGACATATCCTGGATGCTAGATTGAATTTGAAGATGTTACAGCACTCCTTCTAGCTAAGATTACTTAACAATCAGATTCTTTGACACAGGTTCATTAATTAAAAAAAAGGTCCAGGTTCATTAATTAAAAAAAAAAATAATAATAATAATGATAATAAAATAAAAATAAAGATAGAATAAAAAATATAATGAAATAAAACAAGTCCAAACATTAACTGTTTTGTCAAGTGTCTCTCACCTATAAACTTAAATCATTATTGAGCATTTTTAGGTATATATTCCTATAACTTGTGTTTATAAATACTTCTAAAGAACCTACTTATAATAAAGTTTTTAATAGTGCCAACTTTGGCTACAGTGCCAGGGCTTCTAGTCATTTATGGTAGGAGGCACTTTTGTGCCATATTGAAGTCTTCATTGTGACTGAAAAGATGAGCATCTCCAATCAAACCAAAGATTACTGGTATACAGGTTTTGATCAGTATTTTATTGACATATTTTGCTAAGCGTTTTTTTCAGAACCTTTTCTTTCTCTTTCCTTATACAAGATACATTGTATTAGACCAGGTCCCAACAGACTTATCATATATAATCCCTTTTTAGCATAGATACATGTTATTTGATATGTATTACTTTCATTACGTCATTAAATTAATATTATCTACCTGTATCATATGTAGTGCAGTAGATTCTGCTTAATTGCATTTATCAAGTTTTTGTTTTGTATTAACAGAAACAACTGAGACTAGGTTTTTTTTACGATTTTTTTAAGTACAAAAAATGTATAGAGATTAAGGTTTTTTTTTAAAAAATTGTGTAGTTATTGTCTTGTGGTGAATAGGTGAAATATACACTTGTTTATATATCCATTAGAACAGTAAAGTAGTAAGTCATCAGTGACTAATTGAACACTCAGAGGTATTAAGGAAGGTCTCTTTTTTATTGACAATTTTAAGCATTTTTTTTCCTTTATATTAGACAACCAAAGATTTTCAGTAACTTTATTCCTTCAGATTCTATTCAGTAAAGAATAATAAAAACATTTTTTTTTTCTTCCAAAACAGCAGAAACCTGATTTATGAGAGAAAAAATTGTCTCAGTTAATTTCGGAAACACAATAACTAGTCTGAATTCTGGTCAATATAGAGTAGGATTTGGTGCTTTTTTAGTGTTTATAGGGTAGGTTAATAGATAAAACAAAGAGATAATCAAAATTAAGAACTAATTAAGATTATAAAGGCTCTTTTTTACAAGAAAAAAGTGTACATTTATAAATACACGCATGTTGTTGTTTGATGCTAAGATTATCGTAAAGTTATTATTTTTAAGTAGGAAAGTTGAAGACTTTTCTATCATGTTTTGGAAACCAGTGTCGTATCCATGTAAACAAATCTGTCAGTTTTCCTGTTAATTCATGTATATGGCTGATGAAAATATACATGTATAAAGCATTCTTGTACATGTATGTCAGATTTGTCTTAAAACTTTATCAATCAAATTAATATAGTATTTTTATGTCTTGCCTAACATAAAATAGCTGTTCATTGAATTCATTCACGACTCATAACATTTTTGGGACATTTAACATATTTTCATAGGATTTATTCTGATAAAAAGTATTTGTAATTTATATGCAGGTTTTTTAATTGCTTTGATAGTCCTTGTCCTAATAGATATATTTGTCACTTACAAATAATTAGATTGAAACTTAGTAAATGTAAAACCTCCATCATTAGGAACCCAAGGGTTAATTTCGGCCTGCAAACATAAAGTTTAAATAAGCCTACTGTAATTATCTTAACAATTTATTTAGTAATTATCTTAATAATTTCAGCACCTAATTCAGCTAAATGCCTAGGTTGCCAAAAGAAGATACATGTAGTTTTCTTAAGGCACTCTGGTTTTCTTCACTATTTTTAAAGTTTCTGCCTCAATATAAGTGAAGAATCTTGACTGAGGCTTCATTACTCAACTCTACTCAGACATATGGGTCATAGAGAAAATCTTTTTTCTGTTTTTTTGTATGTTTCATTCTTTTTTTAACATAGGGGCACAGTTTATTGATATTAATGAGTTATTTAAATCGTTACTGTCAGATGTAAGAAAAGATTTTATAGAATTTTAGATTCATTTACTTGTATCATCATTATATTTTTTAGGACAGCCATTTGTCATCAGTAGATGCCATTTTTGAAAGAAATACATGCATTAAATAACTTATATTAAATGGCTGATATTTTTAGAATGATTATAGTAGCATATGTATGTCATTATGGGAATATTTTGGTACCAGATTTTACATTGTAATATTGCATTCAAAGACTTATTGCAGTAGAATTGTTAATAGTTTCTATTTTCAGAATATAATTTAGGATGTATCTTGAAGGAGGCCAAATGTGCGTCTTTTCTGTGTGCCAAATAATGTACTAATTAAGCAGATGTATTTGTGAGGTGCCAAAATTCAAGAAATTTGTGTTCGATTTTGCATGAGCAATGTTTAAAAGGTTCCTTAAACCACCAGGATTAGCTTGGAGAATTCTAGTTTTTCAGTCAAATCTAACATTTTTATTGAATTCATATTTTTCAGTTTCTAATATTGGCTACATTTCTGCATTTTCAAAAGTGTTTTAGAAAAAATATCATTAATTTACTGATAAATTTGTTAGTTTTGTATCTGTCTACAAATTGTGATAAAGTCTTTCAGTATACAGTAAATCATATTACACTAATGTATTTTCACTCTGGGTATGGTTGTTCAAGGCTTAGTTACTGTAAATGTACTAATTTTAGCGATGTATTAATTTTAGCAAATTTTCGCACTAGGACAGTAGCGCTAATTTAAATACACTGCTAAAATAAATGTTTTACTTATAGCCTGTTTCTTAAAAGTTGTTTTGTGCCAATTTAAATCCATGCAAATGAGTCGAGAATGTAAATTGCGCTAAAATACATACTCGCTAAAGTTAGTAGGTTAACAGTAGTTTAACCAAATGGTAAGCGAAAATTCAAAATATTATTAAAACTAAATTTATTTATTACTAACGTGGGTTTTAACCCAGTTTGTTTTGGTTTATCTGTAACATTTATATGTATGAATTTTTGAACAAAAATTTCAAAATATTGATTAATCCACAAGTTTCAAATTATCACTAACCAAGTGGTTAACTAACAAAGCTTTGAACAACTTGAATCTGATCTCCAAGATTACTGACATCATCTAATTGTTTTATTGTGATATTATGTCATCTTGTATGTGATTTGATTTGTGAATTTTGGTTGATGTTTTTTTTTTCCTTGAGAATAATTAATTATCCCCCCTCTCAACAAAAAACAAAAAAAACAAAAAAAAAAAAAAAAACAACAAACAAACCAACCAACCAACCTTGGATGCCTTTACTTGACAATTTTATGTAATCTGAATCTTGGATTACATTAAACAATAAAAATAATCCCCTGAAACTCCTGTCCATATGTGTAAATTGAATTTATTTCACTGGTTATATTTATGTAAAGAGCCTTGTTCAATAAATTCACCATGATGAATACTCATGTGAAACTCTTATATCATGTAATGTAAAACATTTTACATTTTATATCCATGTCAATCATGGAGACCTGTTGATTTTTTTTTTTTAGTTCACTGTGTATCAATAGAGAAATATACATTTAAGTTCTGTTATGGTAAAAGATATATTTTTGAAGCTAACCTAGAGATCTTTCAATTTTATATATGTATATATTGGTTGTTTTGTTCAAATTTTTTATAAGATAAATGGCAAGAGAGAGAGAGAGAGAGAGAGAGAGAGAGAGAGAGAGAGAGTGTTTGTTTATTTGTTTGTGTGCTAATAAACATCCAAATGAATACTTGCTTTTTCACTGACCTTTAAGTGGATGGAAAATGTTAAATGTGCGAGATGTTTTTGACAGTTTTTAAAGTAAGAGCCTTTGAAATTACATGTATATTCGTGATGATAAAAGTTCTTTTACTTGGTCCTTGTTTGGAATTTTACTTGGAAAATGTCTCGTATTTAACATTTCTTTTGTATGGGTGTTCATTTGACTGTGAGTGTGTGTATGTGTATGTCTACACCATTGTGTCTTCTTGTTGTTTTTCACTTATATCAAGACATCGCCAGCTATAGGTGAAAGTGCAGAAATTTTGCTTTATTGTGCCAGCGCTACCGTGACACGGGAACTTGTTTATTTTAAGTTCCCATCCAAAAGAACTGTGACGTTCATTTCGTAATGATGAGTGCTTGGCGAAAGAACAGCCACTACCAACTTTCAAGTCTTGGGTCAGACCCGGTTGGATTTCGAACCCACAACCTCCTACTTGCGGAGCGAACACTCTACCAACTGAAAACAAGAGGCCCATGGGCCTTAACGCTCACCTGAGTATATGTCCAAAATTGTTTGCAAATTGCAAAAGACAATATATTAGGTACAGAAACTAAACAAGTTGTCTTAAGTTAAGAACTGCCACAAAACTTAATCAGAAATATATCCACTCACATTTCATTTATAAGTAAATTATATAATATGCATGAAGTAACTGTAATGCAATTAATAATTTCCAAATCATTTACAAATTTCAGTATACTTATGCAACTATGTCCTTGACTTTGAACATATATGACCTTAAACCATTTATGATCGCAATGTCAATACCTATAATATTCTAATATACATGCCTATACAAAAAGATAACAGTTTTCAAGATAATTAGCAATTTAAGTCTTCTTTTGCAGCTGTGACTTTGACCTTTGTACACATGACCTTGAACCATATATCAAAATGATCGTTATCACAACACCTACCATATTCTAATATACATGCCTATACTAAAAGTTAATAGTTTTCAAGATAATTAGCAATTTTTGTCTTCTTTTGCAGCTGTGACCTTGACCTTTGATCATATGGCCTCGAACCATATATCAAAATGATCATCATATCAATACCTCAAATAGTCTAATATTCATGCCTATACAAAAAGTTAATAGTTTTCAAGATAATTAGCAATTCTTGTCTTCTTTTGCAGCTGTGACCTTGACCTTTGAACATATGACCTTTAACCATATATCATAATGATCGTTATCAAAATACCTACAATATTCTATTATATATGCCTATACAAAAAGTTAACAGTTTTTAAGATAATTAGCAATTTAAGTCTTGTTTTGCAGCTATGACCTTGACCTTTGATCATATGACCTTGAACCATATATCACAATGATCGTTGTCACAATACCTTCAATATTCTAATATATATGCCTATACAAAAAGTTAACAGTTTTCAAGATAATTAGCAATTTTTGTCTTCTTTTGCAGCTGTGACCTTGACCTTTGATCATATGGCCTCGAACCATATATCAAAATGATCATCATATCAATACCTACAATAGTCTAATATTCATGCCTATACAAAAAGTTAATAGTTTTCAAGATAATTAGCAATTCTTGTCTTCTTTTGCAGCTGTGACCCTGACCTTTCAACATATGACCTTGAACCATATATTAGAATGATCATCATATCAATACCTACAATATTCAAATATATGCCTATACAAAAAGTTAACAGTTTTCAAGATAATTAGCAATTCTTGTCTTCTTTTGCAGCTGTGACCTTGACTTTTGATCATATGACCTTGAAGCATTTATCAAAATGATTGTTGTCATAATACCTACAATATTCTAATATACATGCCTATACAAAAAGATTATAGTTTTCAAGCTAATGCACAATTTTAGTATTTATAAGCAAAAAATAACATTTCAGGGGCAACAACTCCTCCATGGATTATCATATAGTTACAAAACTTGGTACCTTTTTAAATTTTGTCATGCTGAACATTTTAACAATGTTTTGATTTCATATAACTCTTAATATTTGCAAGAAAATTGCTTAAAACTGCATAAATCACAAATTAGGTCATGACCTTGATTTGTGACCTTGACCCTAATTTAAAGGTCATTTCAAGAAAAAGTCAAAACTGAAAACCTCATTTCATTATCTGTTCAAATAGTCAACTTATAACAATTTGAATCCATTTTACGAAATTTTTTAAATTAAACGCAAAAACGCGTAACCCATTTTTTGACCAAACTTCACGAAATGAACAAACTATATGCTTAAGACCCTAGAAAAGCCAAATATCAAATGCGATTTTTTCTCCCATCATTGGTTTTGGTGAAGAAGATTTTTTAAGATTTTTGGACCCCTAGATCACCTTGACCTAGTTTTGGTAGCCATGGCAACGCCATGAATAAATCTGAATTGCACCAGCCCATATATGCTTCTGACCAAGTATCATTGAAATCTGTCCAGCAGTTTTGGAGAAGTCGAAAATAGGTGTTAACAACGCACGCATGCACACACGCACGCACGCACATACACACGCTGCGCCATGCTATAAGCTCACATGACCTTTCGGTCAGGTGAGCTAAAAATAGATGAGGTTATTCTCGGTACAATTTTCATATTTTGTTCGACATTTAGACATCAAAATAATAAATTTTAAGAAAATAAAAGTAAAAAATTTTGTATGGTGTATAACATGTCTGAACTGAACGTTTTTATAATCACATTGTTGATTTTGACTAATCCATCACTTTATTGCCCATTTTGGATGTATCTTACAGTGAATTACACTTCACTTTCAAGAACTGGAGTGGAGTATTAGTTCTTTCGCTTACATTTAGGTGTTCAGTTTTAGGATGGTGAAGAAATCTGGAGTTCCCAGAAAAACCATTGACCTTTGGCAATGAACTAACTTTCTAAAACTAGAATCTGTCCTGAGTGGGACTGGGAGCCTAGGCAATGAGGCACTTTGTTCTACAAGTGTCCATTTTAGACCACATAGCCACCAAAGCCTCTTCGAGGATAATTGCTTCTAATTTTGGGCTGTGAAATGCATTCATATATTATTGAATATGTCATACTGACACTAGATAAACATCTACAGTTTAAAAATAATCAAGTTGTTGGAATATTATAAATTTTGATAGGTAGTTCTTTACACTCAATCATTTGTCTGGCCTTTAAAAATGAATTTGACCTCTTTACCGTGGCCATAATGCCCCGGTCAAGATTTTTTTTTCACTTATATCAAAGCAGTCAGTTATGGCACAAAGGAGAAAACCATAGTGCTTGGTGAAAATCACAATGTCTGTAAGTCTCAAATTAAACTCTCAGATTTTGTACCCGAGTATGAGTGTCCCCCCCACTTCAACATCGGAAAAATGGATGTTGCTGTCAAAGATTTATTGCTGAGACACTTCTTTTGATGGGGTTTTGAAATGTGCCTTTTATTTCTGTATCAATAAATCTTTATATTTTTCACATGATGAGACTTTCAGACCCTAGTGACTCCATCACCAGGTGAGCTACATGGAAGTAGCATGGCCACAAAAACATCTTTATTATGTAATTTGGTTTAAAGAAGTTGCATAATATGAAAGCATGTGGAATGCAAGGTATACTATTTATTCATTTGAAAAACAGAATTAAATTTTATAGAAACAATTAATTTCATTAACAAAAGTAAAACAATTTACTTAAAGCAAACAGATGAAATAATGCAACAACAAAAACTGCACATCATTCATGAAAAGCCATAAAATTACAAAGGGTTAATCATAACCCAAATTTCAGTGATGTTATAATTTAAAGAATCATCATATTCCTATATTTTATGGTCCAAAAATTCACAGACCATATTTTTTCATCCAATTATACAGAGAATTAAGTGTACATGCACCAGATTAATTCACTTGGTGGACAATACTGGAAAATGTTGATCACCGGTATTTCTCAAATGACAAATTATGTGGTTAAATTAGAAAAGCTTATACCATAAAACCTTAATTTACTGTTATTGCACCATAAAAAGAATTATTTTCATAAAATTTATATTTCTGCTGAAAATCAATTATGAAAATTAATATACTGTGAAAATCAATATTCACACCTGATACCATCAAATAAAATTATGCAAGTTCCTAAACATGGTCATTAATAGTTTGATTGTTTGATTTAATGGAGTTTTATATCCCAGTCAAGAATATTTCACCTATACTGAGATGTTACCAGCTATAGGTGAAGTGGCAGAAATTGTGACCTTTTCAGTGCACTAAGGACAATGCACAGAGAGGGTTCTTTCACAAGCCATGCCTGCCATTTTTAAGGTCTCCTCCTACGGACTCTGTGACTTTCATTTCTAAATGACGAGTGCTTGGTGAAAGAACAGTCACTTTAAATTTTCAAGTCTTAGTCAGACCCAACTGGAGTTTAAACCCTGACCCGACACATTGATTTTATAATTTAAATTGGTTCAAAATCAAACATTTACAATTTGACATACAATGAAATCTTCATAAATGACCAACACTTTTATATTAAGATTCTTGGACACGACAGGTTCATCACAGGGATTTTTCCTGCCTTGTAAATATCAGATACCATCATGCAAAATATTGCAAATTCCTAAATCCTGACCTTCAGTCATGTAGGTTAGTGCTCTACCAAGGTGGCTAGGCACATATCTCACTCATTCAGGTTCAAGTAACACTGAGGTGTAATAACACTATTCATCAATGTTGAGTTTTGAGCAACACTAGCAGACCCTTAAAATTGGTAATTTTTTTGGACAGACGAATTAATTTTTAAAAATTGATGTATATGGGAATAAAGCAAATGATCAAACAGAGAATACACAATGTGTCAACAAAAAAAGTAATATTCTGCCAAAAGATCAATGAATTTGTTAGACAAAGTTGATTGCAATTTTTTTGACAATAGGTCTCTCTCTCTCTCTCTCTCTTTCTCACATGCACACACACACACACACACACACACACACACACACAGGTATGCACACACACACACTTCTTGTTATAAGCTCACATGACTTTTGTTCATGTAAGCCAAAAAAAAAAAAAAAAAACAACAAAAAACAAACAATTGCATGTGTAACTTAAAAAAAGGATAAAGACTCAAATGGCAAGGTTTTACCAAAATTCTGTAAAGTGTTTCTAATAAGTGAAGTGCATATCTTCAATATATAAAGTTTTAAAATTCTTGGTAGGAGCTAATTTTACCAAAAAAAAAAAAAAAGGATCCCTGTTTTCTAAGATTGCAACGACAACTAAGTTGCAAAGCCCAGGATAATAGGAAAAAGTCCTAACAACATCTCATAAAGCAAAGTGCATATCTTACACACACACACACACACACACACACACACACACACACACACATACACACACACACACACACACTTTTATATGTTTCAAAGTCCTTGGTTAAAAACTGAGGAGAAATTTATTTCATAATATTAGACCCCAACATTGCTAGATTGCTAAAAGAACTAAGGACTAAAGTCTGAAAAATCAGAAAAATCCTCAAATGATTTCATGAAGTAAAGGGTATATCTTTCGATTTACATATAAAGAAACATTCTGTGAAGTTTGAAAGTCTTTGGTTGAAAACTGAGAGGACTTGATTTCACAAATTAGGAGTTATCTATCACTTACATTGCAAATTTAAACCACTAAATTTTAAAGTCTAGAAAAATGGGTAAAAATTCTGAAACAAAAAATCACAAAGTCAGAGGTACATCTTTGTTATAATATTTCATAATTTTTCTTTAAAATTTAAATAGCATTTAAAATACATTGTACTTTAAAACAGCATACAATTTATTATCACATAATTAGGCATATTTACAGTTACCAATTCAAGAATAATATACAACTGTTCTCCCAAAGATTATTCACAGTCACAGCACTCCATAAATGTATTCATATTCACAAAGTCATGAATAATATATCATTAACTTATTCATAAAGTCATGAAATATAAAATTCATAAAGTCATGAAATATAAATTTGTGATTTTAGCCCATAGTGAATTGTTTTTTAGTGCTGCCAAATTCTGCAGAAGTGCTTTAATGCGTTGTAGTCAGTTTTTATATTCTAAATGTGTTTAATGTCATTTATATAATAGTAAATACTTTTTAATTGATTTTGTCATTATTTTAATACTTAGTCTCTTATAACTCTTTTAAGAATGGCATATGAACATTTTATATTTGTGTGATAATGTTTTATGTGTTGTATGTATGATGAAACTCAAATAAAATATTATTTTATATTTATAAATTCAAAACTTACTCATAAATGATATATATATTCCAAACTTATTCATTAATAATATATTCCAAACTTATTCATAAAGCCATGAATAATTTATCCCAAACTTATTCATTAATAATATATTCCAAACTTATTCATAAAGCCATGAATAATTTATCCCAAACTTATTCATTAATAATATATTCCAAACTTATTCATAAAGCCATGAATAATTTATCCCAAAGTTATTCATTAATAATATATTCCAAACTTATTCATAAAGCCATGAATAATTTATCCCAAACTTATTCATTAATAATATATTCCAAACTTATTCATAAAGCCATGAATAATTTATCCCAAAGTTATTCATTAATAATATATTCCAAACTTGAATAATTTATCCCAAAGTTATTCATTAATAATATATTCCAAACTTATTCATAAAGCCATGAATAATTTATCCCAAAGTTATTCATTAATAATATATTCCAAACTTATTCATAAAGCCATGAATAATTTATCCCAAAGTTATTCATTAATAATATATTCCAAACTTATTCATAAAGCCATGAATAATTTATCCCAAAGTTATTCATTAATAATATATTCAAAACTTATTCATAAAGCCATGATTAATTTATTCTAAACTTATGTATAATATAATCCAAACTTATTCAAAAAGCCATGAATAAATTATCTCAAACTTATTCATAAATAACATATCTGAAGCTTGTTCACAAAGCAATGAATAATTTACTCCAAACTTACTCATGAATAATATATCCCAAACTTATTTAAGAATAATATACATGTATACCAAGCTTGTTCACAAAGCCATGAAAAATATATCCCAAATTTACTCATGAATACAGGTATTATCTTCAAACTTATTCATAAAGTCATGAATATATACATGTACTCCAAAAATCATTTACAATCATGAATTTTATACTCCAAAATTAATCGTAAGTCATAAATTTTATAATCCATAATAATATATACAAGAATTCCCAAAAGTTATTCTTATAATTCCATTCCCATGCAAAAAGAATGTTATGAATTAAAATAATTTTCAAATGATATACATGTATATGAAAAAAATTTGTATCTACATTTTAACTAACAGCATTATTTTTTTTTTTTATTATTATTATTTCTTGAAAGCCAAAAGAAATTAATTACTTAGTTTTTCAATTTTTTTGATAATTATATAAATATGAAAATTATTTTCATCATATATTGATTTTCATTTACTGCAAAATTTTTTCTTTAAAGCAATAAAAAGCCAGATTTTCAACCTAACTTTTAGGGCTGATTTAATTACAAATTCAAATTAAAATCAAGGAATTAATTCCAAACGGCCTTACTTTCCTTCTTCAATCTGTCCACCCGTTTCACCTAAATCTCTCTCTTTCTCTCTCTCTCTCTGTAAAAACACACACACACACACACACACACACACACACACACACACACTGTGGCAATGTACAATAATAATAATGATGATGAAACAGAACAAATTTTAATTTATAGCAACATATTTCACAATGGTGAAGTTCAACTTTTTTAGATAAAGAGACTAACATGATTCAAGAAATTATTAGAAAGGATATAATTGGGCAAAAATATTCAATCAAAAGGACCAAGACAAAAATTTAAGGAAAATTGTATAAAAGCTCTTGCTATTCTTTATCCCTATATGCTGAATGCATTTTGTTATGAAGTATCAATGTAGGCAACTAATTTTTACATATACATATGGAATTACTCAAATAGTTTTATAATACTGATAATGGTACATTTATGCAAGAGAAAAACACTATCCCCCCCCCTAATTTTTTTGTACATGTATTAAATCTATATACATGTGAAATCTAAGAATTTGATCTACTATTTGCAGTAGATAAAATGATAAAGATTCCATCCAGGGTTGAGAGAACACTGGTTACAATATCTTTGATCAATTTTTTTTTCATTTAAAGCCACATCCTAAATGTCATGAATTTGCAGAGTCATTTTTATGTGAATCAGGATTTGATACTTCTGATCAATTCTGGCCGTCACGGTTCATGAAAGATATTGAAAGTAAGAAATATATCAAATATACATGAACCAGGTTATTTTTTTAATAAATCTTGGTCTAAAGATGTAAGCAACACATTAAATACTGGACAGGTACACTAATTTACCTGTCATATCAATTAATACTAGACAGGTATACCAATTTACCTGTCATATCAACATGATCAATAATGGATAGGTATATTGATTTACCTGTCATATCAATCAATACTGGACAGGTATACCGATTTGACTGTCATATCAATCAATATTGGACAGGTATACCCATTTACTTGTCATATCAACATGATCAATAATGGATAGGTATACTGATTTACCTGTCATATCAATCAATATTGGACAGGTATACCCATTTACTTGTCATATCAACATGATCAATAATGGATAGGTATACTGATTTACCTGTCATATCAATCAATACTGGACAGGTATACCCATTTACCTGTCATATCAACATGATCAATAATGGATAGGTATATTGATTTACCTGTCATATCAACATGATCAATAATGGATAGGTATATTGATTTACCTGTCATATCAATATAATCAATATTAGATAGGTATACTGTTTTACCCATCATATCAACATGTTCAATATCAGATAGGTATACTGATATACCTATCAATTTCTTAATGTAAAAAAAATTATTTTCATCCGATTTTTGGAATTAGTCCTGAACAATTAGATTATTAATATTGAACACCAGATATCGTCAGATATATTAAATATATTACAATTGCAAGTGTCAAAATTAATTTTTTTTTTCTTCACTAATTCTACCTTAACTTCTTGTTTTAAAAACAACTCAACTCATTCAATTCTAATGTTCAAATTTGATAGCACTTTTATCAATGATGCAAAAAAGTCACTTATTGTGAATTTTTAATAAGAACTGTCATGAAAAATACTAAAGCTCACAATCAAAATACAAATGTACTTAAACATATTTGTAAAAAAACTGAAATATTTCCAGTAACTTTACACCATAGTATTCATAAGATGCTTATAAGATATTCACACCATGATTTAACATTTGATAATCGCACCATGGTTAACAATAGATGCATAGGCCATGGTTATGTTTAGATGATCGATCACACTATTGTTTTCACTAGATGCTAACACCATAGTTAACATGAAGCTCACAGATCAATAGATGCTTACATCATGGTTATAATAAGATGCTCACACCATGGTTATAATTAGATGCTCACACAATGGTTATACATGTAATTAGATGCTCACACCATGGTTATGGTCAGAAGCTCACACCATGGTTAATATTAGATACTCACACCATGGTTATAATTAGATGCTCACACCATGGTTATGATCAGATGCTCACACCATGGTTATGATTAAATGGTCACACCATGGTGTACAATAATGTTTACATCATGATAATCATTGGATACTCACACCAAGATTAACATAAAACTCACACTAAGGTTTACATCTGATGCTCACACAAAAGGAAACATACAGCATACAACAGGTTTACATTAGATGCTCAAATCATGATAATCATCATATGTTTATACCCAGGAAAACATCTGATGCTCACACAAAAGTAAACATACTGCATACAACAGGTTTACATTAGATGCTCAAATCATGATAATCATCATATGTTCATACCCAGGAAAACATCAGATGCTCACACAAAAGTAAACATACAGCATACAGCAGGTTTACATTTGCTCAAATCATGATAATCATCATATGTTCATACCCAGGAAAACATCTGATGCTCACACAAAAGTAAACATACAGCATACAACAGGTTTACATTAGATGCTCAAATCATGATCATCATCATATGTTCATACCAGGGAAAACATCTGATGCTCACACCATGATAAGCATCAAATGTTCAACCTACAGTTAACATTTAATGCTCACAGCAATCAATATTTGATGTTTACATCATTGTTAACATTTAATGCTTATATCATGATTAGATGTTCATGGCATGAATCTGATATAAACACTTTTACACTTATGTACATGAACTTGTAAAACATCTTTATCCATTAAAGGAGTATTTAAATACATGGATAAATGGGTCACTTCCGGTCAGATACAGATGACCACTAGCACCACTACCGCTACAATAAATTCCCCACGGTCTGCTCAACTTTGGTGAAACTGTCCATTCCTGCAGAAGGTGTCCAGTAGTCCCATGAAGCAACAGTAACCGGTCACCATTATAATCTGTCACAAAGATGTGCCCTTGTAAAGTATCAAAACACACACCACCTGGCAACCAATTATCAACAGAGCCATCAATCTGATTTCCAAAATACTGACCTGGAAAAAAAAAGAGACCATGAAAGTATGTCAAAGGTCAAGGTCATGTGTTAACACTCCAGAAGCGAGATCTTGTGTAAAACATGTGCAACATGAAAGCCCTGGCTTTAACTTAGGTAATGTAGTAAAGATAACTTAAGTAAAAGATGCAGTAAAGATCAAAGTAATAATCAGGCCCCAGTTTCACAATCATTCCCTCAGCTGAGTGTACACTCAACTCAAATATTCCCAATTTTCTCTCATCAATATTTTAATAAACTTTAGTTGTATGAGGCAATGTTTAGTTTTGTTGAACAAACCTACACTAAACAATTAAAATATTACATTAGATATCCAATTTTAACTGTGTAATGTCTTAAAATATTCCCGAATTTGAGTTGAGTGTACACTCAGTTGAGTGGATGATTGTGAAACTGGGGCCAGGCATAAAAGAAAAGGCAAATACCATTGTTTTCATTGAGGAAAAACATGTTTTGAATATGTGATGTGTTTCAAAGTCAGATCTGACTTAATATAATTTAGACATGAAATTTCAAATGTTTTACAGTAACATTAATAATTATTCTAAATTAAGTATTTTTCTAATTTGTCCTACTGACCTACATCTTAACCCATAAACTAGTTTTTCCACTACATCTGCTGAGTATGACTGCAGTGAAGACTGGAAAAATAATGTTTATAAAGTGTTCATAAGGTCTGTCTATGATACAACTTAGTGAACTACTTACATTTTAAATGACCTATCAATGGAGTGAAGTCAAGTTTTTGCCAAAGGATCATTCTGAGAAAGTCTGATGAAAATTGGCAAAACAATACAGCCTCTAATGTGTTAATAAAAAGTTTGATCTTGTAACCTGGTGACCTTCTTTAAGACCCAAGTCTGAGAACTGGAAAGCTTAACACATTTTTTTAAATTTTCTGAACCAGTTTGAAAAAGATCATGCAAAACAGCTGTCTTCTAGAATGTTAACATGTTTTCTATGATTTGACTAAGGGAACCTACTTTCTGTATCCAATAAAACCTACTGTAAAATCATGAATATTCCTGGAGGATTAAATTTTGGTTTTTTTCATGGGTTACTGAAATCCATGAAATTAAATGTCATCGAAATTTATAATTATCATTGCCCTTAATGGAATTTATTTTCACAAAATTCCATTCCATGAAAAAATTTCTACGAATAGGAGTTTTTAAAAAGGCAAAAAGCACAAAATTTCAACCCAACAAATAATAATGATTCTACAGTATATACAAAATATTATCTTAGCCATAGCCAAAATGATCATTCTGAGAAAGCCTGAGGCTCAGGTGAGCTACAAAAATAGAATTCAAACATAGAAACTGGGGAATTTTAAAAAAATCCCAGTGAACTTATCTGCTCAGAATAAAAACCCAATTGTCTTAAGAGAAACAGTCTGAAGATGCATGCCTCAGTTACTGAAGCAAACTTACAGATCTTGCTAGAAATGGCAAATGTATACATGCAATTTGATATTTTTTCTGGTTACTTTATGTTGATATAAATAATCTGCACTGAAATATCTGACACAGTTACTATAAACCAGGATGTTTCTAAATCAGTTGGTTTTTGTGAGACAAGTATTGCACACTTTTAATTTCACTTTTTCGGGTGATGCATGTAACTAGTATCAATGCAACTAAATTCTACCTAAATCAAATATTTTTAAAAGTTTTATTTTCATATGTTTTACTTAAATTTACACAAAAACAACATGCAAAATTTCCACCTGGTTTAGGGTAATCAATAAATCAATCCAGAAGCATCTATCGATCACAATCAAGTTATGTTATGATTAAATCTAACAACCTATTTACAAACTAAATCAACACCAAATTCATCCACCAACAAACAATCATTTAATTTGAATTTCCTCTGACCCTAACACACTTTATGCCTGATGGCTGTGTGTATGGTCAGAACAATTTCTTTATCAAAAACCTGGGATTGATACCAACTGGTGTCAGAAGGGGTGCCACTTATTTCACTTTAGGCTGAAAATATTAGTAGAACTGTAGAAAAGTGATTTGTCTTCCAAAATAATGAAATATTTCAAGATGTCATCGCCTTTGGTTTGAGATTCAGATCAGTTTCTTCAGTGTTGATGTTTGCCAACATTGTCTTCAATGTTCAAAACAAGATTTCTTGGCCTTGTGAAACTCTCACATCTCAAATTTTGGAAGACTAGTCACTCATCTATTGATCAATTTGATAATTTTTCTACAGTTCCAAAAATATCTTCAGTCTAAAACAAAATCAGGTGGCATACCTTTCAACACCAGTTGGTATCAGAAAATCACGAGTTTTTGATAAAGAAATTGTTCCCATCTTACACAAAACAGTATAGGCATAAAATGTGTTGGGGTCAGAGAAAATTCGGACTATCATTCAGTCAATTACCTGTACAATTTCCATCTACTCCTGTAATGACTACAGCCTTCAGATTCCAATCTACACTAACAATCCTGCCATCTTTGTGACTTCTAATGTTAAATATATTACATAGTTGATTTCCATATACATCTACAGGTGAAATTACCTCCAATTTCTTCATATTTTTATTTTCTTTGTCAATTTTATATCTTCTTATGTGGTTTCCATTACCAATGATAACATCATTACCTTTATGCCAAGCGACTGGGTGAGGAATAATTCCAGTGTTTTGAAAGCTTAACTTACATGCAAATGACTTATCATTGGACAAAACATGTACTGTACTTTCTGAACACCAAACATAATCTGTTTTGATAACTGCAATACTTGTGGGCCTCACTGTTTCGATTTGATCTTTTAATTGTCCATCTTTGTCAAAAATTTTGATTTTGTTATTGTTGCTATCGGTAACAATTACCTGGGAATTATGTTTACCATGGACAGCGGTAAGATTTGGTATTTGCGTTTCTCCTTTCAATCTGGTATCAATGTTGTACAGATACTGTATGGAAACTAAGCTGTGTTGAATCTGAGGCTGCTGCTGCTGCTGCTGCTGAGCTACTCTATCTTTCTTTGTTATATTTCTAAAATTTAAAGCACCTCCGTAATTTGTCTGAGCTGGGGTGTTGGATATAACAACAGGTGCTCCATGGTAGTAAGACAGGTTGTTTGGATTCATTGTAATAAGCGTTCTCTTTTCCTCAGCTGCTTTTAATTTAGCTTTTGCTTTTTTCTTGTTCTTTTTCTTTTGTTTCCGCTTTTCAAGTTCTGTTTCATCAGATGGTGTGATAGAACTAGGACTGTCCCTTCCTATCGCTGCAGCTACCTCTGGTACATATTCTTTCTTTTTCTTTTTAGGCTTAGCACCTTTTTCCATTGGCGATTCATTAACTGTAATTAAAGAGCTTTTGTCATCTGGTGTTAACAAATTCTTTTTTGCTTCCCCAACTGATCTACCAACAGCACCTATAGAGCTTACAGTATCTGTTTCAGAATTAACTTGAACGTCTTCTGGCGACATCTGTTTAACACACAGTCCTTTCTTTTCTAACATTTCTTTATAAGTTGTTTCAAATTTCATGTCTCCAATAGGGTCATAACGTTTTTTGGCAGGCATAACTTTAAAGTATGGAAACTTAACCTCTGACAAATTTTTAGGATTCTCTTTGTTGATATGGACATGAGGAGGATTTAACCATCTAAGTGGTTCGGGCTGTATGTCAACATTTAATGAAGACACTGCCCTATGCCGTATGATATTTGCCAAACTTATGATCTCTTCTGGTTTTCCCTCCTTTAAAAGTTTAGTTGTGAAATCACATACTTCTTCAATCTTTTTAACATTTTTTTCTGCAATTCCAATACGCATTTTACATCTGTTCTGTAAATCAGCAAATTTCTTTTTAATCTCCTTATGACAAATTTCCTTTTCAGCATTCAATAAATCAATAAGTTTGTTTGTAACTGTAGTGACCTGATCAATTTCAGCTTCTTGTAATGATTCTAGATGTTCCATATGTAAACTGAATTTATTTATATCATCATTCAATAATGCCTCCTGCTTCTGTCGTACTCCAATCATAATATTTTTCAGTTCAGTCTGCATTTTTTCTGCTGTTTCTTGTGATGTGTTACAAATATGATTCTGATGATGGAGGATTATGCAGTCCCTGCAAACACTTATACAACAATCACTGCAGTAAAACTTCAATTCCTCGTGTACATGTGCTGGACACATTACTCCTTGTCGGTTTACCAAGTTAGTATAATATTCTCCCTTATATAATTCTTCAGTTGAGATAATCCTATGATTAACAGTTACTCGGGAAAAGGTGTGTTTCTCACAGCAATCCTTACATAACATATCCTCGCAATCCAGGCAGAATCCAGATGCTGGATTGTTCACACCTCGTATTTTACACATCTCACACTGTGCTTCACTTTTTGTCAACTGACCTAATTTTACACGATTAGCTAGGAATGGATTGTTGATAAAGCTGCAATCTTTTTCTGTATCAACTTTTGCCTTTTCTTTGCAGACAGGACAAACAACGTGTTGAACATCTGGTTGCTTTGAAATAACAACTTTTAGTTTCAGGATACACTGGCTACAAAAACTATGTAAGCATGGTAAAATTCTTGGATCTTTATAGGGTTCTCCACATAACCTACAGGAAACATCAGGGTCACATTCAAAAAGCTTCACATGTTTTATTTTTAAATCATCTTCATTTGGTTTATCTTGTGGTACATCAACTGCTTTAGGTTCACTTTCATTTTCCAAACTTTCAGGAACTTGTTCGTCATCAGATGATTGGCTGTTATCAGACTCAGATGAAGTTCCTTCTGTAGTCATACCTCCAGTAGCCCCTAAATCTTGATCAGTGTCAAGTTTACAAGAAATTAACAGACGTCCAATTTTAGTTGATGGGTCACATGGAACAATATTTTTAGGTAAGACTGCTGAAACTTTTTCATCGGCACTTGCAGTTTTTTGTGCATCAGTTTCTGTGTCATCCTTTCCCAAAGTATTTAAATCCATATTTGGCAATACACTGACAACTCCAACCCCTTTTTCCTCATCATCACACTTGATTAAATTAATTTCAGAAGCGCTAGAGTCTGTGCTATTATTTTCCATCTTCTGATGAAGATTTACAGTAATTTCTGGAAATTTGTGCCAACTGTAGAGGCTATCCAGGACTAAAATCTACAAAAGAATAAAATTAAAATCACATTAAAATGACAAATAAAACTTCAAAATACAACACATGTTGCCTGATTTTGATTACAAAAAAAAAAAAAAAAAAAAAAAAAAAAAAAAAAAAAAAAATGTATACATGTATCAAGACTCTCTAAGATGTTTAACAAGAGGCCCATGGCCCTTAACACTCACCTGAGGAAATGTCCAAAAACTTGCAAAGAACTTAATTACAAACTTTACAAAATTCCTCAAGTTTAGGAAATCCAGCAATAATTAATCATAAATATCTAGTCACATTTCATTTATAAACAGCTTAAATGCATGATTTAAATGGTACAATGAATAATTTCCAAATAATGATTTTGACCTTTGAACATATGAACTTGAACCTTATAACAAAATGGTTGTAATTTCAATACCTACAATATTCTAATAAACATGCTTGTACAAAAAGTTAATGGTTTTCAAAATAATTTACAATTTCAGTCTTCCTCTACAGCTATGACCTTGACCTTTGAACATATGACCTTGAACCATATATCAAAATGATTGTCATATCAATACTTACAATATTCTAATATACATGCCTATACAAAAAGTTAACAGTTTTCAAGCTAATGCACAACTTTAGTATTTATAAGCAAAAAATAACATTTCAGGGGCAACAACTCCTACAAGGATTATCATATAATTATGAAACTTGGTACTTTTTAAATTTTGTCATGGGGAACATTTTAACAATGTTTTGAATTCATATATTTTTTAATATTTGCACGAAAATTGCCTAAAACTGCATAAATCACAAATTGGGTCATGACCTTGATTTGTGACCTTGACCTTTATTTAAAGATCATTTCAAGAAAAAGTCAAAACTGAAAACCCCATTTCATTATCTGTTAAAATAGACAAGTTTTAACAATATGAAGCCATTTTACGAAAATTTTTTAAGTAAACGCAAAAACACATAACCCATTTTTTGACTAAATTTCACGAAAATGAACAAATTATAGGCTTAAGACCCTAGAGAAGCCAAATATCACATCAGAGAAGAAGAATTTTAAAGATTTTTGGACCCCCAGGGTCTCCTTGACCTAGTTTTGGTAGCCATGGCAACCCCATGAACCAATCTGAATTGCAATGGCCCATACATGCTTATGACCAAGTATTATTGAAATCTGTCCAACAGTTTTGGAGAAGTCGAAAATAGGTGTTAAAGATGCATACATACACACACACACACACACACACACGCATGCTATCATGCACACATGCACATACACATGCCGCACTATGCCATAAGCTCACAGGACCATTCGGTCAGGTGAGCTAAAATGGAATTGATTGGCGGCCTTTAATTTGGAATTGATAATTAGTGGTCTTTACAAAGAAGTCCAACTTGTTTGAGATATTTAGCAAATGGAACATCATAGCCAGATGGTAATTGAAGTGTTGTCATTGTTAAAAGTGTTTCAGCATACAGTTCAATTATACCCCAAATAAAAAACTTGGGGGTTATTTATTTGGCAATCACCCTGTCTGTCCATCTGTTCACTCCTAATTAACCAGAATGTTTGAAAACCAAAACAACATATACACAGTTATCACATAAACATGCTCCCGAAAAAAGGGTCCAACAAGATTTTTATTATCATTATTTAACATTACTCTTAAACAAGTATTAGAAAATCTTGGGTATGTGTGGAAAAGTCATTTGCATATGTAAAAAAGAATATGTTTATAAACCTTTCATAAACTTTGTGATGAAATGAAATAAATTTTACCATGCCAAACTGGAAATCAACACAATGCTGTAATTAATACAACTTCATCATTATTTAAAAATGTCTTGAAGTTTTTCTAGGATTCAACATGCTGAATGATGTCAGAGATACTTCTTCATTTTTCACTATTACCTCCATCAGTAGCAAAAGTATCTTCATAAAAGGTGTTTTACGGCCATATTTTCAGCTGACCACAAACATCTTCCTCCATTACTGTGCCCCACTCAATTTTTAAATAGTAAACATGCCTAAAGATTTTAATTGTCTCTGTCTTGTACTGTAATGATTTCCATTCTATTAATGGAACCTGTTTCTGAATAAGGATAGGGACAAGCAGGTGTGGAGGTGAGGGATAGGGGTAAAAGGAACTACAGAAAACCCAAGGGAATAATGGTATTAGGAAATTACTTTCACTTTCAACTGTTGAGTTTACGCGTCTTTTTTAGACCTGTATAGATCCAAGGAGCAATATTCAATAGTTGGACATTTTTCTCTCTTACAGCATAACGTCAGATAAAAATGGGCTTCAAAGAGTCTACAATGTAGGAACTTATCATTATGTGTCCTTGAGGCTTGAGCCTTGGCTTTGTCACTGCCAGGCATGCAACAAGCTGCAAGTTCAATGTCCAAAGACAAAGAGTGTCATTATTTTTGTAATAAGGAATAAAAAATAAATATTGGGTTGTTTTACAAACGTTGTTACCTGTAATACATCTCTATCTACATGGCAAAATAGCTGCAAGAAGAGGCGGTAGTCATTTTGTCTTGTACTTTCACTTCGTCATATGGTGGAGCGAAATTGTGTAGCAGAGGATGTCACACGCTACATTAGTACTTACAGTAGTTTCTTACTTTGCATAGAGCACCAAAGAAATAAATGTCAATTTTCGTTTAAAAACACAAACGACACTATACTAATTAAGTGTATTTTAGTGTTTTAATTCATTTATTTATTCAGTATTTGTTTGTTTGTTTGTTTATTTGTTTTGATTGTAGAGAACTCGGATGTTATACATAAAATTTTTCAAATAGTCAAGATACTGCAATTCAAAGCTTTTTTCACGAGATTTATCGAAATTGATGCAAGAACATATTAACTTTTTTTTGAGAAACACGTAATAATATGCTAGACATTTTTAAAGTTATTATCCGAAAACCACTTTGACGTCGCCCGTCCTAACACCGACGTTATTTGTTTCTAAAAAAAAACCTGGTTTAAAAAACTAAGAACCGATACCGGCATCCGTCTAAAGCTTTGAGTTATATTATCAGTGGTCACAATATGTTTTTTATTGGCATACTGCCTTGTTTTGTCAGTTGTTGCGGAAGTTAGTTGCTTCATATTGTTGGTTACATCGAATATTGTCAAATAGTACATTTAACATTTTCAGTCAGCAATATTGTTTAAGCCAATTCGTTGCATGGCTATTTACAAAACATTTGTGTGTTTAATAAAAAATGATTTTCTTCTTCTTCTTCATGTTCATTTTAAAGCACTTACAAGTATGCTTACTTGTTTTGTATTTTCAAATATATTTTTCTTTCATGTAATTTAATAAGATACTTTATTAAGGTCATCTCTATTTTAGAGCCACAAAGAACGATGAGTTACCCAAACAAGAGGGCCATGAAGGCCCTGGGTGTTCACCTGAAAATGATGCGCATTTAGATTGATTATGGCCAACTATAGCTTCTATTGTTAAAATAGATTTATAGATTATCATTTAACCTTTGTGCAACATTCAAACTGAAGGTAGTTTTATCAAGGGAATCATTTTGAAAGTTTGATGAAAATTGAACTAAAACGGTGGCCTCTAGGGTGTCAACAATGAAATGTTGACACACGGTGAATAAATACGGATCACAATAGCTCACTTTAGCACTTTGTGCTCAGGTCAGCTAACAAGGTTTTCTATAACTTAATCAGTGACCTACCTGTTGACCTAACATGATCCATAAACGAAATTGAGCCAGGGTTTATCAAGAGGATCACTCTAACCAAATTCTAAGCAAATTTGAAGAAGATCGGAGTTAAATTTGGGCTTAAATGATGCTAAAGAGTTTTTTCTTATAATTTGACATAGTGACCTACTTATTGACTCAACATGCCCAATATATGAACTTTTGCTAGCTTTTTCAAGGGGAACATTATGAACAAGTTGGACAGATTGGTCTTAAATTGGCAGCCTCAAGGGTGTTAACAAGGGTTTTCTATAGTTTCAACTAGTGACCGAATTATTGACCCAACATGAACCGTATATGATCTTGAGCTAGTTTTGTAAAAACAAATCATTCTGAGCGAGTTTGATAACGACTGGACATAAATTTGGATCTCAAGGGTGTTAACAAGGGTTTTCTATAGTTTCAACTACTTATTACCCGAACATGACCCATATATGAACTTGAACTATCTTTTGTCAAGTGGATCATTCTAAGCACGTTTGATGAAGATTGGACTAAAATTGTGACCTAAGGAGTGTTGACAATATTTTCTATAATTTGACCTTGTGACCTACTTATTGACCCAACATGATCCAAATAAAAACTACAGCTAGCTTTTGACTTTGGGCAAGTTTTAGGTAGATTGGATAAAAATTTTGGCCTCCAGAGTATTAACAAACAAAAGTTGACACACGACGCCCGTCACAACGGACAAAGGCCCATCACAACAGCTCAGGTGCTCAGGTGAGCAAAAACGGTGTTCCATTTGTTGTCCTTTTTTCTACCAAATGAATATTTCCTACATAATAATTATCTTGAGATGTTTAAATACCAGTGTAATATAATTCGTTTTATATGTCGATGTTTATACACATATTGCTATTGCTCCACTTTCTGGCATTGTTTCATGATTCAAACCGAGTCCGTCAGTTCAATGACTTTGGAGGAAACCGAAGTGGGCTGGGAAAACAAGTGACCTTCGGCAAGCGAACTGACAAACCATCTCATACTAGGATCTTTCTGATTTGGATTCGAACCTAGGCTTTTATAGGCACTGTAAGCATATATGGGCATAATATTACCACTTGGCCACTAAGGCCCCGCTACAACATTGAAAACATGAAAAAAAATATAATTAATTTTCATAATTAACTTGAATGACTTAACTTCTCAAAAAATAACTTAAATGAATTTAACTAATCATTTGATATCCACAATTTATTTTTTTTTTAGTAAACAATAAATTATCTCAAAGACATTTACATTTTTTATAAAAACAACGGTACATATTTTTTTCGTAAAGCTTTACAATATCATATATGGCATTATACAGCAATATGTGTTTTACATAGAAATAAAACGATAAATTCCGAGGTGTTAGCGTGCAATATATATCGATATTTGCACGAAAACTTTGTTCCGGTCCGAGGTCTCCCAAATCCATTTTCCATATTACACACATGCTCGTGCAAACTCAGGACAATATTTCACATTATTATATGACTGCATAGTTTTCTTCTATTTCATTGGCCGAAATTAAAAATTCGGATCTTGACAAACTGCAATGTGCACCGCGCCAAATCGCACGCGAGGTTAACATTGTAGTCCAAACTGGTTGTCTCGTACCCAAAAATAGAAACGGTGATTTCCCATTGTCCAAGAATAGAACCAATCAAAGCCGTCGTAAGTTTTTGAAAAGCCAATCATAATTGACCTACTTTAAAAGCATCGGATCTTATTGCATTTTCTAAAATTACGAATTGTTTTGAAAGACGCCTGTCTGTCAGTCATATAATAAAACAATTATTGACTTTAAATTTCGGTTAATAATATACAATGAAGGCCTCGGTGAATATTGGTTGCATCAAGTCCATAGAACCATGTATTGACCTCATTCAAAGACTATAATTGTTTTATTATATGACGAATAACTATTTGTCTATTTCAAGTGAAATTAAGTAGATTCCATGCAATACAAACAATACACAAAATGCCGTCTCCTCCATCATGACTGAGCAACTCAACGGAGTAAATAAAGAAAATAATTGGATAATTTTGTTGTGACGTCATTGAGGCTGAAAAGGGGTCTGAACAGTCCGGACCTCATATTATTGACCGCACGTGCATTTAGACAAGCAATACACGAAATATTTTATGACACGTGACAGTATGACGACCAATTGACAAAAAGAAAGAATCATAGTCATATAATAAAAGGATTTATGACCCCAAAAGAAATGTTATATTCACCCCGGCCTCGGTAAGAGTTCTTTTGGGGTAATCAACCCTTGTATTAACCTCATCAAAAGTCATTGAATAATTGTATAATATCAGTACAATAATCCTATAATATTCATCACAAATATTATCAAATGATTTTTTTTTATTTAGATTTAATTTGTTACGCCAAAATCCCGTTTCTTTTATCTACTTATAATAACCAAAAGTATACACTTACAGGTATGTCATATACTATTTTTGAATTTAATCATAAAATAAATTGTTTAAAAAAATGGTATATGACAATTTATTGTCATATACCATTTTTGAATGCGTTTTATGATTAAATAAAAAAATGGTATATGACAGGTAGGTAAAACAATAATTATACATTTACGCTTATGGCGGCAAATCATTATTATGAAAAAGATGAAACTGAAATAACACACAAAATGAATTATTTTTGAAGTACATGAACTGTAAAGAAAATTGGAAGTGGGTCGGTGGCGGTTTATCTATCCGTAGATTTTAACGTTGTCTTAATGTTGTAGCATGAAAGAGAAAGAGTCCGTGGTTGCGAAGTTCCTTCTAATTTTAAACGCTTAAAAGTTGTATGAGCTTGAAGACGGATGGCTTTTAATAATAATAATTTTAATAATATTTTTTGATATATTTTTGTATAATTCATCTCGCCTTAGTTGACCTATCTTACATCATATTTTATTTTCAAAAGATAGATGAAAGATGATATTATAATTTAATTTTTTTTTCTCAACAAACGGACTACATGTGTATGATATACATATGAATGGATTGATAATATCACTGTCCCACTTTTATATAAAAAGATCACTATAAAACATTATTGATTGAAAAAAAAAAAAACAAACAAACAAAAACACATAGACATTGAATAAACCGCATTAATCAAGAATTGATTTAACAGTAAATAACCGTTTTGAATTACGATAAGCAAAGTGACAACAATAGAATGATGTGAAAATTGACAAATACATGTATATATATTCACGAAGTTTTCCGTTGTAAGTAAAAAAGAAATACAACGTCTAGTTGTTGTTATATATTAACATATAAGTAAATGTCAAAAAAAAAAAAAAAAAAAAAAAAAAAAAAAAAAAAAAAACCCAAACAAACAAACAAACAACAACAACAATGTCACACGCTGTTTAATCCACTTCCACAAAACGTCTAAGAAAATCTGTCCTGATCCGTTTTTCTTTTCACACAATTAAACGACACTCGTTACTGTAGATAACTGTTGATCACCTATTTTTTAAAAAGAAAAGAAAACTAATATCATAAAATAAAATAATTACGTAAGGAAATCTTAAAACTAATCATCAAAACCCCACAAAGAAAAGGTGACAAAAATTTCATGGTTCAAATCTAAAAATATATATGTGCAATAAGAAATGAAAGGGGTTGGAAATGTTATAAACCTTACCCCCACCCCCCAAAAAAAAAATCTAATAATAAATAAATAAATAAATAAATAAATAATAAATAAATAAATAAATAAATAAATAAATAAAACATACAAATTCGCCAATAAATAAAATAAAAAATACATACAAATTCGCCATAAATAAATAAAAAATACATACAAATAAATAAATAAATAAGATAATTCAAACATCAGATTATTTACTTGTATGTGCAATGAGAGAAATGAAAGGATATAAAACTTTATTATATAAAATAAATTAATCAAAATTTAAACAAGTAGAAAGTCTTGGTGTCGTTAAGTTCACCATTTCTTAATCTTGTGTTTAAATAGCATAATTTTAATATTACAGGTATACAGATAAAACAGATTAGCTAATTTTACTCTTCCTGATTTATCAGGTATAAATATATGTAAACTTATGACCATTTATATTGCTTGTAAAATATCTATCTACCTTTAAATGACACCACTGAAGTTTCACTTCAGATGATGGATTAAGCCTTTGTTGTAATTAGTTTCGATATTTCACTTTGAATTACGCCATCGAATCAATTTGTTTCGATATTTCATTTTGAATTACGCCCTTGCAGCAATTAGTTTTGAATTACGCCATTGCAGCAATTAGTTTCGATATTTCACGTTAAATTACTCCAATGCAGCAATTAGTTTCGATATTTCACTTTGAATTATGCCATTGCAGCAATTAGTTTCGATATTTCACTTTGAATTACGCCATTGCAGCAATTAGTTTCGATATTTCACTTTGAATTACGCCATTGCAGCAATTAGTTTCGATATTTCACTTTGAATTACGCCATTGTAGAAATATTTCACTTTGAATTATGTCACTGCAGCAATTAGTTTCGATATTTTATTTCGAATTCCGTTATTGTAGCAATTAGCTTCAACATTTCACTTCAAATTATGCAATTGCATTGTCATGTGCTACTTTTGGATTTTTATAAAATCATGCATTCATGCCATTTGCTACTTTTGAATTTTATAAAATAAAACATTCATGTCACGTGCTACTTTTGAATTTTTATGAAATAATGCATTCATGTCAAGTGCTACTTTTAAATCATTATTTCATAAAAATTTAAAAGTAGCACATGGCAGCATTTATCAGTTTCAGAGAGAGAGAGAGAGAGAGAGAGAGAGAGAGAGAGAGAGAGAGAGAGAGAGAGAGAGAGAGAGAGAGAGATTACCTTTTCTCTTCAGCAGTTTCTTTAACAGGTGAGTAATAGAAAATACGGACTTTGACTCTGAATGTGAAACATTAACATTTGGTCGCTTTGAAGACATTCCTTTGTCTTAAAAGATAATACAACACATATAATAATGTCCTATATGATAAAATTACTGAAAAAAATATATGCTATTTTAACCCATATTTTTTTAGCCATAGGCAAATTGGCGTAAAAAAGGAAAATACTTAAGTTTACAAATTTTGAAAGTTTTTGCGCCCTGTTGTATTCGCTGATAAAAAAAGATTACTTGGTCACACTTTTTTTCTGAAAAAGATAATTTAAATTTGACAGTAGATTTATTATCGAATAATATGTCAATATAAAACGAATGCGTTGGAAAGGTTCCAAATCAAATTAAATTATGAAATTTAATATCCCACCTTTTTGAATGTTTTTCCTATTTATTTATTTTGACAGAATGTACTGTATATACAACTAGGGTTTTATAAAAATAAATATTTTTTTTTAGAATTTGATAAACATCTCTACCTGTTGTCTTTGACGTTTTTGGAGCTTTTGTCGATTTCCAAAAATAAAACTTCACCTTTTTATTACAGAAACATTCTTCTTTCTTTAATAAACGAAAATTTAAAAAATCCATTAAACATTGTATCAGAATTAAAAAAACTAACAAGTTTAATGTAAGTGTCTCAGACGAATTCGACGCAAAATTTTTATGAGTAGTAGTGACCATATGCATTCTTTTGCCAAGCATACAACTACAGAAAATCGTAATGCCCTTCCTCGTTTTATGTCTAGTGTTGGGGGTACATATACCCGTATAGGTGGGTTACAAACTAACCAATGGCATATATGTATTTTATAGCCTATAAAATTCTATAAAGTATTCTATAAAATTCTATAATAATATTCTATCAAATTTCTTGCCAAAAATAAAACTGGCTTAAATATTATCTTGATATAAAAAATTATAATGACTGGGAGGTATGTTCCTACTCAATAACCGTGGCTGCTATCGGTGGTCAAATGGTTTAAATCGCGCGCTCACGCATCCAAGCGCCTCTCGCTTCTTAGGCTAAAATCCCAATGAGGTAGTTAGTGGTGTGAGATAGTTTGTAAGTTCTCTTGCCGAAGGTCGGTAGTATTTTCTGACTTTCTCTACTTTCCCATTTATAGTTTGTGGGAGGTCGAGGGTTCGAACCCCGGCCGTGTCTGACAAAGGTTTGAAAGTCACAAGGTCCTTCGGATAAGACCTTAAAGACTGATGCACTGTGTCACGACAGGCGTGGCACGTAAAAGAACCCTCCCTGCACATTGTCCTAAACGCACTGCAATGGTCAAAATTTCTGCCTATTCACCTTTAGCTGGCGACGTCTCGATATAAGTAACATATTCTTGACTGGGACGTAAAACCCCATTAAATCAGTCAATCCATTTATATCGATGAAAGTGAAAGACTCTTGCTAGGACGTAAAACACCGATACCAATACTCCACTGATAATTATTCGCTCAATTACACATTGCTGAATGTTGGGTAGAGCAATGCCTACTACTACACCATTACTATCAATTATAAAAAGAACAGGTTCTAAGAAAGTAGCTTAACAGAAAATGTCGCTAAAATATCAACCAAAACTTTTATCATCTCCAGTTTGATTGGGGATGTTTATCTAATCAGTCATTATGAAGTCTTCAATACGGCACAAAGTGTCATCTATCACAAGTGACTAGGCGCCCTCTAGAATTACAGTTTAGGCGGTAATAAAGAATAAAATTAAATAATACATGTAACACGTGACGGGTATAGCTAGCTAGAAAAGAAGTGCACCGGGCCTCACTTCTTGAAAGAAATTTACGTGTATTAACTGAATCGCCCAGTTGTCAAAGTATTTATTTTTTATATTATTTATTTTTATTTATTTATTATTGGGGGTTGTGATTTGGATATAGTATAGATATCACAATTTGTTTTAAAATGAAAATTGTACCTGTAATACGAATGTCCAAAAAGTGTACATTATGATGGTAAGGATAAAAAGGCCAAGTAGTCCCAGGCCTATATAAAAATCTCTACCCAATGTTTCAGTATCATTTCTGTCCCTGAAAGAAATTAGAAGTAAAATAGTTTATATGAAAACCCTATGACGTCCGATAACTTCTATTTCTTTTATCAAATATCGTTACTTCCCCTTCGCGCTTATATGCGAGTATTGAAATTTGGCCCTTACCGTACACCTATACAAGGCCCGTTAATGAATCATTTCTCAAAAAGAACTAGAGCAATTAAAAGGCAGTTTATTATAGGTCAAATAATTATAGTTTTTTTCTTTTTTTTTTTCTTTTCTTTTTCTCTTGGTGGTTGTAGAATATTGTTATCTTCTGTTTTGGCACGATGTATTTTTAAGTTTGCAAAAAGGCATAGACGCCATATCACCTTGGACTATGACTTGAAGAAAAGAAATTCCTAAAGAGTTATTAACGCAACATTAAAATACGATCACAGTAAATTGATCTTTAAATACAAACTATTAGTTTTTATGGTAATATAATATGTTCTTTATGAGATTTTAAATTTATCTATTTCATTGATGTCTGTTTTGATCGTCGTTATCAATACTGCGTTGTTAAAACCTTAAATTTATACTTATTTGACATAATGGCAGTATATTTCTATTTAAGCACTTGATATGCGTTTACATGAAATGTACATTGTTTTAATTTTTGCGACTATTTCATACAGATCTAGATTTACTTGTAATTTGTTCAGGTCACAGAAATATTCTATCTGTATATCATTGTACCACCTACAAGTTATGCTGCTAAACTGTCAATTTCACTCGTATGCTAGTGCATTAAAAATTCCCTCTTTACACATTGCATTTTAGAATATAAGCATTTTTTAAAATAAATTTTCTCAGAAAACAGAAACACGTATTGCCCATTCTTTATTTATATAAAACCACTACGGTAGCTCACTTTATAGAGTGCTCACTTCGTATATGGGAGGTTTGAACCCAAGCCGGGTCTGACCAAGACTTGAAAATCGATAGTGACTGTTCTTTCGCCATGCACTCGGCATTTTGAAATGAAATCCAAAAGGTTCTTCGGATTAAACATTAAAAACCGATGTGTCGTGTCACGACAGGCGTGGCACGTATAAGAACCCTAATCAACTAATCAACCTTATTTATATAAAGTAATAAAATATGTGTATTTCCTTATAATAATAAAAACGGTTATCTTTAAAAACAGAAATACTTACAAAAGTGAGAAAATGAACACGAGTACCGTAACCAAAGCAAGAACCATCATACAAAATCCAATACAGAATTCTTTAGTACCGAATTCAGTCGCCATGTTAAAACATTTATATATACACAAGTGTTTATCAAGGTAAGATATTTAAAATGTTTTAAAAAGCAAGTCATCAAGTTATTCCACGAAAACGGCTATAAACAGAATTTGGCATATACATTTATCGATTATGTTTATTTGTTTAAGAGGGTACTTGCACTCGTGTATGTTTGAATGTTTTAAATGCACACATTTCTGAGTTCAGTCTATACTTGTATATTTTCAATGTTGTCGACGTTGGGCAATACATTTTAATATTTGAAATAACACGTAAAGAAATGGAAAAATACTTTTTGTTTACTTATTAACTATCTTTATCAGTGTCACTCGTTGTGCTAGCTCCCTTTAAAAGACGCAATGATTTTGTTTTAAAAAGCAGACGAAGCTTATCAGAAACACTCGCAGGAATTAAACTTGGGTAAGTATAGATTAGTCTTGTTTATGAAATTTATATCTGAAACAATAAATCAAAGGGAAAAAAATGGACAATTTTTATCAAAAAAGAAAAAAAAATTAAAGATTCCACTTTATAAATATAAAAAACAATTTAGAAAAACGTGTGGAAACTATAACAAAACAAAATTGTATTAAAAAGATATGGAAAGTGTGAAAGCTAAATGGTTTGATCAACATATAATATTCGCATAATAAAACACACGTTTTCAATGTCCTGTAAACGCTTTCATTTAACATAGGGTATTCGGTGGCCAAGTGGACTAAAGAGCGTTTACAGATCACAGCGCCTCTAACCACCTGGTTCGAATCCCACTCGGGACAGACCCTAGTGCGAGAAAGCTTGTCAGTTTGCTTGCCGAAAGTCGGTAGTTTTCTCTGGGCACGTCAAATTTCCTCCACCAACCCAGAACTGACCATCTAGATATTTATATATATATCAGAAATAAAACACAAACATACCAGTCAATGTCCAAATCACAATTCCTCCCTCCCAAAAAAAGTAAAAACTTGAAAACTGGCAAATTTTATATACCTGAACTTCCGTTAAGGAAGTGAGGCCGGGTGCCCCGGAAAGGTAAGCACCTCCTGTTTAGCTAGCTATAAGCAAAATAATCTTGACAGAGGCATGAAACACGATTACTCAACTTATTAATGTAATATCCTAAGTAACAGAAAAAGTCATTAAATATTTAGACAACAATATTTTATTTTATCAGTTCTCACTGTATACGCAATTATCATTCATTATATATGAAATGATTTAATTCACAATATGTGCAAACTTATAAAACAAGCACCTTGACCCATTAAACCTTTAGTTTTATATAAAGATTTCGATTGGATAGCTTTTCATATGTTAAACTGCATTTAGTTTAAAATAGATCAGAAAAGAAAGGTTATTGGATTCGGTTACACAACATGAACAGAAAAATTTAAAAATTATTGGATGATTTTACTATGGAAATGGCTGCAGTCAGTATGTTTTTCACTTCGATGACTAAACATTTTGGCGAATCTTGTTGAGCGCAGTATGAAAATATGCATTCTTCCTTCATTCCAAGGACAATGACTCGGCCTTCTGCATTTTTTACGTAGTAAACAAATAATTATTCAGATTCTGTTGTAAGAAACCCCAAATCGGACAAAACGCCCTCTTAAATTTAGAACCATGGCATAACAGTGACAGGATATGCGATACCAGTTAAACCAGAATAATGAAACTGAACACTGCTCTATTTTACAGTGCCGTAAAGAACAGCTAGATATTTATTCAAAACCAAACAATGAGAATGTAAAATGCAAAAAATCAATTTTTAACGTGAAACTTTAAAAATTAAGTAGATAAGTTTTCTTTTTTAAAGAAAAACATTAACGGAATGCAATGAACTAAAGTTTTTAAAATAATAATAATAATAGTAAAAAGTGCATTTACTTGAAAGAGATATTAAATGCCGAAGGGAGTAGTCTGGATCAAGGTACTGTTGCAAGATCACAATCACAACTCTCGTATATTTTAAAAACATTAGACTCAAAACTTAAGTTGCTTAATACTTGCAACATTATAAAACAAATTTAAGTTGCTTAATACTTGCAACATTATAAAACAAATTAAAGTTGCTTAATACTTGCACTGCCAAAAAATAAATTTAAGTTGCTTAATACTTGCAATATCATAAAACAAATCTAAGTTGCTAAATACTTGCAATGCCATAAAACAAATCTAAGTTGCTTAATACTTGCAATGCCATAAAACAAATCTAAGTTGCTTAATACTTGCAATACACTAAAACAAATCTAAGTTGTTTTATACTTGCAATGCCATAAAACAAATCTAAGTTGCTTAATACTTGCAATACACTAAAACAAATTTAAGTTGTTTAATACTTGCAATGCCATAAAACAAATCTAAGTTGCTTAATACTTGCAATACACTAAAACAAATCTAAGTTGTTTAATACTTGCAATGCCATAAAACAAATCTAAGTTGCTTAATACTTGCAATGCCATAAAACAAATCTAAGTTGCTTAATACTTGCAATACAATAAAACAAATCTAAGTTGCTTAATACTTGCAATACAATAAAACAAATTTAAGTTGTTTAATACTTGCAATGCCATAAAACAAATCTAAGTTGCTTAATACTTGCAATACACTAAAACAAATCTAAGTTGTTTAATACTTGCAATTCAATAAAATAAATCTAAGTTGCTTAATTCTTGCAATACACTAAAACAAATCTAAGTTGTTTAATACTTGCAATGCCATAAAACAAATCTAAGTTGCTTAATACTTGCAATACACTAAAACAAGTCTAAGTTATTTAATACTTGCAATGCCATAAAACAAATCTAAGTTGCTTAATACTTGCAATGCCATAAAACAAATCTAAGTTGCTTAATGCTTGCAATACCATAAAACAAATCTAAGTTGCTTAATACTTGCAATACAATAAAACATATCTAAGTTGCTTAATACTTGCAATACAATAAAACAAATCTAAGTTGTTTAATACTTGCAATTTCATTAAACAAATCTAAGTTGCTTAATACATGCAATGCCATAAAGCAAATATAAGTTGTTTAATACTTGCAATGCCATAAAACAAATCTAAGTTGCTTAATACTTGCAATGCCATAAAACAAATCTAAGTTGCTTAATACTTGCAATACCATAAAACAAATCTAAGTTGCTTAATACCTGCAATACAATAAAACAAATCTAAGTTGCCTAATACTTGCAATGCCATTAAACCAATTTAAGTTGTTTAATACTTGCAATGCCATAAAACAAATCTAAGTTGCTTAACACTTGCAATAAAATAAAACAAATCTAAGTTGCTTAATACTTTCAATACAATAAAACAAATTTAAGTTGTTTAATACTTGCAATGACATAAAACAAATCTAAGTTGCTTAATACTTGCATTGCAATAAAACAAATCTAATTTGCTTAATACTTACAATACAATAAAACAAATCTAAGTTGCTTAATACTTGCAATGCCATAAAACAAATCTAAGTTGCTTAATACTTGCAATGCCATAAAACAAATCTAAGTTGCTTAACACTTGCAATACAATAAAACAAATCTAAGTTGCTTAATACTTGCAATACAATAAAACAAATATAAGTTGCTTAATACTTGCAATGCCATAAAACAAATTTAAGTTGTTTAATACTTGCAATGCCATAAAACAAATCTAAGTTGCTTAATACTTGCAATACACTAAAACAAATCTAAGTTGTTTAATACTTGCAATGCCATAAAACAAATCTAAGTTGCTTAATACTTGCAATGCCATAAAACAAATCTAAGTTGCTTAATACTTGCAATACAATAAAACAAATCTAAGTTGCTTAATACTTGCAATACAATAAAACAAATTTAAGTTGTTTAATACTTGCAATGCCATAAAACAAATCTAAGTTGCTTAATACTTGCAATACACTAAAACAAATCTAAGTTGTTTAATACTTGCAATTCAATAAAATAAATCTAAGTTGCTTAATACTTGCAATACACTAAAACAAGTCTAAGTTATTTAATACTTGCAATGCCATAAAACAAATCTAAGTTGCTTAATACTTGCAATGCCATAAAACAAATCTAAGTTGCTTAATGCTTGCAATACCATAAAACAAATCTAAGTTGCTTAATACTTGCAATACAATAAAACATATCTAAGTTGCTTAATACTTGCAATACAATAAAACAAATCTAAGTTGTTTAATACTTGCAATTTCATTAAACAAATCTAAGTTGCTTAATACATGCAATGCCATAAAGCAAATATAAGTTGTTTAATACTTGCAATGCCATAAAACAAATCTAAGTTGCTTAATACTTGCAATGCCATAAAACAAATCTAAGTTGCTTAATACTTGCAATACCATAAAACAAATCTAAGTTGCTTAATACCTGCAATACAATAAAACAAATCTAAGTTGCCTAATACTTGCAATGCCATTAAACCAATTTAAGTTGTTTAATACTTGCAATGCCATAAAACAAATCTAAGTTGCTTAACACTTGCAATAAAATAAAACAAATCTAAGTTGCTTAATACTTTCAATACAATAAAACAAATTTAAGTTGTTTAATACTTGCAATGACATAAAACAAATCTAAGTTGCTTAATACTTGCATTGCAATAAAACAAATCTAATTTGCTTAATACTTACAATACAATAAAACAAATCTAAGTTGCTTAATACTTGCAATGCCATAAAACAAATCTAAGTTGCTTAATACTTGCAATGCCATAAAACAAATCTAAGTTGCTTAACACTTGCAATACAATAAAACAAATCTAAGTTGCTTAATACTTGCAATACAATAAAACAAATATAAGTTGCTTAATACTTGCAATGCCATAAAACAAATCTAAGTTGCTTAATACTTGCAATGCCATAAAACAAATCTAAGTTACTTAATACTTGCAATACAATAAAACAAATCTAAGTTGCTCAATACTTGCAATATCATAAAACAAATCTAAGTTGCTTAATACTTGCAATGTCATAAAACAATTTTAAGTTGCTTTATACTTGCAATACTTTAACACAAATTTAAGTTGCCTAGCATTTTGCGAGAAAAATATCCAGAGTTCTATCAAATGTAAGAATGATGACACAATGATTTTTAAAAATATAAATAAACATAGAAGTAAAACAATTCTTAATCAAAAAAAAAAAAAAAAAAAAAAAAAAAAAAAAAAAAAAAAAAAAGAAAAAAAAAAAAAAAAAAAAAAAAAACAAACGACCGACTTTGCACGGGTTTTGTAGAAAATGTCTAGTTTTGTGGTTTTTAAAATATTGAGTACAGTCCTACTTTTTCTATAATTAGTGGTGTACAAATACACACATTTGACAATGAAAAGAGTCGTTATTTTTTCCACAAAAAAAGAAAAGAAAAAAATTCTATCAAATTTCTATCAGTTTCTGGTCTCAGAAACCGCAAGTGAAGTATCAGAAAAGCGTTTTATTACCAATATTCTTAATGATTTAAATAAGTGTGAAGATAGCATTTAGGAAGAGTAATAGTATTTTACGCCTTCGTAAAGATTCTTTTATTTATAACAAGACGTTCTATAATGATGGGGTTAACCAGAGTATCTGAAAAAGGCCACAAACATTGGCAAGTGAACCGAGAAACTTTCTTACACTCGCATCGGCCGAACCAAAGCAGTAAGAGGTCGTCCGTTTCGTAAGAAAGCATTTTAGATCATCAAGTCACCGAGGCCCTAGATATCATTTGAAAAACGTATTCAATAATACTAGCTAGTGTTTTTTTGTGAAGTCCGTTCTCGAGTTGTTGCCCTGTTCTTTTTCTTGTTTCTTTTTTCGTATTTGTTCTTGTATTTTCTTTTTGTAGTTCTCCTCCTGTTCTATGTTATATCTTCTACATTTTGCCTTTTGTTGTTTTTCATAATTACGGGTATTAGCATCAAAAGTTGCTTGTTCTTTACGTTCGTTGTTTCATTTTGTTTCATTTCACGTTGTTTCAGTTTCATTTCCAGTTTGAGTGCTTTAGTTTTTAAAGCTTTTTCACGATTCATCTCGGCAATAAATCTTCTTTGTTCTGATAATCTGGCGAGCCGGCCCTGGTGAAATAACAAAATAAAAATCTATCACTTATCGAATACGGTTACACAGACGCAGTGTAATCCAGAAGTTTTCCAGTTATGAAAAGAAATCAATGGAATTTGTTAATTTTATCAAATTACTCGACCAAATTTTGTCATCATATTTATTAACAATTCATAGCAAGGAGTTTAAATCAGTGGACGCAATGTCTATCTAACGGAATTTTTGCATACTGAATTTGAATCCCTGTGGTATTTCATGAGGAATGAAGCTATCTTTGCGGGTAAAATAATTTTTGTTTAAAGATTTTTAACAGATTAAATAAGTCTATACACGAAAAATAAACATCGAAATTATCATTAACGTTCAGCGTTCGACTTTTTTAATCACAAAATTTGGAAAATGACTTTTGGGTTTCAGTGTAATAAATCGCGAAACTTGATCATTTTAGGCATATACAAAACATTCTTTGTTCTTGGAATTTTTCTGAAAAAGGACTTTTGGGTTTCAGTGTAATAAATCGCGAAACTTTATCATTTTGGGCATATACAAAACATTCTTTGTTCTTGGAATTTTTCTGAAAAATGTCAATTTCAGAAAAATATTCATTTCTTATTGACAATACCTTTTCTTGAAGAGCCTCATTTTTCAAACATTCTGCCATTATTTCTTTTTCTTCAGAATAAAATCCGCCAGATGTTGACGGTTTTTCCAATCTTTCCATTAGCCTCAAAGGTAAACGTTTTTGCTTAGTTTTGTTTTCTTCATTATCACTCCCAAAGTTGGTCCCGGTTTCACAATCATTCCTTAACTAAGATTTTCCTCAACCGAAATTGAGCAAATTTTAGCAATCTATGTCTGAGTTAAATATCAAACAAAATACAGATGTTACAAGCTTGAAGTGATCTTTAAAATGGCACATTTAATTTTTTTATATCTCAACAATTAACAAATTTATTAAGGTTTCAAATTTGCCAGTCTTAAGTTAAGGAAAATCTTCTTTAAAGAATGATTGTGGAACCAGGACCAGATTTTATAAGAAACTTCCGATTTTTAAAAAAAATACCAATAGACAAATGAATGGATGTGCAAATCTTCTTTATTTGCTCTGGTCAAATAATAGAAGGAACAAAGTCATGTGCGGCTAACATATTAATGAAACTTTATAACTTTTATTTTATCTAAAATGGCCATATGTCCGAAACGACAATAATTTAGATAGCATACATCTTCAGATAAGTCACCTTAAAAATAGTACTTGTGTTATGTACAAAAAACAGAAATTTTTATAAAATTATTTAAAAAACTGCAACGGATGAATTTTTGAATATTTTATTTTATAAAAATTCAAAAAATAAATAAATAAAATAAAATTAAAAAGTGAATACAATAAAATAAACAAAATGTTTAAAAAATAAAGTATTTAAAAAATTGTACATGACACTTGATAACCACCCCCTCCCTAAAAATGGTCAATTATCAAAAATAAAAAAAATAAAAAAAAAATAGACAAAAAATAATAATAAAAAAATAAAATAAAATAAAATAAAAATTCAAAAAATCCGCTAAAGTAAAGTAAAAAGTATTTTGTTAAAAGTTCTTTATATAATAATAGTAAAAAATTTATTATTTCATATTAGCATATTTGTAAAACTGTCTCATACAACAGTTTATTATTTTCGTCCACGGTTCAATTAGAAAATTGTCATGGCAACATAAATCAATCTACAGTTCTGCTTTTTTTTTCATTTTAAGTGAATACACAATGCATAGAATTAAAAAGTTGGCCTTAATATTAAAATTAGCAAAAAAAGCAAAGTCGTAGAACATTTCGGCCGCTGATTTTGCGGCCCCGTCAATTTTTCGTAATACAATTTTAGGACCAACTTTAAATTGTGTTTATCTCAAAAACGGACAGAACGAGTAAAAACATGCATAGAACATTTCATATACATTTTTTTGTAAAGATATACAGTATTTTATACCAGAATGGTTCTCATTTTGGTGCGAAAGTGCAGATTTCGGACATCTTTGGACAATTTTTGTAACTCAAGGATTACATCCCTTTGCACATTTTGACAATTTTTGGTATTCGCTGAATTTTTTGACAAAGTGTTTGAATCTTTTGTTCGTAAATTAAAAAACCCATGATTTATTAAAGTGTGCAATGCTACTGATCTTTTCATCATAAAAAATCCACATGGTTCCTGTCATAAAGCATTTTTTGAATGTATTTTATTGTCTGAAAGCATTTTTGAACGCATTTAACGATAAAAAAAATGCTTTATGACATTCCAAATAACAGGTTGTTATAAAAGCGAAATAATTCAAATGTGAAATGTGTTTACCGTATGTTAGGGTTAAAAAGCGTCCCTTAAATACTGGGTAATATTATAAACAAATAATTTTTTTCTGACCAATGTCTGGAGTTTTATCATATGTGTTCTTTATTTAGTTCTTTTCTTGTCTAGATTGTTTTTCTCTTTTGTTTGTTTCCTTGTGTTCTTGGTTGCATTAGCTACAGATTGCTTTTATATAATTTATTTCAAGAGCGGCGTTTTATTTTTATTTATTTCTTACTTTTTAAAGCAAAATGGAATTTCGTTTGCATAGAAGTGTCAAATTGTGTCATGACCTAAGTTCAATCGGCGTATTAAAACTTCAAATGAAGAAGTAAAATAAATAAATAAATAAATAAATAAATAAATAAATAAATAAATAAATAAATAAATAAATAAATAAATAAAAATAAATAAATAAATAAATAAATAAATAAAAATAAATAATAAAAATAGATAAAATAATTAATAAATAAATAAACAAATAAATAAATTAAATAATAATTAAAAATAAATAAATAGATAAATAAATAAATACATGTAAATAAATAAATAAATAATGTCTTTTATATTCGAAGACTAGAGAAAAACAATAACCACTGTGGTTTGCTGTTAAAAATTTTATTATTAAAATTATGCACTCAATAAAAAACATATGGTATACTTTCTATTATTGGTATTAAAAGTAAGATTATTATAAAATATAGTTTATTTTAACGCACGTACGCACGCACGCACGCACACACGCACGCACACACACACGCACGCACGCACGCGCACACACACACACACACACACACACACACACACACACACACACACACATTCAAATATTTACAAATACATATGATACATGTGATTATTAAACAGGTAAAAAGAAAACAATAAAGTTATTAAAGTCTAAAGATTGAATTGAAATCAAAGATTGTTTTTAAAAATTATATGATGATGGACAAGATAAAAGATATTTGAGATTTGCTGAATAAAACACGTCCGAGTTATGACTAGTGTATGCATAAAATAATGTTACCTGACAAGAAAATAGACTTTTGAGATTTATATGTAGACTTACTGATTTTAAATATATATTTAATTTCTAATCTAAGAGGAAATATATAGCCCTTGAGGCGCTGTTTTTACCCCTAAGCCTGTGATCGTCAATAATATATATGGTATAAATTAAATGTCACAAACTCGATCCTTTGTAAGTGTAACAGGAAAGGAAATAAATGTAGCGACCAAACAGGGACTCGAGCCCGGGACCTTCCCAATACTAGTGGGACGCTCTACCGATTGATCCACCCTGCCGCCTATCAAGCCAGGTCCGCCATATGAGTCTCGAGGATAAATAAAAATTCGACAAGTTTACCCGACTGCAATATTAAAGAAAAACATCATTTTTAAAACCCTAACCTTAAACATAAGTCAATGAAGAATAAAATATGGGTCAAAGTGACCTATTTTTTTAGCTGCACAGAAGATCCATCGATTTAAAATACTTAACGGTAAATTCAACTTTTAACTTAATGAAGCACGTGTAATTGATCAAAGTGACATGCTTTATTAGATCACCTGCACAGAAGATTCCTCGATGCGTGTGCACACAAAGTCTCACGACTCTGCAAAGTATAATACCCAAAATTTAAGAAAAAAATTATAAAAAAGCACGAAAAATCTTAGCATTAAACTTAGCCTAAAACAAGGACAAACAAAATATAGGTCACAGTTACCTTTATTTTACCCATTTAAAACAAAAACTTTCTCATTGCATATTAGTAGTTACTGCAATTTCTAGCATCAAAAGTTAATAAGGTCAAAATGTTTTACGGCACTTTCGGTTTTTAGTAAATATTAAAAGACATGTAAAATGGACGCATGATTGTATTTGTGGTAAACATATGGAGATCGCACGAGTGCAGAAGAAGCCAATCTTTCGACATACTTGCGCTCATTAGTTTTACTTGTAGGCCCTAAACCATTCCATTTCTTTTTACTGTTTGGGTTGACATTTTCTGAGCTTACCAGGAATTCAAATGAGATAAAAACTGAATACAACACATACAGGGCCAAGTTTTACGATCAATCCTAAACTAAAGATTTTTCTTAACTTATTTTTAGCAAATTTTAATAATTTCTTACGGAATTATAAATAAATATTTTTGTCAAAACTAAATACGGATACTATAAGCTTGAAATGATTTTCAAAATTACACCCTAATTTTGCCGACTATCTTAACAAATGAATAAATTACGAGAATTTCGAATTAGCTGGATTTGAGTTAAGGAAGAAAAATAATTGTGAAACTGGGGGGGGGGGGGGGGGTTGATGTTTTCATATCCTAATTTTAAATATAGAATAATACATTCAAATTAGTACATGGCAATACATCATTTCATAAAATTCAAATGAATGTTATAATTGTTTTGTAATCCGCATATTGGAGATATATTCAGTTTCACGAATAAATTAGGGGAAGCTATAAAACACGCAACAAATATATACAAATTATTGTACATGTATATTGCAAATACATGTAATTGTCTGTCTTTACTTATAACCATCCTTCGTCTTGACGCATTTAGAATCCATATTGATAACAAAACATTCTTTTGAAGGGTTATTTAACTTATGGTCTGTATTTTCAGGTTGGCTGGTAAGTGGCTCACCAGTAGTATCTGAAACAAAAAAATGTAAAATTATTGTAGTTTTTCAAGTTAATCACTTTCGTAATACCAAACAATAGCAATGGAGTTCTGTCCCATAGAACAACCACCGTCTTCTTAGTGGTAGGTTAGGGGTTCAGAACCAGGTCGGATCATGCATAAGGCTTCAAAATTTGAAATATTGCTTCCTCGTCTGACGTTTGACATTAAAGAGGCATAGTACAGATTGGTTCACCAGGTGCCAGGGTAATGTGACTTGGGGATTAGTATGCAGAATTCTTGTATGCAGAATACTGGCTCCGTAAGCTAGGCCTTTACATTACAACCAACTTACCAACCAGAGAATAACTACCAATGGTCTTGATAATAGTGCACTTGTAAATCAACCTGTTTCTTTCGATATTGTAAAGTACATGTATATGCTTTTTTCAAAACAAGCTGTCTTTTATTCTCAATGTTTTTCATTGCTATTACCTCCCTTTGTTGTGACGATGCCTAGGTGGCTCTGGCAAAGCGTCCACCTAAAAAGGTTCATATTAATTTTAATAACTAAGTGTTCGTGTACTAGAATGGTATTTGACCATTGGTTACTACATCAAACCTCATTTTCAAGTTTCAAGTTTCTATATTTCTCTAATTGTTAACAACAATACTGAGAACATATCATAAATACAATAAATACACGAGTAGACATTTGCAAAAACAATATAACACATTAACATTTAAGATTAACACATTTCAAAGCAACATTTTTATTTTTTTTTTATAATATTTATGATTGTAAAGCTGAATTAAGTTTGCCCATATTGAAAAAGATTAATTTTCTAAAAAAAATTTTTTATTAATATAGATTGGTAGTTATTACGATTTATTTTCTAAAGTTTACTCTTATAAGCCTATAATAAATAGAAAGCTTAAAAGATGGCTTCAAATAAAACAACACTTGGCTTGGATACGCACGGCAAAATGACCACATTGCTCCTAGACACATGATAGGTCATCGATATGACGAGCCACCTCACGCAAGGTGTTTTTAGGCAAAGCATAAAGTTATTGTTGAGAAAAATATGTTTTTTACTAAACATATCGAAATTCTAATTTCGAATTTGTTTGACAACCAAATATTATGTGTAGTAGCATGCTTCTTTGCCGTGCTTGTTGACGTTTTCTCGTTTTTTGATAAAGAATCACTTGCTCAATGTTCTAAAATAAGATCTTTGGTGGATCAAACAAGCAGTAGGTTTCTCCACGAATTTCAATGTTATGTAAAGATTTTTTCACGGAACAAAGCATTACATATATCTTAAAAGGCATAGTTAAGAAAAAAATGCGCCGTTTTATATATTATGCATAGAAAAACTCAGTGTAGCTTCAAAGATGTTTCAAATTGTTTTAAACATTAAATGGTTTATTAAGTGGCATAAATTTAACAAAAAATGAATGAAAATATCACAAAAATTCACTAGAAACGACTTTAATTTATATTCAATTAAAAGATTGTAAAATAGTTTTTGTATCAGTCTATGTGTTACCTTTAGGTTTTGCTGTATAATCTTGTGGCTTCAGGACATGCTTTAACTTCTCTTTCAAACGCTGACCATTAAAAACAGGTAGCATTGCCTCTCCCTATAATTAAAATAAGTCTTTATTTAGTATATCAAAAGATTGCTGATACATTGTGGAATGACATTTTAGAATATAAAATCTGAGAAATCAATTGTTGGAAAATTTTGCAAGATTTTTACATAAATTACTTAAACACTTCACTTTAAAACATAAAAACTTAACATAACTTGCAGATGAAAAATTCCCATAAAAACAAAATACAATGTATTGGCAATACATTGTATTAATACTATTGAATGTATCTCCTTTAATGTTTTCTTTGTTTGATGGACGATGCCGTTTACAATGAAACAATGACTCGTGAAAATTTTTACGTTGACAACATAATACATATGTACTTTTAGATTTCTTTTGGAGATAAACTAGGAAGTTTAAACACGCGTACAATACTTATTTGTAGATCTATATTATGATATACACTGCCTTCCATAAATTATTAGACGTTTCAAACTGGTTATATATTACAGACTGAAAAATGTTTTCACAAAGCTAAATTATTGAAAACGTTATCCTGTTAACATTTGGGGTTTTTGTCTTGAAAAATGGTTTTATCTTGAAAAAAAATATATTTTCCCCCAAAATTTCCAAATCATACTTTTTTCAAGAAAAACAATTTTACTGCATACATTTATATTATGATAAAAAATCACTTTCAAATACTGCAATAACTTCAATATTTCAATTTTATGAATAAAATTTGACATGATGATTATAATATTGCCATGTGCTAATTTTGAATTAATATTAAAATAATGCATTCAAAATCAGCCCATGTAAACTAATGACAAAGATAAACTTGTTTATTTATTTATGAAGGGCAGTGTATGATACAATGAAACACTAGTATAAATATACCACACCTGTTTAAATAACACAAAACACAGGCAAACCACTGCTATGATCACAAAGACACCCAATACGGCAAGTCCCACATAAATACCAGGATTGACTTGTGGTTTCTCATCAAAATTGGTTGACGAATTTTCCTCTTTTGATGGATTAGAACTGAAAAAAAAAATGTCTGAATTGTTTAATGTTCAACTACAATAAACTAAATAAAGATTGCATTCAATAAGTATCCATTATTGATAAAAAACAATCAATAACCATTATTGATAAAAACAATTATTAACCATTATTGATAAAAAACAATCAATAACCATTATTGATAAAAAACAATCAATAACCATTATTGATAAAAACAATCAAGAACCATTATTGATAAAAAACAATCAATAACCATTATTGATATAAACAATCATTAACCATTATTGAAATAAGCAATCAGTTACCATTATTGATATAAACAATGAATAACTATTATTGATAAAAAAAATCAATAACCATCATTGATAAAAACAATCATTAACCATTATTGATAAAAACAATCAATAACCATTATTGATAAAAACAATCAATAACCATTATTGATATAAGCATACAATAACCATCATTGATAAAAACAATCATCAACCATTATTGATAGTAACAATAAGAAACCATTATTGATAAAAAACAATCAATAACCATTATTGATAAAAACCATCAATAACCATTATTGATAAAACAATCAATGACCTGTATTGATAAAAACGATCAATAACCATTATTGATAAATAACAATAACCACTATTGATAAAAAACAATCAATAACCATTATTGATAAAAAACAATCAATAACCATCATTGATAACCATTTTTGATAAAAACAATCAATAACCATTATTGATAAAAACAATCATTAACCATTATTGATAAAAACAATCAAGAACCATTATTGATAAAAAACAATCAATAACCATTATTGATATAAACAATCAATAATCATTATTGATATAAGCATACAATAACCATTATTGATAAAAACAATCAATTACCATTATTGATAAAAAACAATAACCACTATTGATTAAAACAATCAATTACCACTATTGATAAAAACAATCACTAACCATTATTGATAAAAACAATTTATAACTATTATTGATAAAAAACAATAACCATTATTGATAAAAAACAATCAATAACCATTATTGATAAAAAACAATCAATAACCATTATTGATAACCATTATTGATAAAAACAATCAATAACCAGTATTGATAAAAACCATCAATAATCATTATTGATAAAACAATCAATGACCTGTATTGATAAAAACGATCAATAACCATTATTGATAAATAACAATAACCACTATTGATAAAAAACAATCAATAACCATTATTGATAAAAAACAATCAATAACCATCATTGATAACCATTTTTGATAAAAACAATCAATAACCATTATTGATAAAAACAATCATTAACCATTATTGATAAAAACAATCAAGAACCATTATTGATAAAAAACAATCAATAACCATTATTGATATAAACAATCAATAATCATTATTGATATAAGCATACAATAACCATTATTGATAAAAACAATCAATTACCATTATTGATAAAAAACAATAACCACTATTGATTAAAACAATCAATTACCACTATTGATAAAAACAATCACTAACCATTATTGATAAAAACAATTTATAACTATTATTGATAAAAAACAATAACCATTATTGATAAAAAACAATCAATAACCATTATTGATAAAAAACAATCAATAACCATTATTGATAACCATTATTGATAAAAACAATCAATAACCAGTATTGATAAAAACAATCAATAACCAGTATTGATAACCATTATTGATATAAACAATCAATAACCAGTATTGATAAAAAACAATCATAAACAATAATGATAAAAAACGATCATTAACCAGTATTGATAAAAACATTCGTTAACAAAAAATTAGTTTAACATTAGCACTTAGATAAAAAGTATTTAAATATTAAGAATGACAAAAATTAGTTTCTTATATTTTCATCTTGCACCAAAAAAAAAAAAAAAAACAAAAAACAATCGTCTTAACTTTAGTCATACATATATATACGTGTGTGTGTGTGTGTGTGTGTGTGTGTGTGTGTGTGTGTGTGTGTGTGTGTGAGCGGCCACAATAGTTACATACAGCCAAAAACTGTAAAATATTGGCAGGTATACTTTTTACAGCTCGGCTGATTCTGTACCCACTATGTTAGATTTGTCATGGGCTACTTTTGAATTTTTATGAAATAAAACAATTTAAAAAATAGCACATGGCAGATTGAGAATAATGAGCTTTTTACGAAGAGGTATTATAACAATAATACAAAAACACTGAACTCTGAACTTTAATACGCTCTTTGATACTGTCTTTTCCGTACCATACTTTAACAACCCCAACCCCTAAAAGGCCAGTTAGAAATGAGAGTTCTTGACCAACATAGTATACTTAAAAACTCGATTTTTGTTCGAAAAAAAGACACCCTGTAGAATAGAATAATTTTTGCCCATTAGTTATTAAACTTTATTTTAATTTATGTTCAAATTTCAAGGCAAAAACTGTTCTGCAGCAGAGGAACTAAAATTTGACATAAATTGTTCCCTTGTTTGATCCCGTTTAAAATAAACATACTATTTTTAAACTATAGTATTCTTGTAGTATTCTTTGTGTTTACACTTCCATAAAAAGCAATCAAAAACAGTTTTTGGCTCATTTTCAAGGTTTCATTTAAATGCGTAAACTTGAACTATGAACATAAATCAAATAATAACATATTAAAAGCATAGTCGTTTTTTTTTTTTAAAGATTTTCCGGTTGTTTCTGTTTACAGAACTATTTCAAACAATTATTAAATTTTGTTAAAATCATATAAGATTTTTAAAAAGTCAGATTTCTCGTTTGTTTTATATAACTCCCAAAGCAATGTTAAAAATACAAAGAAACTGTCTAGTGATTTTAAGGTAATTTTACTCCCTGTTTTCGGACCACGGTGACTGAGTGACTAAAACGCATATGGACCATGGTGCTTCTCTCACCTAGAAGCTAGGTTCATATCCGGTTTGGACTGATCCTAGCGTTAGAAATTTATAAACTCGCAGGCTGAAAATGGGTGATTTTCTTCAACTTAGGTTACCTCAACTATTGCAGAAAGCTTTAGCCTCCAAAACCCACGACGTCTTACGCTGTGTGTTTGATCCCGGTCAACAGTAAATAAGAAAGGTGTGTTTTTTTTCGTCGTAGGCCTCTACTGCTCGGCTCATTAACAGTGGTTTGGGATGTTTTTCTGCGATATGGCGAGCGAGTGTACTTGCACTATAAAGCACACCATAGTTATGTACTATTGCAACGTAGATTAGAAACACTTGCACACCATACATGAATCAAGTATACTATATATATGAACTAAAGTGTGCCAGTATAAAATCTTTGATTAATGTTTATAAAAATCGGCATGAAATACTTACAAAACAGATAAAGTCAGAATCAATATTGCAAACAAAACCAGAAGCATAACTAAGAGTCCACAACATTCTTTTTTGCCCCATCTATCAGCCATTCTTGTGCTTTTAGATGTTGGTATGAGTGTAGTTGTGTCCAATACTGTTTTTAATTCCGTTTTCCGTTTGCCTCAATGTGATATAAAATGCCACTGGCAGTATAATACGTAGAATCCAATCAGATGATACCTTTCAGACAGTTTTGGAAGGTGAATCACCGATTGGATGAAAGACTCACGTGACAATAACTACGCTTTCTCGTTATATTTCGGAGGGAAATACGACTATCAATCGAGGTGGAAACAACTAGTGCGATATCGTTGTGTGGCTGTCGAATTGAATCAAGAAGATTTTTAAGAAGACGTGCCAGATCAAAAAGGATGTCAGTAAAAGTAAGTTGTTTTTTATGTTGATGAGTTGTATGCAATTTTCCTGTTCATGTGTTTAGTAGAATTTCACAGCGCTCAGTAAACTGGGCAAGTCTATTTCTTAGTTCATAAATTATTCTGGTCATTGTCAAAAACAGTGAGGTGTGCATAATCGATTTTGTGAAAAGCATCCGATATAAGCTGTTACTCAAATCTTTAAAAAAAAATGTCTTGTTATTATCGTACTATGTCTAGCATACAGCGCTTGTTTCGATAATTTTTAAAAAAACACTCTTGATTCTACCATAACACTTCATTTATTTAGTCTAATCACAGGAACTTGTAATTGTTTCTATGATTTCTTTTGGTGTAGTAAACCTTTTAGACTGATTGATACTATTAATTTGATTGATAAAAGATTATAAGGTACCTTTGCATTATGCATATACATGTATTACATAATGACTAAAAGGCCAGTAAGAAATGAAAGTTCTTGACCAATACAGCATACCTAAAAAATCGATTTATGTTCGGAAACAAAGACACCATGTAGACTAGAATAATTTTTTCCCATTAGTTATTAAATTTTATTTCTATTTATGTTCAACTTTCAAGGCAAAAACTTTTCTGCAGCAGAGGACCTAAAAATTTGACAAAAATTCACAATTTAAAAGATTTTTTAACAAATAAAAAGTTCTGTTGTTCTTATTATGTAATGTAAATTAAAATTAAAAAAAAAAGTTTAATATCTGAAAATATCATCATTGTTACCTTGTTTTGATCCCTTGAAAATAAATATCCCATTTATATACTATAGTATTTTTGAAGTATTCTTTCTGTTTAAACTTCAATAAAAGGAAAACAAAAATCAATTTTTGGCTCATTTTCAAAAGTATAATTTAAATGCGTTAATTTGAACTATGTACTTAAATTACATAATAAATTATTAAAAGCATCGTCGTCATTTAATTAAGATTTTTCGCTTGTTTCTGTTTACAAAACAATTTAAAACAATTTTGTAATATTGTTTAAAATCATATGAGATTTTTAAAAACTCAGATTTCTTGTTTGTCTTATATCATACCTAAAGCAATGTTAAAAATACAAAGAAACTGTCCTTGATTTTAATGTTATTTAACCCCTTTTTCGTTCGGATTCGGTGACCGAGTACCTAAAACACCGATGGATAATGGTGCTTCTCATCGTCTAGGTTCAAATCCATCTTTGACTGATCATAGTGTGAGAAATTTATAAACTCGCAGGCTGAAGGTCACTGTGACTATAAAAAAAATCGGTTTCTGGTCATTCGAAGGTTAACCGTAAAAGAATTTTAATTAAACTTGGCACAGAGGTAGCTTTAGTCGTGTGTGTGTGTGTGTGTGTGTGTGTGTGTGTGTGTGGAATATCGGCGGGTATATTCTCTCTCTCTTTCTCAGCCAAAAACAGTAGAATATTGGCGGGTATACTTTTTACAACTCGGCTGATTCTGTACCCACTTTGGTAGATTTGTCATGTGCTACTTTTGAAATAAAACAATTTAAAAAATAGCACATGACAGATTGAAAAAAATGAGCTATTTTCGAAAAGATATTATGACAATATTGCAAAAACACGGAACTTTGGGGCATCAATAGTACACTCTGTCTATTCTGAACCATACTTTTACCACCTCCCCCACCCCTTTAAGGCCAGTAAGAAATGAAAGTTCTTGACCAATACAATATACTTATAAACTCGATTTTTGTTCCAAAATAAAGACACTTTGTAGACTAGAATAATTTTTTGCCCATTAGTTTTTAAACTTTATTTTAATTTATGTTCAACTTTCAAGACAAAAACTGTTCTGCAGTAGAGGAACTAAGAATTTGACAAAAAATCATAATTTAAACGATTTTAAACGAATAAGAAGTTCTGTTTTTCTATCATTAAACGACAATTTAAGAGAGAGAGAGAGAGAGAGAGAGAGAGAGAGAGAGAGAGAGAGAGAGAGAGAGTTTTATAACTGAAAGCGTCATCTTTGTTACCTTGTTTAACACCTTTAAAGTAAACATATTGTTTATATACTATAGTATTTTGTAGTAATATTTGTGTATACACTTCAATAAAAAGCAAACAAAACTCAATTTTTGGCTCATTTTCAATATTATAATGCGACAACTTTATATAATAACTTATTTAAAGCATCATCGTCATTTAAAATTTTCCGGTTGTTTCTGTTTATAAAATTATTTAAAACAATTATGTAATATTGTTTAAATCATATAAGATTTTTAAAAAGTCAGATTTGTTGTGTTGTATTTCAACCAATGGATTTAACAAACCGTATCTTGTTCCGCTATGCTATGTGTTTGTTGTTCTTTGTGGTTCTGCTCTGATTATCTTTATTTAATTATTTATTTTTATTTATGTTGTATGTATTTTATTAATATTTTATCTAAATTCAACTTTTAATCCTGAATTAAACTTTACTCATCTTCCCGTTGTAAGCCCTGCGATTCTATGGTTAGCTTTAAAGTATATGCATCTTATTAAGCTATACATATGATTATCAGCTGTTTGTTCATGTGCAGATTTTTTATTATTATTTTTATTATTATTATTCTTTTTTTTTTTTTTTTTTGTATTTTTGGACAAATTCTGCACATGACATTTGTCCTGATCTAATGAGGGTCATTTCGTCAAAATAATGAGCAAGACCACAAACTGAAATTATCTGTGTTCCATACACTAAGTTTTAAATTTTTAGAGAAATATTCCAAAAATAAAATGTCAATATTGAAATAATTTATTAAATAAATAAATAAATTATTTAAATAAATAAATTTTTAAAAAATTATATAAATAATTTTTTTAAAAATTGAAAAAATGTAAAATGTACTTCAATAATTGAATCGAGAAATGAACATTTAAATTAAATATTTAAAAAAAAAAATTCATTAAGATCTTAAGATTTTTAAAAATAAATTTGTATTTTTTTTAAAAAAAAATGTATCGAAATCAATAAAATATCTCCAATATTTCTGGAAATTGTAAAACTAAGTAAATTCATTATCGGTCTATATTTAATACCACATAATCTCTTCTTTCATATTGCGCCAACAGTTTTCAATAAACAAAAAAAAAAAAAAAAAATAAAAACTATAAATATTTACAATTTTTCACGGTTTAAAACCATAGTTGAATCTAATATACGAGGTATGAACTAAAGTGTGTCAGTATGAAATCTTTGATAAATGTTTATAAAAATCGGCAAAAAATACTTACAAAACAGATAAAGTCAGAATCAATATTGCAAACAAAACCAGAAGCATAACAGAGAGTCCACAACATTCTTTTTTGCCCCATCTATCAGCCATTCTTGTGCTTTTAGACGTTGGTATGAGTGTAGTTGTGTCCAATACTGTTTCAGTTTCGTTTTCCGTTTGACTCAATGTTACTTTTTTAAAGGACAAGTAATGGAATTTTTAAATTACTTCACGTTTATTAATATAAATAACCTACTAAAATGTCGCTATAAGTTATACCCGATGTACCTAGTACAATGTAACCTGTTTTATCCCCACCATTTGCATTTGATGGGGCCTTGGTGATCGAGTTTTTAATAGCACACTCATGGATCGCAGTGCCTCATCATCTAGGTTCGAAGCCCACTCGAGCAAATCCTGATGTAGAAAAGTTGTCAGTTTTCCTTGTCGAAGGTTGATGGATTTCTCAGGGTATCCCGGTTTGTCCACCATCTCAGACCAGACCGCCTTGATATAAATGAAGGGAATCTTGACTGGCTGGCGTTAAACACTATAAATCAACTCCACTCATTTTCATTTGGTCAGGCATTGTAACACGTGACTTCCAACATTGAGTGCCTCACCGTCTAGGTTCGAATTACACTTCAGCAGATTCTGATGGTAGAAAGTTGTCATTTCGCTTGTCGAAAGGTTGGTACTAGTAGTTTTTAGGGTATTTCGGTTTCTCCACCATCCCAGATCAGGCCATGATATGAATGTAAGAATCTTGACTGTAAGGTTAAACCCCATAACTCAACTCCGTTCCGGACGTAACACGTGACTTTCCGTTTGCTTAAACTCTGACAGGTTCGGATTAGATCTACACTCAAGCTCCACGAAAGCTTTTTGCTTTTTTTGAGAAAAAATATGGCTAGTTAAGAAATTTTTTCGACTTAGTAATGTCAAAACGCTCCAAAGAACTATTTTATTTACATGTAGCTCTCTTGATGCGAATGAATGATAAATACACCTTCACATTTAAGTGGATTATTGGAGAAGCCATATAAGATGAAGGGCATGTCAAGTACAAAATAATGTCACAGTCTATAGTAGTAAAACTTAAAGCTACACAGTCAAGTTTATTCGAATTGAAGACCCAGTATTTTTTCTGTTATATTATATTCATTTTAAGTAAATAATGTGGTTCATTGAGTTGCGACTGTCATAATCGTTTACACTTAAAACGAGCGGATATCATTGCCCCATTAGGTTGGTTAGTTGTGTGTTGTTTTACGCCACATCAGGACAGAGTAACGACTATTGCCCATTAGGTTGGTTAGTTGTGTGTTGTTTTACGCCACATCAGGACAGAGTAACGACTGGTTCACCAGGTGCAAGGGTAACGGTCTAGGGGAAGGGTAACGTGCTTATCTGCGGCATATTGACTCGATGAGCTAGCACCTTACAAAGATTCTCCAACAGCACATAGGTAGACGGCAAACCCAAAATGGCCAACAGTTAAAATTCATCGACGAATGGAATTGACGGACAACTTGTATAACTCGTGTTAGCAGTGTAGAGATGCTTTCAGGGTGTAAATGTATCTATTCATTGTCAAGATCTGTTTTACTTGGAATGACAATTTATACGAAAAGTGCAAAACTTATTAAGTCAAGAACATTTTCTAATTAATTTATAATATTTTACTTTGTTGGATTTGTGTGCTATTTTTTCTAGGTAAACTACATCTTTCTTATTAGGTGGAATATATACTTTGTTTGTCGGTAAAATACGATTTTTTGGGTTAAATACAGACTTTCTTTTGTGTATAAAACACAGACTTTGCATTTAAGGTAAATCACAGACTGTTTCTTTTTGATTAAGTTAACAGCATATGTTGTTTAGGTTAACAGCACATGTTGTTAAAGTTGACAGCACATGTTGTTTACGTAAACCAGACTTTGTTTCTTTTTTATAAGGTTAACAGCACATGTTGTTTACATAAACTACAGGCTTGTTTCTTTTTATAAGGTTAACAGCACATGTTGTTTACGTAAACTACAGGCTTTGTTTCTTTTTGATTAGGTTAACAGCACATGTTGTTTACTTAAACCACAGAACGTTTCTTTTTGATTAGGTTAACAGCATATGTTGTTTAGGTTAACAGCACATGTTGTTCATGTTAACAGCACATGTTGTTTACGTAAACACAGACTTTGTTTCTTTTTGATTAGGTTAACAGCACATGTTGTTTACTTAAACCACAGACCGTTTCTTTTTGATTACGTTAACAGCATATGTTGTTTAGGTTAACAGCACATGTTGTTAAAGTTGACAGCACATGTAGTTTACGTAAACTACAGACTTTGTTTCTTTTTTATAAGGTTAACAGCACATGTTGTTTACGTAAATCACAGACTTTGTTTCTTTTCATTAGCTTAACAACACATGTTGTTTACGTAAACCACAGATTGTTTGTTTTTGATTAGGTTAACAGCACATGTTGTTTACGTAAACCACATACTTTGTTTTCTTTTCAGGAAAACCAATGGCTAAAGGAGAGGATTCGTGTTTCCCTTTCAAGAAAACCGGTGACCAATTATAATACTAGAATAAACTGTCAATGGATGCTTAATTAGATTTATTTGTTTTTGCTTTGTATTTTTTCCCCAAAATTTTAATGGACATTGAAATGATAAGAAGATACAGGTAATATATTAGCTAGACTCGCATTCCATTTGTTTTTTAATCGATAGTAATGATAATAATAATAATAATTGTGTTGTAATATAAAGCAAACAAAATGAATACGATATGTGACATGAATATGATCCAGCTAAAACTTCTTTGTTAAAATTTTTTAGAAAAAATTAATATAATGTAAATCATAATAATCATTAGGAATAATAAAACTATAAATGACAAAGATCAGTTATTGATTACATCTTTAAGTTGACATTATAGATATCAAAAAATGTAATCCACGGTTTTATCATTAAATCTGGTGAGGCTATAGGAATGATCATAAAGTCTGGTTGTATGTCAAAACAAAAATATCATATAACCGTCTTTAAACAACTTCAAAAATAAAATTGGGGTTGATTTTAGTTGTTTCGATATTTAAAGAAGACATTGATAGACCGTGATTATAACATAGCCCAATACTTGGTAAAAAAAAAAAAAAAGCTTTGTTGTGCCATCAAAATATTTGCTGCATAACTATGGCGAAGCATTTGACAGAACCAGTTTTTTTAAAATTGTAATTCTTGTCGCTCATTTTCTAATTAGAACCAGAAAGTTTAGCAGCGTTGTGTTTCCAGAATATTTTGTTTCGTTTTCATCAGTATACTTGTATCGTAAAAACCCAAAGCACAAGCTGTAATAAAGTGAAAAAATATGTAGTAGCTTCGCTAAGTATTTCATATATAATACATCATTTCATCTAATAATAATTCCCACCATCTTTCTAAAACGAAGCAAACTGCTTACAATCAAATTGTTGACGCAAGAATATTGCAAGACTAGGCTAATAAAGGCCCTTAAAAAGTTTTACGGTAGTCATCACAATATTGTTGATAAGTATGTAGTCACTGTATAAACTTATACTGGATATATTAGTTATCTGTTCCTTTCATTCTCAAAATTGACTGGCAAGTGACGAGTGTAGCTAGCTAGACAGGAGGTGCTTACCCTTCCGGAGCACCCGGCTTCACTTCCTTGATGGACGTTCACATGTATCAAATTAGCCAGCTTTCAAATTTTCAAAGTTTTTACTTTGTATTCGGGGTTGTGATTTGGACAAGGACTGGTATTTATGTTATAATATCTACCAAGCATGTTTTTCACCCAAACACTTAAGAGAAATCGTTAAGTTCTAAAAATAAAGAATCAAGCAAGGTTAAAAATATTAAAATGAAAAAGTTGCATATATCAATTCAAAAGTTTCCCCCATAGATGATAAAAATTTAAATGAAAATAATGTATGGAAGCTTGAATAAAATTTTTTAAAAATCACAATTTTAAACCACAAAAACTCCTGTAAAATTGAATAAAGATTTGGTCTTAAAACGCTATATACCGTTCGTATAGAATATGGTTCATAGACCCACATCACAGATTTTATAACGGTGTATGTATTCATTATAGTCTATTTACAGTATATGTAACGCCTCGGTCTGTTGAATTCTACGTTATCTATCGATTGTAATAGAGATTGCTCAACCAAGGGAAAAAAGAAGTGCTTAATATGGACAAATATAAATAGAGGAATCCATGCGATGATCTCCAAGCCGTCAGTTAAACAAAACCTATAACACGTGTATATCTTTAATACTGAGACAAAAACAAAACAGCTATTCTTCTCAAAATTTAACATTGACCATTGACCGTGCTCATTTAAAAGTTCATATTATTTAATTATGATTTTAAAACTTATTTGTGTGTTTGTATCTAATGTAATTAAAATACTTTACAATCTTGAAACGTCGTAAAAATAAGCCTGTAAGTAGAGTGAAGGGATACATGTAAAAAATAAGAAAAAATGTCGAATTTGAAAGAAATTCCAAATGAAGAAATTTGTTTAACATGTTCTAAAGTTGATCCTACATATTTGAAAAGGTTTGAAATCATACACGAAGATGGTTCTCGTGGTGAAATTTATGATGAAGTGGCTGCATTTTATGGATGTTCCTTTGATACAAAAGCTAATGCTTTTTGTTACGTTTGCCAGGAGTGTAGAGGCATTTTCAAAGCCTTGAAAGATCTAGATAGTCGACTGGAGGAGTTACTAGACATAACTGAGAGCTATATGCAAGATTTCTTGATCAAGATAACCATTGGATTATTCCGGATAAGAAAGTCTGTCTAGCTTGTTCTGAGAAAAGTAACCGGAAGGAGATATTGATTATAAAAGAGATTCAAAGATCAAACAGGAAGAAACAGCCGCCACCTAAAAAAGGACTCGGATACGATCTAGTCTCGAATTTCTTTCAGCATTCGTTTCTTGCACCAGAGAATGGTGACGCTTACATTTGTGTAAGGTGTGCTAACCGTTTACGGAACATTGTAGATCTTAGAAAGAAAAAGGGTAAATTGGAACAAGAGTTACTCAAGTCTTCCCAAAGACTTAAACCTTACACAGGTAGGAAACTTAAATATACCAAGTCGTGTAAATGGTTTCATGCATTTAAAACTCCTTCGAGAGATATTAAGATATCAAAATGAAAAATAATTCCATACGCAGGTAATGGGATATCACGTGGTATATAAATAAAGACCATTTAGTTTCGTATTTTATGATAATCTATACAGACTTAAGTTTTTAATAGGGTCCGTCAGTGTCCTGCGTGATCAACAAACTTTGACGTTTTTGTGGACTTTTTTAATAAATAATCAAACTGTTTAAAATGACGTTTATTGTCTATATAAATGCAAAAAAAAACTTTGCAAGCAAACTATAAATCGGACGTTAGCGCGTTATGATAAGTTTGCCTTGAAAAGTTTTTGCATTCATATTGACAATGAACATTATTTTAAAACAGTTCAATTGTTATATTTTCGTTAAATATTTTTTTATTATTCATTGATTTAGAGTCAAAAATTCCCATCTATAACACATACACACCGGAAGGAGTACAGTAAAAAATAACAGTCACAAAGAATGTGCACGTGCATTTTAGACCGAGAACATTTTTTTGGACCGAATTATAGTCCACAAATAACAACACATTTATTTTACAGAAATTCACATTATTATTGTTTTATATCTAATAATATAAAAAATACAATATGTTAATAAACCGTTTTTTGTAAAATCTCGTATATGCGCTTTTTATCCATGTCAGCCCTGTTTGTTTACCTATGATATTGTAGTTCCGGATTGTGTATTGCATTTTATATGTATTCATACACGTTCAGTCTATATGAACGCAACGGCTCTTTTAAGCTTGGAGAAATGGGAGTTTCACACGGCCAATGAAAATATATACGTTTATATAGCAAATTCCGGAAAAACGTTTTGTTTTTATTTTTGTGTAAAAACGTCAACTGATGTGATTTCATTTTCAATAGAAATGATTGCCCTCTAAAACATGTAGATGTTTACCGTGATATGCTTACGAACACCGTTAACATACTTTTGCAATACTATAAGTTACTTAACCTAACGGGTCATCCTAAGGAGAGTTTTTGTAATTAAATACTATGAGGTATATAATTTTTGGACCTTTCAAACTTTTCAGAGAACGTCGTTGTATTATACGATTTTAAAGCAGTAAAAGATGACGAACTGGAAGCTTTTAGAGGTGACAGGTGTGAAGTACTACATCACAGGTATAAGTCACAGAAAATTCTTCTTTTCTTTTTGTAAAAAAAGTAGTTAAAATCAATAAAGAACATCTTTTACTCCTGCAAAATTACATAGTCAAAAAGAATATCTATAATTAAAAAATTAAAGTGTGGATGTATAGATTTTCCTTTTATTAAATTAATAATCTATTATATTCATCTTCGTAAGTGGGAGGTCGAGGGTTCAAACCCCCGCCGGGTCTGACCAAGACTTGAAAATTGGTAATGGCTGTTCTGTCGCCAAGCACTCGGCATTAAGAAATGAAAGTCACGAGATGCTTTGGATGAAACTTCAAGAAACGACGACAGGCGTGGCACGTTAAAGAACCCACCCTGCACATTGCCCTAAGCGCACTGCATAGCTCAAAATTTCTGCCACTTCACTTATAGCCGATGACATCTGAATATTAGTGAAATATTCTTGACTGGGACGTAAAACCCCATTAAATCAATCTATTATTTTCATCTGAGATGGCTCCTTGGATATTCCCGATGCTCTATAGGAATAATCAGTGATGGAAGCCAATAAGCTTTCTGTTTTTCTATATTGGGCCGAGATTGTATGGTCTCACTTGGGCCCAATTTTTACATAAATTATTTTCGTTTAGGTGACTCAGTATTGGCATATTATTTAAAATAACACTTGTTATTATTTTTAATTCCGTATGGTTTGAGTTTTAATCTGTTATTTGTTGCGGAGTTTTGATAGTTGTTTCAGTTAATTATTTAATTCTTATTCTTTTCAGCTCAGATCGAATGCAAAGTTTAAAAGCATAATGATTTTATGAAGATTAAATTTTGTTTAAGCTGTAAAATTGGCTCTTTGAATAATTTAATTGGAAGAAAAACAAAAATACATAATTTTGGCTATTATAGATTGTGCGTAAAACAGAAAAAAAAAAAACATCTGCTGAAAGTGTACACTTGTCGTTCTAGAAAAATTAGCTTTGCCTTATATTTTCAAACTTTTAAAAAAAAAATTATTCACAAGATAAAATATATCTAGGTATGATTGATTTGCTTTAAGATATAGGGATTCGATAGCAGTGAAGAATATCGAAATGAATAGTTTTATTTTATTTAAGGAATATCTTGTGTTTTAACCAGTTTATTGAGTCATAACATGAAAAAACGGTGTGCACACTTACTCGCGTTATGAAAAGGTGTGCACAGCTGCACATCATTGTTACGTGCCATGACTAAAAAACTTAATTTTACAAACTCAAACTAAAGCATTAAACAATGTTTTGTTTCATTTTTATGAATTAAAATAAATTCTTTTCCGCGTTGGAACTGTCATCAACAAACAATTTTAGCCAATGAAATAGAACGAGATATAAGCCAAGCCCTTCACGTTTAGCATTGCTGTGGTTGCGTAGTTATTGGAGTAAAACGTGAAAAACGATCACATGAGTTACGTTAATTTTGTATTGCGCTATGATGTAACCGACTTTAAAATTTAAATTATTTTATTAATTTTTCTATTTTTTATTTTTTATTTTTATTTATTTATTTTTTTTTTGCAGGAGTCATCTTCCTGAATGGCACTTCGTAAAGAATGTTGCAACAAATACGTCAGGTTATATACCACAAATTTATATATCACGTGACGACGGATCTCCACAAACGGAGGAGTAAGTAAATATATAATAGAATACAAAATAATATACACATATACTTAAAACTAGTACTTACTACTACGAAGGAACTGTAACGACAATTACTATGACACAACGCAAACAAATAGGTAAAGTTGACTAATAGCATCTTACAACTAGTAGCTAAGTTTTCTTCCACAAGTAGCTGGCTACTAGTAAATACTTTTCTCCTACAAGTGTCAGGCTACTAGTAGCTAACTTTTCTTCTACAAGTAGCAGGCTACTAGTAGCTAACTTTACTCCCCACAAGTAGTAAGCTACTAGTTGTAACGTTTCTTCCACAAATAGCAGGTTACTAGCAGCTAACTATTCTCCCACGGGTAGCCGGCTACAAGTAGCTAACTTTCTTTCTACTAGCAGTCAGTTACAAGTAGCTTACTTTACCTATCTCAACACAAACAAGCATTGATTCCATCGATTATGAACTCCTCAATTTTAAAGAGTACCAGGCATAATAATGATAAATTTAATCTTAAGTTTCTAAATAAAAAGTACCCAAATCAAAACTCTAGTGTCATTGAAGTTGTCAATGCTCTCGGACAAAACTTGGTCATTAAAGAAACCAAAATGTGCTTTACAACGGGCATTGCAACAGAAGAAACCAAATATGTTTTGTCATGCACAGAATTTTTTTAAATTAAAAAATCGCAAAGAAACAGTTTCTTTGCAATCAACTTAATAGTAGATTTGTTTTATACATGTAAATCAACCTCCTTCGAGTAATCTCTTACAAAAAGCGATGAAAATGAATTGACCTTATTCGTCAATTATATTTCATATAAAAAGTAGGATTTCATGTGTAAACCCATGCTTAATTAAGTAAATTTTAGATAGTAGTGAACTTAGCAGCTTATCGTTTCATTTAAATCTGCTTTAAGTTTTCCTACGAAAAAATTATAACGGTGGAGATTTACTTAATGATGTTCCTAATGACCAATATAACATTTGGTTCAATGATAAAAGCTCGAATAAATAAAGAAATAGCAGTTATTTCAAAGCTAGATGTAGACCTGGGGGATCTAATTTTAGAACATGGTTATGTCATAAAAAAACCCGGTCATGTAAGCACAACTTACAAAACGATGAAATAAGGTAAATTAAACACAGAATTTCATTAAATGTGTCATTTGTGAGGGATAAATAACATCATTGCGAATACATTTGGATATTAATGACCGACAATTAATTTAATTTAATTTATGTCAGATTTCCTCTATGATTCATTCTCCGTAAATCAATGCGCATGCTCCAAGCTAATAATAATCATCGTTAAACCTTTGCCCCACCCATTGGAGGATTCCGTTTATTTACAGCTTATATGAATGAAATTTTAGAAATGAGCCTCACGGATCGTGATTAGAAGTTATCTATTAAAAAAATATTTTTTAAAAAATCAAAAAAAATTCAGAAAAATTGAAAACCTTAATGCAGCTGTAACTCTAGATTTGTAAATTTGTGTACCACTAATAAATGACGTCGAATTCAACAAAGCAAACGGAAAAGAATTGTACATAATCTTTTACAATTTCTATATTATAGTTGGTGGCAGAATGTCGACCGAAAAGAAGCTGAGAAAATCCTAATGAAAGATGGAAATAAAAAAGGAACGTTTCTTGTAAGGAAATCTTCAGGTAACATGCAATATACCAAAAAAAGATACATTACTTTGAACTTGAACACATTGCTAGTTAAACTGACTCATTGGCTAAATATTAGAGAATTGGATTTTCTATGAAGGTTTTACATGATTAACTGTCACAAACACAGTGACTCCTACAATAGCTGTTTTTGCAACAACTTCCTATATTCTATTGTTTATCAACGCCTGATTGTGTCACTCTTTTAAAATTGCTGTCTGTACAAAGGGCATGTCTGTACTTTTTGAATAGGGTAAGAAGGTTTAGTTATGTTACCAGGCCCCGGTTTAACATTCCTTAACTAAGATTTTCCTTAACTTAAATCTGTCAAATTTGAAATCTTAGTAATTTTGTTATTTGTTTAGATATTTGGGAATTTAAGATGCTACTTTGAAGATCACTTCAAGCTTATAACATCTACATTTAATTATTTTACACATGTTTATTTGTAATTCAAAAAGAGATCGCCAAAATTTGCTTAATTTCAATAAAAGAAAATATTAGTTAAGAAATGATTGTGAAACTTGGGCCAGTGTGTATTTGTGATTTCTATGAACAAAAGGTATGAATAAAACCAAGCTCCGAAACAGGGTTAACATCCTAGCTCCGTATGAGGTACGAATGTTGGTCGCTGTTTGGAGCTTGGAATACAACGTGTCCATTTCAAGTTACCGAAGGTAACGTCTGTTCTCTAACGTCAAATTGCGGGAAACAGTTTCATATCCGGATACAAAAATCAAAGGTTCCAAACATGATTAATAGACCAAATAGCCACCAATAATAACCGGAATAAGTCATTAATGAAAAATAAACACTTTAAAAAGTGTTATAATATACAAACAGGTAAAACTCGTACCATATTTAAACATTCCGGTAATGAATCAGTTTGGTACACGCTTATTCTAATGAGTGGTAAGTATGTATGAACACATTCAAGTATTTAGAAGTTCTTTAAACATAGACAAAGCCATCATAAGACTATATTAAAAAGATATATACAGAAAAAGTAAGCTATGACTTTTTTGTCAGTGTTCATGCGGTATGAATGACACTGGGCTGTGTAAAATTGCATGAACGGCGAAACCGTTTATGTAAAATTTGCGACAGCCCACTATCGTTCAAAACGCTGAACACTGACAAAAAGAATCTCACTTCTTATATTTACCATTTCTTTTACCATTTCAGTTCAATTTCAGATTATATATCCTAAAAATCACCTTTTTAATATGTCAGTTTACTGCCAACCTCCACGTCGTCAAAATGGAATATCCCAACGTCATGACGTCAGAAAGTTCAGAAAGGTCATAACGTTCATAGCATATGACCGCAACGAAGAGTAATTATTAGAGTCATAGAAAAAAAGATAAAAGCAATTGTAAATATAAGGTTAAGAAAACTTATTTCGTTATTTGTTTATGCTTTTATTAAAGAAGGGGTTAACCTAATTTTTGAGAATATTTTATTATATAGACGGAAGTACCTATGTATTATCCGTGCTGGATACCGAAGAGGAAGTGATGACCGTGGCACATTACCAGATCTTTCAGATTGAGAAAGTTTACAGAATCAGTACTTCCATCGTGTATTTTCCAGTATTGCTAAACTAATTACCCGTCACAAAGGTAAGTAAATATACTAAGGTTTGTTTTGGCTTTGTTCTTGGTTTGACTACTTCAATGTGTCATTTAGATGAGACTTTCTGTATTTTAATATTGTTACAGATATACACCATATTACTGACGTAAACATTTACTTATTTACATTGTATTTGTCCTGACATACTTATTATAGGCGAATCGAGAATTTTATGAAAAGGGGGAATTGAGAATTTTATCATGAGATATTGCGAACGTCGAAGGCTTTAGCCCCCATCAGGCCTTAGAGCCGCTTTTAAAATATTTCTCGGGACCTTTTGGCTACACTTTTTCTCTTTTTTAAGTTTCTCGAAGTGTGGATGCAACCCCTGCAAGCCCCTCCCTTGAATTCCGCCAATGTTTAGACTCGTTATCTTAACATTTCAGAATAATAAAAATTGAATTTTTATATCTAAAATTATTAACAGGTATTAATTGATTTTTTTTTTACTTTTGTAACAACTTTTAATTGAAAATGTTTACTAGGTATGTTATAACGAATGCCATCAGTTAAAACATGTAATTGCTAACATGGTTCTACAAACGTTTTTTAATAAATGTATTTTGCTATGTTATTGAAAATGCGGATTTGCTACTACATGTAGTATTTAAATCGGCTGCAATCAATCTGTACTGCAGCTCAGTATTTTGATGGCCAATTCCTGTAGGTACTGGTTTTGCTGGACGCGTCCAAAAAATACTAATCATACTAAACATTTATGTATGTACTTTTTTTTATTTCGACAAGAGCGGAAACATGGATTGTGCTGCAAGTTGACAGAACCGTGTGAACGACAAAGACTTATGGTTCCGTTCCGGGAAATAGAAATAGCAAGAGATGAAATAGAGATTATAGAATCCGACACACTCGGAACAGGCATACTCGGAACAGTTTACGTTGGTAAGTTCTGGAACTTTTTAAAACTCATGAAAGTTACTACTTAAGTTTAAAATTAAGTTTTTAACACAAATAACAGTTTTTTTGTTTTACTTTTAACACCCTTTTCAAGTTGACAAAAATACGTTTTTTACTTGTGTTTAATTTTCCTAATTTAGATAATAAATTTCACTTTTTTACGTTTTTAGCACATTTTTAAAAGATTTTTAAAAATTATTTGAATGTAGCCTATAAACAATATTTTTTCTAAAAAATAAAAAATATGCAGAATGCACCCATTCAAAAAAATTGTACATGTATTACATACATTGTTTTCTTTACAAAACAGGGAAATGGAGAAAAGATTTTAAAGTAGCAGTGAAAAAGATTAACGAAAATGTGACTGAAGAGGTATTCTTATTTTTTATCGCTGTTCCTCGGTGACCGAGTAAGCGCTCGATTACGGATTACAGTGTCTACTGCCGCCTAGGTTCGAATTCCGCTCAGGCAGGTCCTTAAGTGTGTTGAAATTTTTCAGTTCGCTTGCCGAGGGTTGATGGCTTTTCTCCGGGTTCTTGATTTCTTCCACCCCCCCAAGAACTGACCTCCACGATGTAAGTGAAAGAACCTTGACCGAGGCGTTAAACGCCATTACCTCACTCAACTCTACTAATTAAAATAAGTATATAGTCTAAACTATACATAAATGCCAGACTATTAGTTTTTAGGATAATTGGTTGCGGTAACTGTAAAAATTGTTGTGTTTTAAACACACAGCTTGGTGCTTTTTTATATACTAGTACTGTTCTTTCTTCTTCCTTTTCCGGAGAAATAGAGAAACTACTTCTTAAAAAGGTTAGTATTATTTTAAATAAATTCTAAATAATAGGTACTTTAAAAGAATTGTGCAAGTAGATAATAAAATCAAAATTGTTAAATGAAACATGATTAATTCCATGATAAAATTCAACCAAAGAGATTTGTAATTTTTAACTAACACATCTTAAACCAGTTAAAACATTTGCAATAGTTTATTTGAGCTTTGTGCTCAGGTGAGCTAAAAGATTGCTGAGGGTGTATTTCGACCATAACACACTCAACAAAGGCCAGTATGTTTATTATACTTCACATTATAAACATTGTCCTAATCACAGTGCAAAGGTCAAAATGTCTGCCACTTTGAAAATAGCTGGTGACGTCTCGATATAAGTGAAATATTATGTAATAGGTATAACTCCATTAAATCAATCAAGGATATCGGGACCGCTTACTTTAAAATGATATATATATATATATATATATATATATATATATATATATATATATATATATATATATATATATATATATATATATATATATATGCATTAATAATATTGATCGACAAAATTGATATCTCTGCTCAATCCGAAAATGGGAAGTTCGTTTGCTTAACATTATTATTTATGACTCGCAGACAAATAAGATCCTTTTCCTCAATATTCGTATTCCAGATTTAACGTCAGCTTCAAAATTTGTTCTCTGTTGGTAGAGTGCTCGCTTCGTATGTGGGAGATCGGGGTTCGAACCCCAACCGAGTGCGACCAAAACTTGTAAATAGGTAGTCACTGTTCTGCCAAGCATCGGCATTTAGAAATAAAAGTCACGGGTTCTTTCGGGGGAGACCTAAAAAACCGATGCCTGTTGTCACGGCAGGCGTGATAACTTAAGACCCTCCCTGCATATTACATTAAGCGCATTGCAGAGGTCAAAATTTCTGCCACGCCACCTTCTAGCCGGCGACGTCTCGAAATAATTGAAATGTTCTTGACTGGGACTTAATCTTAATCCTACTTAATCAAATCAAATCATATCAAAATATGTCTATTTTAGTACGGAATAGAAGCTGAAGACTTTCATTCTGAAGCCAAAATGAGACAGAGCATTAATCATAAGAACCTGGTTCAGTTGTATGCTGTCTGCACCACAACGCCAATACTTCTTATAATGGAGTATATGTCAAACAAAACACTGTATAACTACCTGAAGGAAGATAAAGGCGATTCAGTAACGTTACAGATACAGGTCGACATCATCTCACAGGTAAACCGTCAACCAGTATTCATATGGAATTTACCCTTTTGGCATGTCCAGATCAGAAACTTGTCATGTCAAATTTTAACTTGCGCTGTATACTCAAAATATTAGTTAAGTCGCCTTTATAATCATATAAGCATAACAAGTGTACTTTTGTATTTTATAGTACAGGGACATGGTTTTAGCTAATCAAATAAAGGCTTATATACAATAAAGCATAACAACCGCCGCCACCATCTAATGAACCACTTTTTTACACGGAAAGTTAAAACCTTTGTTTGATATCTGACTTGCCTGACAATGTTATACATCTCAATCCTCGTAAATGATGGCTGATTTATACATTCCGAACCCCGTAAATGATTAGCTAATTTATACATTCCAAAACTCGTAAATGAATGGCTAATTGAAACATTACAAAACTCATAAATGATTGGCTAATTTGTACATTCCAAACCTCATAAATGATTGGCTAATTTGTACATTCCAAACCTCATAAATGATTGGCTAATTTGTACATTCCAAACCTTGTAAATGATTGGCTAATTTGTACATTCCAAACCTTATAAATGATTGGCTAATTTGTACATTCCAAACCTCATAAATGATTGGCTAATTTGTACATTCCAAACCTCATAAATGATTGGCTAATTTGTACATTCCAAACTTGTAAATGATTGGCTAATTTAACATTCAGTAAACCAGTCAACCTACGCATTAGTTCAACCAGATTTTGCTTTGCAGATAACCAATGCCATGCATTTCTTGGAAATTCAAGGGTTTACACATAAAGAGTTAAGAGCATCAAAAGTCTTAGTTGGAGATAATAACATTGTCAAAGTACTTGTTTCTGGCATTTCAAAATCCATGGAGAAGAATATATACGAAGAAAAAGACGGTAAAAAGAACAATTGATAACTCATTTAAGGATTGAATGTCATTTTGAATGTTGTCATTGAGGTATGACTACATCAGACCACGTTCAAAGTAAGTGAATCGCGAAGCGATTCATGTAACTTTGAGCGTTGTCTGATGTTGTCATACCTCAATGACAACATTCAAAATGACATTCAATCCTTATGTTTACATTATTTTTACCCGCAAAAAGGTATTGTTAATTTTCCGAAAGATCGTGTATTATTGTGGTTGGAAACACCTAAAGCGAGATAACTCTTATTGTAAACCATTTAAAGAGAACAGCCATATTGATTTGTTTCGTTGCATGGCGATCGTAAAATATAGTTCCGTCAAACGCTTTTGAAAATTAAATTCTATTTCTCCTTTTTTCACGAAACAATAATCTGTTTGGTAAGATATTACTATGAACATGATTTCTACGTTTGTTACCGCTCGTAAAGAGCGTCCCTACAGTTGCCGGACAAATTTATGAATAAACTCGTAGAAAATTATGAATGAATAAGTAGTTCCTTGGTGGTATATATTCCTCCGCCATTCGCTGTACATCGAAAGCGGATTGGCTGAAAAATAACTGACGTATTGCTCTATCACAGAGCGCGTGACACACTGCTGTCATCGAAAATTAACGCAATGGTTCCAAAGAGATTCAAATAAGGCAATGCATTTGTAATGTAAACATATCAATATAAATGTACATGTGAACTTATTTTTATAGAAAAGAAGACGCATGCTTAAGGTCATTTGCTTTTTTTATTTAAAGAAAAACCAACTATTTTGTGAACAATTTTTTGGGCCGTCGTCACATTGTCAATATTTTTTAAAAGAATGTCACTGTATCCAAAATCATTCTGAATATATTTGACATCCCATTGCCCAATGTTTCTTTATTCCACCCTAGGGGTGTAGAAAGCTAGATAAGAGGTGTTAATCCTTCCGGAGCACCCTGTAGATACCTCTATAAAAAGAGTTTGAAAGAATAAAAGACGATTACAACCGCTAAGACATTGCTTACAATTCAAACTGTTAAAACATATTTATAATTGAATGGTTATCTATACAATTATCAAAAATGGTCTTATATATTATATAAGAAAAACGTTAACATCAAATTTGATATATAACTTTTATATATACTTCTAGGGCATTATCTTGTGGATTGGATGGCACCTGAGGTGGTTTTTAACAAAAAATACAGTGTAAAATCAGATGTTTGGGCATTTGGAATTTTACTCTATGAAATCGTAACGTTCTGTGACGTACCACTTTATAAAGGTATGCATTAAGTTTTATATTCGGATATTTGGGGTTTTACTTTTGAAATAGTTGCAATCCCTGACGTAACATTTCATTAATTTCAAGAATTAAGCTATTTTAGAACTAATAATAGGTATAGATTTTTGAAAATCGCATGAAATTTCGCGAGAATCGAAAATATGAGCGTATCGAGAGAAATGCGTTTTTTTTAAAAAAAAAAAAAAAAAAAAAAAAAAAAAAAAAAAAAAAAAAAAAAAAAAAGGCTAAATTTGTGATGCTTTTAACGATTGGGAACATCGTCGAGATTACTTTTAATATATGTCGTATGCAAAATTCTAATTTTTTAAAAATGTTTTATTCCCTTTTTTCATATGCAAAATTTTTGAATGTTTTATTCAATAAAAATTCGGAATTTTGCATTTGACATATGTGTCGTATAACTAAAATTTGACATAATTTGCAACAAATTTGCTTATCATCACTAGTGAACGAATTTTACGTTATTAATTGGAATATTTAAAATCTGTGTTAAAGCTATTGGTTAACTATCCATCACAATCAAGTAATAAATATGCCTTATAAAACAGACAAGCAGAAATTATTTCTCAAAGTTACACTGGATAAAAAAGTAAAGAATTCCATTTTACAGAAATATCAAATCATGTTTGTAAATGATAAGTAGATCTCAATGTCTCCATATTGTACTAGGATCTTCGTTTTAAAAATTACAGTTTCGTTAGCACGTGCTCTTCATGTTCACCTGGTTATAAACGAATATAGAGTTTTAAAAAAAGTGGTTCTTCACCCTATTGCTAGACCTTTCGCTGGTGCTGTTGGTCCTAACTTCAATTATATGAACGATTACGCCCGATCTCACAAAGCAAGGGTTGTGGATCAGTTTCTTTGAAATGAAACTAATTTACGCATGGATTGGCTAAGTTGATCTCAATAAAGAACGTTTCGGACATCCTGCAACAACGCATTTCGAAATGTCCGCAACTTCCGGCTAATAGACAGGAGCTAACAACTGCGCTACTTGGGAAATGGCCTAGAATCCGACGAAACACGATTCGTCGCTAGATTCAATCCATCACACGAAGATGTGATGCTGTTATCAGTGCTTACGGAGGACATACTCGCTTTGATGACATTATTCTTCTAAAAAATAACATTTCTAATTTTTCGGCCCATATTAAATACAATTTGTTTTCAGGGTTTGTCAAACTTTGTTTATCCACAGGGGCTCGTTACAATTAATAATAGCAGATAGTATAGTGTAGGTCGGGAAAATCGTGTATAAAGGAGGAGAAGGGAGTCATCAATTTTGTCACCAACTTTTTTCAAATCATCCGAATTTACTTATTTTTCCACATTCCGATGCAAACGTTTGTATTTTTCTATTCTACTCACTTTTATCTTTCCAACGATATATAACAATCCATCGAAAACATTGGGCAACTTAACAAAAATCGCATCCAAACGTGAATTTTTTTAATTCGGAAAACATCCCCTACCACTTGTAAACAGGAAGTCGCCAAATCATTCGGAAGAACTATCCCGCACCAAATACCGACGTTCGGGTTCTTTCGTTTTTTTCATGAAGACATCGATAGATCAGAGAAGTTCCAAAAAAGTCCGGGAAAAATGGATGATCAACAAAAAAGTGTTGTAAACTTGGCCGAATTTGGTCATAACTTGTTAATTACTGGTTTTCCTGGTACTGGAAAAAGTCATGTACTTAGCTTAATTGTAGAAAGGATGGATTATAAGAAAGTAGCTGTAACTGCTTCCACAGGAAAAGCCGCAGGTGTCTTGAGGGAAAAGATAAAACAGCCTGTGACCACCCTGCACCGGTAATTGCTAATTAATGTCTAGGAATGTCTAGAAATTTCTCTGTTTCAGAGAAACTTAAAATGAATTCCATATTACAATTCCATTTCAACAAATATTTTTCGGAAAAAAAAGATATAAATCAATGATAAAAGTTCTTTTTTTTTTTAAAATTATTTAATTATAATTATACAGTGATAATAGAAATGATTATTCTAGACATTAATTAGCAATACCCATATATTCACAGGTTTACTGCAATTATGGATGGCAGATTCCAGGATAGAGAAATCCTTGACTTGTTACTTTACAACATTGCTTTTGAAAAACAAAAACAGAACATAACTGAAACAGAAGTTCTCATTATTGATGAAATTTCAATGATTAGTCGAAAAATACTACATCAGGTTGAATATCTCCTTAGAAACTTGAAAACAACAACAAAAGTTTTTGGTGGTGCTCAGGTGATTTTATCAGGTGACTTTTACCAATTACCACCAGTCCCAAAACATGAGTATGGCGATGATGGTTGTCTTATTATTAACTCTCATCTCATGAAATATTTTCATCATATCAATTTGATTGAGATTCACAGACAAGATGAGCCTGATTTAATTACTGCCATACATGAGATAGCAAGGTAATATATCATTTATTTGGAATGACCTGGGGTGGGGTGGGTGGGGCTATGACTGTGTTCCAGGTGAGGTAGCATTTTATGAAAATTAAAATGGACAAAAGAGAGTTGTACAAGGCAGAAAACAGTAGTCACTAGGCAATTCCATATGAATTGCTATAATGGACATATTGGTTTTCATTACAACTAGGTGAAATAAGGTTAAAAAAATAATAAATTGTGTGTTTCCCCTTACCCTACCTACCCTATCTTTTTATGCCTACCCTAAAATTTTTATCACAATTTTTAGACAAGCACTGTTTAAGTTGATACCTTTGCCTTATATGGTCAATGTAAAAAAATATTGAAAATAAAAAAAATTACCTACCTACCCTATTTTTGGGGACATGTAAGGGGAAATACACAATATGTTTTCTTTGGTCTAAGTTTAATGTGAATCTTGACATTAAACCCCATTTTACCTCACCTAATCTTAAGTCCAATATACATATATATATATATGTGTGAAATAACCTTGCTATATTTAAACAAAACAAATCACTCCACTGCTAACTACTTTTAAAACATCTTAATCCCCAATCTTGTCATAGGAAATGTACTTATTGATTTCACACACACACACACACACAGATTTGAAGCATTTGTTATGTACCCCTTTTCAAAAATCTCTAATTAATTTTTAGTAAGAATATTCTTAATTATTTTATTTCCTTTGCCAAAATATTTAATCACTTCAATTTTGAAAACAATTGAACTGCTTTAGAATTTGTGCAGTGTTATGACTTGGGTGTTAAATAAAAATACAAATTGTGGTTTAATTTCTGATCTAAAGAAATTGATTTGCATCTTAAAAGAGGAAAAACTCTGCCCCCAACACACACTGTCAGGTGTGGTGGTAACAAACACTACTGCATAGCTCAGGTTACCAATATATGTATGATTCTTCTCCACCTTCTTTAACTTTTTTAGTAAGTAGTAGCAGAAAGTCAGAGTTTATTATCTTTCAAGCATGCAGTGACACAAATGAGGCAAGAGATTCTTACTCTTCCAGCACACCTAGTATCACTTCTAGCATTCTTGGTGGTGTTATGGTAGTGTTCTAGTCCATAAAATACCAGCAAGGAGCACTTTAAAAATTGGCCGGGTGGGGACATAAATATCAGTAGCCTAATAAAGAATTTTATATATATATATATATATATATATATATATATATATATATATATATATATATATATATATATATATATATATATATATATATATATTCCTTATTTTAGAGGTGAGATAAGTACTCCATCCCTGCAACTTTTGAATCGTCTGAAAAGAAATTTACCTCCTGGAAAAGAACCAGTGAAATTGTTTGCCAAGAATTTGGATGTGGATGTGTATAATGCAAAACGCTTACTAGAAATGGAAGGTACACCTATAAACAGATATATGATAACCTTTCTAAAATTTCGACAGAAATAAATTAATACATTTTTCCTGGCTGAATTGATAAAAGAATAAAGCTTTAAATGGGAGTGGTTGAAATTTTGGTTGTGTGAGATGAAAAATTGCATTTGTGATATTTTAAGACCTGCATCTCTAATTTAGTTTTAGGCTTACTGCAATCACTGGAAATTGTTGGAATTAATGCAGATTTTTTTCCATTTTCATTGAGGGGAAACTACCAAATATTTTCATTAATATATTTACTGTTATTTCTGAAATTTACAAGTAGTTGAAATTTGGAAAAACTGTCTGCTATAAAAATGACAGGGCCGCGGTGGCCGAGTGGTTAAGACGTTAGTCTACAAATCCAAGGTCCCTCACCTACGTGGGTTCGAATCCCGTTCGGACCTTATGCGGGAAAGTGGATTTTCCTTGCCGTTGGCCCTTACTGGCTGGCTCGGTGTCAGTATAATGTGGCCGAGTGGGGTGTTGTGTATGTCTGTGACACAATACTTCAGTGATCTAGCACCTTAAAAGTCACCATCAGTGTGCTCTTGTACAATGCAGACCATAAATACACCCGCACGCACTCACGCACCTCACGAAATTGTGTATAGATTAATCCAAGAGATTAATAACCTTGTTCTCGTCGCGAATGACTGAAAAATTGTCGATGCGACGTAAAGCAACAAATAAATAAATAAAAATGACAATATTGGAAATTTAAAATTGCAAAGTAAATATTAAAAGATCATGCAGTGCAATGACAAGCACAGAAACAAAGACTACAAATTGTGGCATTTTGTTCATGTATGATACAAATCTAGTACAAAAATGATAAGGTCTGAAAATAAAAACCCAATTTTAACCTACAAAAATAGTTTTGGAAGATGGAAAAATACTATCAAAATGAGCTTCATATCTCTGATTGGATTGGAGATGATCGTTTAAGTGAAACTTTTTTTTTTGTCATGGAGAAAATCTTGGTTGAAATTTTACAATGTTGTATTTTAGAAAGGTAACCACCATAATATGTTGCTCACACATTTATTCTCTTTTGACAATGTTTGTAATATTAGCCAATGACTTCCTTTGCTTTTTCTTTGGAATATCTACATCCAAATGAAATGGTGTGGCAGTTGGTAGTCCTGCATTGGATTTCCGGCCTCGGGAAATGGATGACTGTCCCAAAATTACACTGTTCATAGTTGACATGTATGATCTATAATTAGGGTTTGTAGCATTGCCATTATGTAATCCTCGAACTTGACAAAAATTGTTCTCAATTATGTCAGAGTTATATCTGGATGGGCATACACCTTCCCCTGGAAATTCAGCTGTATGAATTGCACATATTTCTATAAATGTATAAATTAAACACTCAACATCATCAAGACATTTTTTGCTTGGCAGTGCAGATTGCTTTTGCTTTGGTGTTAGTGGCAAAGCTTCCACTTCACTTCTCCAATCTATAAACCATTGAAGTATCTCTCTCAGTGAATTTATCCTGCTGTCATAGAGTGACATTATGGGTCTGAAGTCACGAAATATGGTAATTAGTTTACTAGTGTTTTCTAAAAATTCTACTGCACTATCCAAAACATTCCCGTTTTGTAATGAATCCCTGTATGATTTCATGAGATAAAACATATCAGAGTCTAACACTTCCTCTGAAAGATGATTTCTCATCTTCTCGGACGAGTCGGGATGTAGATGAGAGGAACTTAATTTATGATGAATCTTCCTAGAGTTTGTGTTTTCATCCCATTGGGCAGCGTTTATCCACATATCCCATACAATATACTGATCTCCTCTCATAAGTTTTCTTGTGTTGTATTTATGAGTTCCGCTGCTTAATACTGCATTTCTGATTTTTTAATGTTATGTGAAAAATCCTGGGAGTGAGCAATTTTTCTACCTGGATTTACAACATTATCCCCCATATATTTGCTCTGCTTTGCATGTTCATCGTTGTTAAAATGTATCTTCATGAATTCCCGATTTTGGTCTCCTCCATCTTGTAGAATGAAATCAGTTGTAAAATTCCAGGATTGTAAGTAAGAAATTATTTCCCATATAATTGTGTATAGCTCGTAAGCAGAGGCACCAGCTGTTGGGTAATGGGCTATTGGGAATCTGAATCCAGTATATCCAAGAAAGGAGATTTGAAGAACTGATGATGCTACTGTTTGTTTAACATCTTGTTGCATTAAAATGCGAACATTTTCAGCTTCTTCTCCAGTATCAATCCAGCCAATAAGTTTGTTTTCTTTACCTTTCACATTGATAACTATATCCTCTTGAATCTTGGCCTCATCATGAACTATTCCACCACAATATCCTGAAGGAGGGAGATTAATTGATTTTGCTGTGTTTGACATCCAGAGAAATATTCCAAGATTAATACCAGAATTCTGAGGGGTAATGTTTTTATATCTCTGAAGCACTCCTCCAGATGGTAAAATAAAAAGGTTGCTATCTCTCAGATCTTGATAACTCTGAGGACTGCGTGACCAGAGACTTAGGCAAGCTTTTATCACACTTCTGTCCCATTTTCTACTTCTTGGGTTATTAGCCATAAGAGCGTCATATTGGTTTGTCAAAAAAAATTTTCATTTCAGGTGTGGCATTGGGAAAAACAACATTAAATATACTACTTAAGTCTTCTTTGTCAATATTGTCTAAATTGATTAAATTTTCTTGTTCACTTTGTTTAAATTCATTTAATAACTTAATACAGTTAATACATGAATCACCAATAGAACACCAGCCTAACACACTACAGCAAGAACCACATCTCATTTTCCTTATGCCTCCAAAATTTTCATCAGATACATATGATATTTTTTCACAAATAATTCGTACTGGTATAGCTTTTTTTTGTACAACATCTAGTCCAGTACAAATTCGAATCATTTTTACAATGTAAAGGATAGTTCTTAAATTTGAAACTGTATTGTTGAAGTTGTCTGAAACTCCAAGTCTCTTGAAAGCAATAGTCTTTCTCCTAATTTTAAGATTCCACTTTCTGGTAGTAAAGTTTAATGTTACTTCTTTATGATGACATTATCATTTGCAAGAATGTTAGACATCATGCCAATTTTTACATAAGATTCAGTTTTATACATCAAAAAGGTGTTATAATAAAGATGATTTTGTATATTGGATATTTGTAGAAGTTCCTCACCATACCTAGTGTCTAAATCATTGAATGAAATACCAGTATAGATATGTTTTCTTCCACTTGAAACTCTAATATGTGAAGATTTTACTGAAGGGAATAATTTTGGTAAAATTCTGAAGAATGTGTTTCTTGGTAAACATTGCAAATTTTCAGTCACACAATCTTTGGAATAAAAACTGTAAATTTCATTTATATCAATTTCTTTTCCTTCATTATCCATGGAAATGTGAGAACACATCCTGCAAATATAAATTATTAGAATTTCTTGTATGAATAACAGTGTGTGTGTGTCTTTGTGAGTGTGTTTGTGTATTTTTGTGTGTATGTGTATGCTAGTGTGTGTGTGTGTGTGTGTGTTTCTGTTTATGCATGTGTGGTTTGTGTATGCCTCTGTGTATGTGTGAGTGTGTGTGTGCTGGTGTGTCTATGCTTAAGTCTATGCATGCCTGTGTGGTTTATGTACATGTGTGTGTGTGTGTGTGTGTGCTAGTATGTGTGTGCATGTTTATACTTAAGTGGCTTGTGCATGTCTGTGTGTGTTTGTGCATATGTGTGTGTATGTCTGTATGTGCATGTGTGTATCCATGCTTGGGTTTGTGTATGCTAAGTATATGTGTGTGTATGTTTGTATGTGTGTCTGTGACATAACCCTGAGTCAATAGTTTGTTTATATATATATATTAGAAACGAACATTTTTATTGAAAGCATCAGATATTAAATTTTATATTGTATGTTTCAGGTGAAGAAAAAATTTACCCTTGTGAAGATGAAGGGGATACCAAAGGGATACAGGCGGTTGAAAAACTCCATTTGAAAGTAGGATGTGATGTGATTTTAACAGTCAATCTTTCAGATGAACTTGTGAATGGATTAGATGGAAAAGTTACAGAACTGAAAAGTGAAAGTGTTGTCTGTTTCTTTCCATCACTGAATAAACAGGTTGAAATAATGACTTATCCTTTTAAGAAATATGATGTAAGTTGTAGGAAAGATGTTGGTTGTAGGATTCAGCTACCTTTAAGGCTAGGTTTTGCCATCACTGTACATAAAGGACAGGGGATGACATTAGACAGGGTGTCAGTAAATTGTAAAGGAATGTTCCAATATGGCCAAATTGTTGTAGCTATAAGCAGAGCAAAGAAGAAGAAAGGCTTGCAGGTGTTAAATTTTTCAAAAAATATTGTTGTTAAGCCTCCCTTAATTATTGATGATTTTTATAAACAATTACAGTTACCTGTACAAAATAATTTATTGTGTTGTGTAGGATCAGACTTTGAAATTTCAACAGCATTGCATCTTCCAGTGGAATTGGAGAGTAAATATGTAGAGAATATTTATGCTGAAAATGACATAATTGATGAATTGGGAAGCGATGATGAAGCGGATTTGATCAAAATTATTGAGACCGTTGAAAAAGACACCACACACACTGCAACATTTCCCATACCAGATGATATAAATGTAGATAGTATACTCTCAGGTTTTGTATACAAGACAGAATATACTTCAGAACAAACTGCAGAGAATTTGGTAGTTAAGTATTTAAAAGATAGCATGGAAGCTACACAGATATTTGTACAGTTTTTGTGGGATGAATTATGGCCATTGAAGGAGGAATATTTTCCAGCAAGTAAAGTTGAAAATAAGACAGTGACTGAATTTTACAGAAAATTCCATAATTTTATTTCAGGTGAGAAATACAAAGTCAACCTCCGAAAATTATTGGGGCATAACCCATCAAGTGCGGAATATAATGTCCTATTCAAACTGTCAACAAGATTGCGAGTTGCAGTATTGAGTTTACAGGCAAGACCAGTAAGACAAGCAGCAGAAGAAAAGCCCAGAGAGAAAGTGTAAAACAGTTCATGGAGTCAGAAGGTGGAAGAGGGAAGATAAGATATTTGGCAGGATGGTGTGTGTCAAAACTTAAGAACAGCAGAAAGAAAAAGATTATGAAAAAATTATATAATAAAAATGTTCATTTGCTTGAAAAATGGCTGCTTGAGAGAGACTTAATTGAACATCTTGAAAGTACTGAAATGGAACTAATTGAAATTTCAAGTTATAAAAATACCTTACAAGAAACAGCTAGAAAACAGAATATCAGAAAAGGGTTAACCAATGTCTCTGACAGCTGCTACAACTTTTTCATGGAGCTGAATAAAATATGTATTCAACAACAAACTGAGGCCAATTTAAATTTGTATGGTGCTCATTTTTATAATTATTTAACAACACAGATTGAGAATAATGAAAGTTTAATCAAGACATGGGAAAATTTATTTGACTCTTTTGGTGTAAAGGACTCGAATAGAGATGTTTTAAAGAGTTTGTTTCTTGAAGTTGTAAATAAGTACTGTATGATGAGTATTAACCAACTTAGGAAAGACTACCTTGAAAGCAAGCAAACCAAAAAAATGGAGGCTACAAGGAAACAAATCAGAATGCGAACACATAGCGAGAAAGCAAAACAGTTCAACATGATTTCCATAAAAAGTGACAAAACCCAGAATAAAGAAGCATCACATAAAAGATTGCAGTCAGAAATACTAACGGACAACAAGTTTCTAGAAACAGCGTTTAAAAAAACTGAGCTATTGACATTAAGCATAGCCTATGATATCAATGAACAGAAAAGTTTAAATAAGAAAACTCTTTCAGATAACCTAAAACCAGTCATAATGGAACAGTCACATATGTTAAATACAACTGTGTTTGAAGATATAGATGAAAACACTGAAAGAATTCAGAATGAGACTTGTCCAAGTGAATCCGATACCATTTAGAGTGCAAGAAATGTGACTGAAACTGATCAAGCCCCAAGCACTAGTAATGAAACTTCAGAGGATAAGAAATCATCAAAACAAAAAAGAAAGGTAGCATCAGCATCCTGTGAATTGGAAGAAAGTAAAGAAACAGAAAAGCCATCAAAAAGCGTACAGCAGTGTCTTCAAAAGGAAAAGGCAAGAAAAGAAAAGGGAAAGTTCCAGTTAAATGGCCATGCGGAATATGTGGAGAAGGTGCCAGTTATGGATCGGTAGGATGTGACGGTTGTGATACCTGGTACCATGGGGACTGTTTAAAAATTGAAAATTTAGAAGATCTACCTGATGAATGGTTCTGCGCAAATTGCCAAGCAGATGAAGCACAATAAATGATGGTCATTTTTTCCAATTGTTTGTATGTGTATTTTTTACTCTGGCTTTTGAATAGATTCATGAGGTTGAACCATATTTTGTATGTTAGTGAATAAGAAAAAGTAAAGTTCTATTTCAAACTATAATTGGAAGAGTTATGGCCCGTTGAAATTGATGGAATTTTGGTTTCCATTCAATTATGTTGATTTCAACCTTTTTTCAGTTGTAGTTAGAAAATAACAAAATGCAGATCAAGTTCATATTGGTAAGCTGCAGCCATATTTGGCAGAGTTATGGTCCTTTCTTAAAAATTCAGATTTATTTTGCTCAAGCAGAACAGGGACATCTTTGTCTTGCCGACAATTAATAGATGACCATTCATGTATAATTTAAATTCAACTAGTAATTTTCCAATAGATGTACAATGCCAATCAAAGCAGATTTGCTACTTTAATGTAAAATTATTTTGAGCTTAATTGCTAATAGTTCTGCTTTAAGTGCAGTACCTGGGGTATCTAATCACTTGCTGTATGATGCACTTATGTCATTGAAGATATCACAGTGACTAACTAGATGAACAATTCCAGTCATACTAGAGATGATAAGCTCATCTACGTTTTAACATTGAATCAGTTTGTTGCACGATTAATTAAAATATTCTTGATGCGACGTGAAACACCTTTCAAACTACAGTAGTTGGCCATAAATGAGTTTGCACCTGAAAAATTCCTTATATAATCTTTGTAGAACGACCTTTTTTATAAAAAATTAATTCTACTTTATTTCTGGTCCGATTTTCATGAAATTTTCACTGTTAACTGGAGAATTAAAATTAAGTTCCTTCAGTAATTTTCAAAAAATTTTCTGATTTTCATTTTTTTTAGTTATTGCCATTTAATGATGAACTACAGAAATGGCTGTTTACCCGATCTATATTATCGTGCCATATTTGGACCGCAAACATTTTACTCATGTTCCCCTTTTGATTTCTTGAAAAAATAAGTTTCAGAAAATTATTTCTAAATGGTTGCAAGAAAATATAATTAATTCTGCGCCAAAGGTGTGAATTTCATGAAAATCAGACCAGAATTAAAGTAGACTTAATTTTTTTTATATAAAAAAAGCAGTTCTGCAAAGATATATATGGAATTTTTTAAGTGCAAACTCATTTATGGCCAACTACTGTACTTTTTTTTTTTTTGCCAAGACAAGTTAAACCAGATATTGGTAGGATTAAATTTTCTTTTTCTCAAAGATTTTTTTTAATTAAAAATGTTCATATCTATTTAAATTTTCAGTGATAATTCTTACTGCTGCTTTCACTTACCAAGTGACGGAAAATGTATCGTCTTTCATTTTTTCAAGTTTGAAATACCCGCCAGAATGTCAGTTTTACTTCTATTTAGTGCGGGACAGTGACATACGGAACTCACCTGATTTTTCCGTTTCTCTTTTAACTTCTTCCGAATGATTTGGCGACTTCCTGTTTACAAGTGGTAGGGGATGTTTTCCGAATTAAAAAAATTCACGTTTGGATGCGATTTTTGTTAAGTTGCCCAGTGTTTTCGATGGATTGTTATATATCGTTGGAAAGATAAAAGTGAGTAGAATAGAAAAATACAAACGTTTGCATCGGAATGTGGAAAAATAAGTAAATTCGGATGATTTGAAAAAAGTTGGTGACAAAATTGATGACTCCCTTCTCCTCCTTTATACACGATTTTCCCGACCTACACTATACTATCTGCTATTATTAATTGTAACGAGCCCCTGTGGTTTATCCTCAGGTTATTACTCGTGAATGAATTCATGCAAACATTTTATAATATGTTGATTGATGCCTGAGGTTTTTTCAATATTAAACATTGTTGAATAAACTTTTACAATTTAGAAATAAATTTATCGTAACTTTGGATTCTTTGTTGTTTTTTGGTTTTGTTTTTTTGCTGGATATACTTGTTTATTGAAATTCTTTTTTTTAATTTGCAGATCTGGTTGCCGGTATGTATTTATTTTTTTCCTAAGTTTTTTGTCCGACATAGAGCTCTTAATTGTATAAGAGGCAAGAGATTTTAATAGCCCACTTGTGAATGTCTGATTCGATGAATTATGTATAACATTAATAATCTAAAAACAATGCCAATGTGACAACTTCTAATAAATGTTGACTTCACAATTTAAATGGTAACCATTTAAAGACTACTTCTTAATGTAAATTAATGAGGGTTGGTTGATGAAATATAGAAAATGACCTTTAAACACTGGTAATAATTTATATTAAGGTGGTCGCTTTAACAGTGTTGTTATTAATGTGCATGTATATGTACGGTCACTTGACCGTTTTTGTTAACTCAAACTCGATAGTTTCTTGGTGTAAATTTGTCGTTGGTACAAAATTAACAAATCTCACAAATGCGATAAACTTCAGTTGAGTCATATTTAAAATCCGCAATCCAGAATGATGAAAATGTCATAAGAATTTCACCTTATGTGAAATGGGTAATTTTTTTACGCCGTACATGATTGCCGTGGTGATGAACTGCATCGTATGTGTTCAAAAGATCTATTCATTTGCAAAATCTAAAATGACCTCATCTGCTACACTGTATTTCCAACACCGATATTTAATAGTTTACGAAAGATGTCAACACAGAGATACAAAAACACAGGGATACAAAAATAGATCAACAGTGTCAATCTGTCTTTGCTAAAAAAAATTTCCGTTGACATTTAAGAAGAGCACACGAAATCATCACTGAAAAAATCTAAACGACATTTTGGAAAACATAAATCAAACATACTTGGTTGTATAATATATAACAAAAATAACTGTTTGAATTTTGCTGTGCCAGATGTGCACATTTCAGAAAATCATTCCTCACCAGTGACACTAGGGCCGAAAAGTTTGAAAGATAAAAAACACAAGCCAAAGAGTTGAAAATTATATAAACCATAAAGTAAGTACTCAAAAAAAATTTTAATGGAAACATAAAATTTTGATTTCTCTTTCAGAATGTGAATCGAGAGAAGAAGTTGCTACAAAAATAAAGGACGGTTATCGGCTTCCAAAGCCGGAATCTGAAGATATTCCATTACCCTGTAGTGATGGTACATATGAGATTATGATGAAATGTTGGAATGAAAGTTCAGCTGATAGACCAACATTCGCGTATCTCCATGATTATTTCTCCAATTATCACGTGTCTTCAGAACCAGTTTATAAAGAATACTATCAAACAATGTCTGAAGCTAACTTCAGAGCCTCTAGAATGTCGCTAAGCAGTAAAACTCGTTGAGAATAAAGTGAGCATGTGTGTAAAATTGAATTTTACTTCCCATCAAGATTGTTTAATTTATATCAAGACGTCACCATTTATGTAAAATACATTTTTATGCAATGCGTTTGTTATTGCGAACTAGGCTCGTGGTAATACAAAAATTTGTTTTAATATCACATTTAAATTTGATTGAATTTTCAAATTGTGTAAGGGCCTAAAATTGAAGAAAAGAATGTAAAACAATTTAGAAAGCGAAAAAAAAAAATTTTATCAATATTCTAGGAAACATGAACTTGTCATTACTCATAAAAAACCCAAAATAAAACAGTCGGGTGTGAGCAAAATTTTAACAAACAAAAGTGTGTTTTTTGAATTATAAACACCAATACTGTGTGTATTTCAGAATGTCTAATACTTAAAACACTAAATATGCATGTAAGTGGGCGATTGAAATTTTTGAGTTTTCTATAAAACTGTAGCAGCAGTAGGTACATGACAAATCGGTTATACGTTTTTACAGTGCACTTCATAATTGAGTCAAGACCATGACCTACAACTTCTCTTACCGCTATGGTAGCTAAGTTGTAGTAGTAGGTCGACGTTCGAACCCAGGCCGGGTCTGACCAAGTCTTGAAAATAAGGTAGTGGCTGTACTTTCGCCATGCACTTGGTATTTAGAAATGAAAGTCGCAGAGTCTTTCGGAGAAGACCTTAAAATCCAATGCCCCGTGTCATGGTAGGCGTGGGACGCTAAAGATGCCCTGGGTGCATTGCAAAAGTGAAAAAGAAATTCCGTTACAAGTTAAATATTCTTGACTGTGACGAAGAACCTCTTTCATCCAATAAAATGATCAGTTATACTTATCTTTGTGGTTTGTTACTGTTTTGGCGAATTTGGGCCTTTTTTATTTAATATGTATTATTTGCTTCTCATTAAATAAGATTTTACTACACAATTTCATTATTGTATGGCTTTGAAAGTATGTAATCTCTGCAAAATAAAATAAACTGAATTCTATTTTCGAAATACTAGTTAATCATTTCAACTAGACATTAATTTTTTGTGATTATGCGGCTATTTGGCATTTTGTTTAATACATTGCAAAAGTATGGAACCAACCAAACTCATTTCCAGTATTTGACATTATACATATAATTTTTATACATCTTTATTGCTAAACAGCTATTTTCGACTTCTGCTCCAAAACTGCTGGACAGATTCCAATGATACTTAGTTAGAAGCATATATGGACCGGTGAAAATTCAGATTTGTTCATGGCGTCGCCATAGCTATCAAAACTAGGTCAAGTTGATCAAGGGGTCTAAAAATCTTTAAAAATCTTTTCGAAACCGATGATGAGAGAAAAAATCTGATGTGATATTTGGCTTCTCTAGGGCCTTAAGTCTGTAATTGGTTCATTTTGTGAAATTTGGTCGAAAAATGGGTTATGATTTTTGGTGTTTAATTTAAAAAATTTCGTAAAATGGCTTCAATTGTTATAACTTAACTATTTGAACAGATATTGACATGGGGTTTTCAGTTTTGACTTTTTCTAAAAATGACCTTTAAAATAGGGTCAAGGTCACAAATCAAGGTCATGACCTTATTCGTGATTTATGCAGTTTTAGGCAGTTTTCTTGCAAATATTAAGAGATATATGAATGAAAAACTGTTAAAATGTTCAGCATGACAAAATTTAACAAGGTACCAAGTTTTGTAACAATATGATAATCCATGTATGAGTTGATGCCCCTGAAATGTAATTTTTGGCTTATAAATACTAAAATTGTGCATTAGCTTGAAAACTATAACCTTTTTGTTTAAGCATGTGTATTAGAATATTGTAGGTATTAATATGACAATCATTTTGATATATGGTTCAAGGTCATATGTTCAAAGTTCGAGGTCATAGCTGTAAAAGAAGACCGAAACTGATAATTATCTTGAAAACGTTTAACTTTTTGTATAGGCATGTTATTTTTTGCCTATACATACTAACATTGTGCATTAGCTTGAAAAATATAAGCTTTTTGTATAGGCATGTATATTAGAATATTGTAGGTATTGACATGACAGTCATTTTGATATATAGTTCAAGGTCATATGCTGAAAGGTCAAGGTCATAGCTGCATACGTGTACTTAACTGAATTATCTTGAAAACTATTGACTTTTTGTACAGACATGTATATTAGAATATTGTAGGTATTGACATGACGATCATTTTGATATATGGTACAAGGTCATATGTGAAAGGTCAAGGTCAAAGCTGCAAAAGAAGACATAATTGCTAATTAACTATTAACTTTTTGTATAGGCATGTAAGAATATTGTAGGTATTGATATGACGATCATTTTGATATATGTCTCAAGGTCATATGTTCAAAGGTCAAGGTCATTGCTACATAAGTGTAATAAAATTCTGAATTATCTTGAAAAGATTATCTTTTTGTACAATCATGTATATTAGAATATTATAGGTATTGATAAGACAATCATTTTGATATATGATTCAAGTTTATATGTTGAAAGGTCAAGGTCAAAGCTGCATAAGTGTACTAAAATTGGGAATTATCTCGAAAACCATTAACTTTTTGTAATAGCATTTATATTAGAATATTGTAGATAATGATATTACTACCATTTTGATATAAGGTTCAAGTTCATATGTTCATGGCTGCTGAACCATATGGTTAATGATGTGGAAATTAATAATTGTACTGTAGTTATATCATGTTTATGAGCTATTGATAAATGAAATGTGACTAGATATTTTTGATTAATTATTGCAGGTTTCCAAATTTCAGGAATTTTGTAAAGTTTTTGTAAATAAGTTCTTTGCAAGTTTTTGGACATTTACTTAATTGAGCGTTAAGGTCCATGGGCCTCTTGTTGTATAATTTATTGTGTTGCCAACTTTCAGACAGTGCTTACATCATGTTTACTGCAATAACAATAAAGCTTTATGAAAAAATACATGCGTTTTTCTTGTGTCACATTTTTTAATGAGTTAAAACATTTAATCACTCCACAACAATGATGCCTAGATAATTATCTAAATAAAAGCTTCATAGATTTGTCTTGCATGCGCCAGTGAATCCTGCAATTTTCAGGAAATCAATCACTTCGATTATCAATATTTATTTATTTATTTATTTTTGTTATTTATGTTTTTTATCAATTATTATTTATTATAAGATCTTGATTTGAAAAGCTAGCAGCTTTATAAATTACAGAATTTATCATTTTCGACTAAGCAGGCAGTATATTGAAACAACGTAAATTTAAAATAGTAGCCCTCTAGCGGATCAGGGGCCCTAACTCGATAGTGTTATTGACCATTCATGCAGATTCATAGAACCCGGAACTCAGTACTTTCAATACTTTGATTTTTAACGTATGACTATTCAGCAACGTATGCAACGTTGTATGGGAAAGGAAGTTAGATATAAATCTGTCTAATATACAATAATAATAATAATTTTTATTACTCAAACACAATTTACATTATTGGTTAAGGCAATACTAACTAACAAACATACAACATGAATACCTGTTAAATTTTGATGTGCCATATGTGCACATTTCGGAAAATCATTTCTCATCAGTGACACTAGGGCCGAAAAGTTTGATAGATAAAAAACATAAGCCAAACATTTGAAAAATAATGAATCTAAAATTAATGTTAGACGGTTCGCATTAATTGGAGAAGAAATAGACAACCTTGTAAGAAATAAAAATGGCGTACAGCTAGATTTAAAATGTATTCAGTCAGAAACGGACGAATTTAATTTGATGAACAAATTGAGTCTAGACTGGAGAAATCTGAATGATACTTCAAAAACATTCTGTACGTACTCATTCCTCTTTAAAACACGTGCCGTTTCAGCCAAATAAATCCTGACTTTTATAGGAACAGTATCAAACATGTTGAGTAATGGTGTTTAACGTCCCAGTCAAGAATATGTCACTTAGATCGAGACGTAGCCAGCTATAGGCGAAAGTGCAGAAATTTTGCCTGTGCGTTGCGCTGATGGCATTATACAGCAGGGTTTTTTTATCGTGCCACGCCTACTGTGTTAGGGGACTTCGTTTATTTTAAGTTACTATCCGAAAGAATGACCACACAAAACTCCCGGTTTCCTAAATACTGATTTATTGCTTGGCAGATGTTAAAGCCCATGATGTTGCAGAATGATCTTACTATCTGTCTGTCTTGTTTTTACGACGAAGTTTGTTTGAGTTTAGAGTCTACATGTGTCTTGTTTTTTTTTGTTTTTTTGTTTTCTTCGTCTACATGTGGCCTGGAGCCAATGTACAGAACTCTGTTTTTTTACTTTCACTCCAAATATAAAGAATTTTAGCGGACCTCATAGAAGACATTTAATAAGTTAGAATAAAGTGCGAGAAGTTGGTTTCAATATGAGTGTACCCGATAAGTGGCCAGGCAATGGTCAAGAGTTTAAAATTTAAACGGTCACTATGACCAAAGTTAACATAATAATGATGGACATACAAACAAAATATATTCTAAACAAATGCAACTAAATTTGAGCAAAATGATTTCACTTAATTGAAAACTGTTCTCAGCAGAAATGCAATATGGATTGCAAAGTTTATTTAAATATCCTGAAGGATTTAGATGTCGAACAATCAAAGGATTGGGAATAAACCTTGATGAATTTTGGAATCGGTGGAATTTTGGATTTGACAGTAGTAATGCACATCTTGTTTAAACATAGGTCAGGAAGGTTTCTGGGTCGAACCAAACCCCTATGTAAAACCCCCGAAATTATGGACAAGTCACTTTCCTCCTAGCATCTGATTAGATGTGTTCTTGTCGTTTTTAGGAAAGGCGTGACGAGGGTTAAGAGTTAAAGTAACCAGAATAAAACATAACTTGGTTCAACCATTGTCAACAAAATAAAGATAATAGATTCGGATTTATTTTTTTAACAAATATAATTGCAAACAAATACTACATCAAAGTGCAAATATAACATAAAGCTAGTAGAAACATTGTTAAAAAAACAGAAATTAGATTGGTACAATAACTGATTGTATTACAAGCAGAAAGCGGTATAGAAAGTCAAAAAGGTTGTATAAAAAATATGGTACTATAAATCAGAATTACGAAGTGCTGAAAAGCAATATAAACGGGATTTAAACAATGGTATTAAAAACATAGATCAGATTTACAAAAGAAATTTAAAGCTATGCGTTACTCCAATCCAAAACTATATGGAAATGGTCATTTATTGATTTCAAGGCTGCATTTGACAAAGTATGACGTATTGGATCTATGGCGGAAATTACTAAACAATAATATAATAGTATCTGGTTAATGTTTTAAAATTATTTATAATATGTATTGTTATTGTTAAAACTAGAATTATTAATATCTGGTGTAAATTAATTGTTGGCAAACAAGAAAAATTTTGTTCAGCATTGTACAAACTTTTATATTTACAACACCAACGTGGATTGAATTGTAAATGGTTAAATTTTGTCTAGTCAGTTTTTGAAACTTGTGGTCTAAATAATATATGGATTTTTCAAACTTTTTCTAATAGCAACTGGCTTATTAATTTATAAAACAAAGACTTATGGATCAATTTGTTCAGTTATGGGATGAAAATTGTAACAATTCTTCTAGAGGTATATCATATAGACTATTTTAAACTCATCTTTGCATATACAACACTACTTAACTCTTGATATAGAACTTAAATTTTTGTTACCATTTATTAAGTTTAGAACATGTAATCACAGACTACCAGTTGAAACTGGCAGATGGAATAATACTTTAAGAGAAATCGTATGAGATTTTTATGTAATAAAGAATTGGGAGATGAATTTCATTATACTATGGTATGTGAAAAGTTTATAACCGATAGAAAGAAATATTTGCATCAAAGTTTACTTATAGGCCTAATATTGTTAAATTTCAAACATTATTTTCTTCTAAAAACAAATTAACAATTATAAACCTATATACTTTCATTAATATTATTAATAAGAGAATCTTCTCTCCTGGTTAACACTGCTACTATACATATTGTATTTGATTGTTTATATATTGTATGTTCTCTGTATTGCGGTATATACAATGTGCAATGTGAGAATAAAGAAATTTGAATTTGAGTTTATAGGGCGGTCCAACAGAGATTAAATTTGATAGTTGACCACGGACCGTAAGCCTTAAGGGCAGTTTTAAAGCCGAATCGGGTAATGTGGTAATAACTTCACCAACAATAGTTTCGGTTTAAGGGAGTTAACTCGTACTGAAACTAGTCACCTGTGTCCCCTTGAGTCTTATCACGCATTCTCGCTAACCATCGGATTATCTACGCCTACGCTTAGCGGAGCGTAAGCGTAGATAATCCGATGGTTAGCGAGAATGTTATCACGTAGTCAAGTGTTAGACTATATTCCTTGGTCGACTTTTAGGAAATTCTCATTGTTAAACGCAGAATTATTTATTCTTTGATAATAATTTATTTTATTTTGTTTTTTCGATAAAACATCCGTAAAATATCCCGTCATATTTAAGTAAATCGACCACTCTCAAATTGTGATTAACGAAAAAAAAAACCTTCAAAATTATTAGACTATATTATATCAAAAATTATTAGACTATATTATATCAAAAATTATCAGACTATATTATATCAAAAATTATAAGACTATAATATAATATTAATTGAATCCATATAATTTAAAAAAAAGCACTTAACTCCTGGTTTGTCCCCAATTGATAATCACGGTTACCTGTGAAGTATCAGATTGTATCGTAAGGTAACCCCCGTATGCAGTGATTAAAGGCACAGTTAATTGGATTATCTAACTGATGGACAGGTCTGAAGTATCCAGTTAAGGATAAGGAGACTGATCTGTTCGTCCAGGCATGAAAAATTACAAGGGGATATTTAACTTACTCATAACATCAGAAGATTCATGTACCATTTTAAAATATTTTGATTTTTTTCGTACTAAGAAGCATAAATCCCGAATGAACAAATAAATAAATAAATAAATAAATAAATAAATAAATAAATAAATAAATAAAAAGATGAATGAATGAATGAATGAATGAATGAATGAATGAATGAATGAATTGTTATGGATGAAAAATATACATTAGTGTAAAAATATTGATGGAATTTTAATACATGTATAAAGGCGATATCTTATATTTTAGATTATCAATAACTAATGGATTTAACCTAGAGAGGGGCACTCATTGGAAAAATAAATCATGAAAATTGTTTTAGATTATCTTTAAACGGACTCTTTTTTCCGAGATTTCATAAAATTGCAATTAATGCATATAAGAACATTACCTCTTTCTACGACATTTAAAACGTTTTAAATGTCGCAGCTTCTTTTTTTTGTAAAGATCTCTACATAGTGTTGTTTCATGTTATTTAAATCTACAGCTTTGAACAAAACCGTTCACTGAAACTTAGGCGTTAACTGGGATTAAGTATAATCCTGGGTGTTAATCAGGTAGTTGAACAACCATCATAAACTGCTTCTTATCAGGTGACAGAGATAAGACAAGACATTTTCTCATTGAATATATCTACAATCAACAAAATATCACATCTTATTTGCATTTGCTAATTAATTATGTAAACAGTAAGATAAGTATTTAAACATGACCATTTGAGAGAGAGAGAGAGAGAGGAGAGAGAGAAGAGAAAGAGAAAGAGAGATTTTGATCAATGTTCGGAGTTCTTTGTTTTCTCAAAGTAGGAGTTTGTATTTTAGTTATTCCGTATTTGAAAGAGAAATTATATAACTGAACTGGTAAAAAGAATTACATCTGTGTCATCTAAGCAATAATCTCTCTCTCTCTCTCTCTCTCTCTCTCTCTCTCTCTCTCTCATTATTATTATTATTTTTTGTTCTATACGTTGTAAATTGAAAGAAATTTTGAAAACAAAATTGAAGAACAACCTCTAAACAATATGTATATGACAAACTTAATGAAACTATGAAATTTATTAATTTCGACAAACATTCCCACCTAATCGATAGACTGGATGTTATCAGTCAGTTCCAAAAGATTTTTCATGATACGATTTTCAGTATATTCAAACTACATATAACATAAAAGTATTATAAACAGCGTATGGTCCACTTCAGATATTTTTTCCCTTTGTAATAAAAATGGAAAGACTAATTTCAAATTTAATTATTAAAAATAACTTCATTTCTAACAATTTTCATTAAGTTTTAATATTTAACAAAAATACCTGCTTAATTTTGCTGTGTCGCATTTATTTAAGAATAAAAGATTATCTAGGAATAAAATCAAGTTCTTATTTCAATCCTTAAAATAATAACAAAAATGATAAATTAAATGAAATTTTATTTACCGATAAAACACTTAGAACCAAGTGTATAGGTAATGTGCGGCCGATACCGAGGCGCCGGACAGCAAATTTGTTATAAAAATAAGAACTATTTCAAATTCAAACGTAAAAAGTAGCAAAATAAATATAACTTATTTTGATATATTGCATATCATAAGAAAATTAAAAATGTCTACTTTTTAAATATAACAGAGAAAAAGTAATAAAATCACTAAAAACATTTAAAATAATAGTTTTTAATGTCCTTGTTGGAAATTTTTCTTCAAACTATATATTGATAAGAGTCAAAATTTCAAGTTCAAAAAGTAGCAATTTAATATAAAGTTATTTTATATTTGAAAATATCATGATAAACCTTATGATGCGAAATTTATAAAAAAAATAATAACAGAGAAAAATTGGAACTTTCAATAATTATTATGTAATTCTGGATTTTATAATCTGGTCCTTCATCTGTATACATAATACCAGTGTAGAAAACGAGGTAAACCTGACTCATGCGCAGTAGCGATCATAGTGAAACTTATGTGACGGGAATCATCGAATGTCCCCCGTATATGTATAACAATTCGACAAATAAATATATTTCCTATTTTTTTCAATTGTAGTAGTTTAAAGAATGCTTTCACTGGTGGTATTATCATACAAAGGGTATTCACGCCTGAACAAATAAGCGATATTTGACATAATGTACAAGAATATTGGCGGTACACATACACGGCGTTTAATGTATATGTGTGTGATAAGCATGCAGATCGATTTCCCCATTAACTATGCCCCCGCCATTACTATACAGTAATATGATTTTCAAACAGTTGTGTCGAAGGAAGAGAAGATTCGTTCTTGCATTTCTTGGAGTTTTATGTTTTTGGATTTTAAATTATAAATTTAGATTTATTTCAATATTAACCGTAAGTATAGAATTATTATTATTTATTTGAAAGATCAGTTATAAATATTATCGTAAGATGTTTTTCAGTCGTCAGTATTTTATGTTAATCCAGAGACCGTACAAAAGCTAAAGGTGTGTGTGTGTGTGTGTGTGAGAGAGAGAGAGAGAGAGAGAGAGAGAGAGAGAGAGAGAGAGAGAGAGAGAGAGAGAGAGAGAGAGAGAGAGATGATATGTGTAACATTTTACACCAGCGTTATAACTATGCATAAAAAAGGGTTTCAAAAGCTCACTTCAGTTGTGATATACATTATATCATCATATGTTAAAATGATTCATTATGAAAGCTTTGTATATATCACCTTGAATGTATACTTAAACTATAGATATATAAATTCAATTAGTTTGTATCAGCTTTACTTGCCCTAAAACCAAACTTTGATAAAGGCTTATAATATGCTGGTAGTAAAGCGTGGTTATCAACAGACGGAAAAATTTCCTTTGGTAACCTCAAACGAAATGTTAGGTAATATATACCATGTTTAAGGGGTGGGGGTTACAAAAGGAATTTTTATCTAACAGACAATTTACACCATACACTTTCAGAAGACAGAAAATGTGATCTAGTACGTATTCAATAATCAACAGTACCGATTTACATATCATCATTGTTAACATATCGCCGTAACTTACTCAGCATTTAAAAAAAAATTGTTATATTTTCAAACCCATGCGGAACCCCAAAACCATGTCAGTATTATTGAAGTACCAGCTACATACTACATGTAGTACTATGTATTACATAAATAATGCAATAGTGTTATCCATAAGAATAAATAAAATATACACAAAATATACACAGTTACAATTTTTATTATTATTGGCGCTAACTGTTTCTTACTTGAACAGTATGTTTCAAAAATGAGGAAATATTAATCATGTTATAACCAATAACATTATGTGGGTTTCAGATGGAATTCTAGTCACTTCGTCACCGAGTCATTTCGGTACCATGCAAGTTATTTCGGCACCAAGTCATTTCGGTACTGAGTCAATTCGGCACCGGCAAAAGGTCATTCGAAAAATTAGCTAAGACCACTGAGATCGCAATTAACAATTAAAAACTATAATAATGATAATAATAATAATAATAATAATCATCATCATCATCATCATCATCATCATCATCATCATCATCATCATCAGCTTATGAAGCCCCGATCCGCACACTTCAAAAGAAATTCTTATCAAACTTCCTAAAACCTGTACATACATTATAATTAGGTCTCTTCAGACCCATATCACTTGCTTTCTGCCGCCTTTGGTACCCGACTTCAAAGGAAGTGATATGATTATTATACACGGTCTAGTGGTCTGTGACATAATATGTAGGATAACTAAGTAACATCTTGTAATTAAACTTACTAAATTTTAAAAAAATTGAATATTAAATCTGTACACAAACATGAAAACCTAAGATAATTTCTTTGAACAAATCATTAATATTTTTCTGGTGCCGAATTTAATCCTTTTTTTTTTTATGGTGTCGAATTTAATCGTAGTCGGTGCCGAAATGACTTTAAATTGGTGCCGAAATGACTTTTTACAGTTGTCCCGAATTAACTTGGTACCGAAATGACTTGAGCAGTGAATAAAATGTTATTATTTGTAGTTGAGTTATAATTAATATTTTTCTCTTTTTATGTCATTATGGGCGATCCAATTAAGTTAAAGGTTTAACATAGCAAGTTATATAACTATATATAGGACGTTATACCAAAATCAATATTCTGTCCATTTATCATCATTTCTGACATAAAGCAGCTAACACGTTTAACGGTTTGGAATAGTGTTAGGTTATAAAAGCCAATCGTTTTCATCATGGTACATTTTGTAAAAACACACAATTCTTAATTGTTGAATGGAACCTTTTTTTCTATTTCAGACTAAATATGTACCAGATAAAAGTACGTAATCTCTCTCTCTCTCTCTCTCTCTCTCTCTCTCTCTCTCGATCTAAGTGTCCATTTGGTCTACAAGCTTACGGCTACACAGAGCCTGTCACCGCCTAGGTTTGAATTCCACTCAGAGTAGATCCTAGTGTGAGGTTTTTGTCAGTTCGCTTGCTAAATGTCGGTAGTTTTCTCCGGGCACCACGGTTTGAGCTGACACCGCCTCGATAGAAGTGAAAGCATCTTGACTGGGCGTAAAACTCGATTACGACACACACACACACACACACACACACACACACACACACACACACACACACTCTCTCTCTCTCGCGGGCGCGCCTCGGAAGCTCAAAACGACAACCTAGAGTGTGTGAGCTCGTGGATTTAACTGACCTCTGCCGAGTCGTACACAAGTACATAAGACTAAAATTTGAGATGCTGTTTCCTCGCCTGACACTTGGCAGTAGGAGGAAAAATTGTCGACTACATCCGGTGCTATGATAATGGACTGGGGAACATACTGATTCGGTGAGCTAGCACCTTACCACAAACCTAGGTTCTTGGGATTCAAATGGGAAGCTTTTAAGGAATCCGTATTGATTAATAAAATCCACCAGGTTATAGCAAAACGTTGGACGTAGCATTCTTTTTTGAAGAAGTTTTGGTTGTTGTCACAAACGTTTGATGTTGAACACTCAGATAGGAAATCGCTCAATTTTTACTTTTGAAATTTCTTTCTTTTGATCAAAAATAAACATGCAAAAATACATACACACAGACAGTTGAACTTTGCCACTGTACACCACCTTGTAAATATGCTCGGTTTTCGTCAAACAGCATTGACCTCGGTCAACTTGACCTTTCATCATAAAGATTAAACAAATACATTGGTAGTTTAAGGATTCGCAATTAATGTAAACTAAACAAGTGTTTGCAGAGGAAACTTGTGTTACCTTTACATCAATGATGTCTATGATAAAGGTCAGACGGACAGGTCAATGTTGTTTGCCTATTGCCGTTAAGTACATGTATATATTTTACTGTGTCACTGTTTCTAGTTATTACTCAGCTGCATCATTTTTCCATTTCATTATATTTTTTTTTCTAGATAATGTGATCGACATGTGTTTATTTGCCAGCGTTATTGTAAACTTTTCCAATATCAAAGACTGCGAAAAACAGAGCGCCGAACATTTAACTTGGCAGTATAACTGCAAAAGTCAATGTCCGTCTCAGTATCCATGGGAAAATCCAAAAATTCAAAGTAAAAATATCAATCTTGAATGTAAATACAAAATGCTGGAGAATGTTCAGAGTTTCATGTTCAACGACACTTGTTTCAGTAGAGAGGTTGATCTGAAATGTCCCGATACAAATCTAGTCCCTAACATCGTTCATTACGTCTGGTTGGGTGACCGGAAACAGTTCGAGTTTTATAATTTTTTAAGTGTTTACAGCGTATATAAATTTCAGAAACCATGTGTTATTTTATTCCACGGAGAAACACTTCCATATGGACCGTATTGGGAAAAAACACTAACAATCGTTAAAAATTTAATACATGTGTACAGACATGCTCCAGCAACTATTTATAATAAAAAGATTATACACATCGAACATAAAGCAGATATTGTTCGACTACGAATACTAAAAGGTAGGTTGTTACAATAATTATTATTATTATTATTATGTATATTTTATTTTATTTAAGTGTTACGCATAAAAGTACAATTAAAATAATACATTAATCCATAAATACAATAAAAATAAAATTACTTTTCATGCCCAGTCTAAAAGACTTATGAGACACATAAAACATATAAAAACAGTTTATAAAACACTTCTTCTGTAAAACATTTTGTTAATTACACTTGCTAAAATAGGCTGAATATCTGTATTTTTCATTAAAAACACAAATTTTTCATTATCGTTTAAAAATTCAAAATATGGATATAATTGAGAAATTCTGCTTTAAATCGCATTCAGCCAAAAATGTTTTTCATCCTCAATCTTGCCAGACTCACAATATTTGCATTTCCTTTCATGTAATGGTGTAACCGGCTTGGTAAAACGACCTGTTTCAACAGCTAATTTTAAACAACCACATCTAAAATTTGCTAAAATCCTACGGTGGTTCCTATTCTTAACATTTGTAACATAATGACTTGCTTTAAGAGAGTCTTTGTACGTTCTATAAGTGCTTAATTTATTGCCCTTAAGCTTATTAACATCATTCCACACATCTGTGTACCATTGCAATGAGTCATTCTTAATCAACTTATCTTTTATATAAAAAACTTTTCTTTTGATTGAACAATATAAATCAAATACATTATTAATTATATTCTTGTATTAACCTTTTAACATGACTTTCCCAGCTGCGATTTACATTGCATGAATAAAAGTGAGTTTTATACAGTAACCTGTTTTCATCAGTTAAATTCAATTTAAAAAAATACCTAAAGACGTCCAACTTCTGCTTAACGTTGCAAGATGACCAGCCCATGTCACCACGTATGGCAACATTAGGTGAATTTCTACTGTTACCTAAAAAAAGTCTACATGCTTTGTTCTGTATTTCTTCAACTTCCTTGTTAACACTCCAAATTGCTGATCCATAATACAGCACAGGTTCTACTAGAGACTAGAAAAGTTTGGTATAGACATCATTATGCATACCACCACATAATATAAATTTGGTATATAAAGCTGAAAGCTTATTGGTACTAAAGAAAAATGAGCTTATAATTTGATTTGATAGCGGCAGAATACAATACAAGGTGGTCTAAGCGAAAAAGAAACCCCAAAGGCTGAACTACATACGCACAACAATCCATTTAAAACAGGATAATAATATGGCAGTATTGTTTGTCCCACCACCTTACAAGGAAATTTGTTGACAAATACCATGATGCTTGTGTTGACCTAGTCCGAATAATTAGCCGACTAAATCACTTATCTTATTTTTTTACTGACCTCTTACATGTTGCTTTTGTGGACCTTGTTCTAATAATTGGTCCACGAAATGTCATATTTTAATTTTTATCTGACCGGTTGTCCCTCCTTGCATGGAATTTTGTTGATAAGGGTAATGTTGCGTTTGTTGACCTATCCCTAATAATTAGCCCACTAAATCACTTATTTTATGTTTTTTTGTCTGTCCGACTGTTCCTCCTTACATGGAATTTTGTTAACAAGAGCCATGTTGCTTCTATTGAAAGAGTCGAAATAATTAGCCCACTCAGTCTCTTACTTTAATTCTTATCTGACCGGTTGTACCTCCTTTCATGGAATTTTGTTGACAAGGGTCATGTTGCGTTTGTTGACCTAGTCCTAATAATTAGCCCACTAAATCTAATTAGCCCACTTATTTTAATTTTTTCCGTCCGACTGTTCCAAGGAATTTTGTTGACAAGAGCCATATCTTTTTGTTGACCTAGCTGACTAAATCACTTATTTTATTTTTTTTGTCTGTCCGACTGTTCCTCCTTGCAAGGAATTTAGTTGACAAGGGTCATGTTGCTTTTGTGGACCTAGTCCTAATAATTAGCCCACTAAATCTCTTATTTAATTTTTTTGGCCGACTGTTCCAAGGAATTTTGTTGACAAGAGCCATATCTTTTTGTTGACCTAGTCTTACTGATTAGATCACTAGCCCCCCATTTTAATTTTGGTCTTTTTTGGGTGTTTGTAACAAGACAAAATTAAAATGGGTGCTGATGAATGTTCAGACCTACGATCACCTTTAAGAGCTTTGTTGCGATATTATAAGTTTAAAAAAAAAAAAAAAAAAAAAAAAAAAAAAAAAAAAAAAAAAAAAAAAAAAAAAACAAAAAAAACAAAAAACGTGGCAGTGTGATACATTCCAATCAAAACCGGGAATGATAAGGTGGAGAAAAACTGGATGGCGTTCAACTTCATGTCATACTATTGCAGTAGTTAAAAATCACTTATAATTGAGCAAACGTCTGGTCCATCAGGCGTTTTTAGAACTTTTATTTTAAAATAAATAGCTCAAAAAGTATATTACGAACAATTTCTAATTGCGTGTAGAAAAGTATTTACATAAACTTACACAATCCTTGTATAAATTGAATTTATATTAACCAGTTGTTTGTTTTATTTTCAGAGTATGGAGGTATATATTTAGATACAGATACGATACTTATACGTTCTTTAGACACATTAAGGGGATACAAGTATTCCATGAGCATGACTAGAGATAATACTTTAGGCAATGGTCTCATTTTGTCGTCAAAAAATGCCGAATTTGTTAATATTTGGCTTTCTAAATATATCTCATTCAATCCAAAGAAATGGGGTGAACATTCCGTATATTTGCCGTATAATTTGTCACTAATTCATACAAACCTTATTCATGTCGAAAATAGAACCTTTCTACATGGAGGAACTTTGGATCAGATATTTATGTCCAACTTTAAATGGAATCGGTTATTTGCTTTGCATCTTTATATACGTTACTATACAAAATGTATTTATAATGAAAATACCATTGAAGGTTTAAATACAACTTTGGGTTCTGTTGCACGCCATGTTTTATTTGATAGTAAAGAACTTTGTACAAGAACAAGAAAAGGCAGTGTTGAATGAAGCCTAAATGAACAGTTTAACATATATGGATTAAAAAGATATAATTATGTGGAAGAAAAGAAAAGTTGTCATGTAGACCGTTAAAGTTATTGCTACAACTACCTCAAAATCACACACACACACACACACACACACACACACACACTATATATATAACATGAAAACAACAAGCTTTATCACTACAATTACCTCAGGATATGTCCAAATCATTTTCAAAAGTACAATCAACAGAATGTGTATATTAATTAAATTGTAGATTTTTTTTTTCAGACAATGAACCATTAGACCGTTTAAACCCAAGTTATTGCTCCAACTACCTAAAAATCATATATATAAAATTAGTACATTCTAATTCATCGGCAAATTTTTCTGCTTTCCAGAAACAGGAATATCCCGATCTCTCGCATTTTTGAACTATCCCGATATCTCGCATTTTTGAACTATTTCAATAATGCGATCTTCTACTTCTTCAAATGTACCTAATCTCATATTTTTTCTCTTTGGACCAAATTTTAAGTATCCCTCTTTGATAGCATCTTTCTTTTTTTTTAAATGCTTGTATTTTCCGTTGAATATTACAAACAAAAATTATATCTATGTGATATTACTGACATAAACAGATATTGTACAATGGACAATCTGACAGTATATAATGTCTTACATATGATTGTAAATGATATCTTTACACGTTTCATATTATATATATAGCAATAATATAGCAATAAGGTAAAACAAGTAAGTATGAATGATACTTAGTACAGGTTTTCATCCAATGTTATGAATTATAATTTCTAATATGTATAACCATTTTCTACTGCTTTGTCTAAAAAAATTAAAAAAATTATGTACTCAAGAAATTTTTATCTCAATGTTATAAAACATTCTGTTAATATTATCTATTGGAAACAGTACTCTATTATAGTAAAATATTTCAAAACCACAAATCTGTTTTTGTTATTCTTTATCGAACCATCTTAACAGCAAGCTCCACCTGTTAAAAAATATACTTAGTTTTTTATTCTCATATGCTATTTCTTTTTCTATTCTAAAGTATGTCTTCAAAAAGTTTTCAAGCGAGTTAGGGTTTGGTTTGTTTTTTTTAAATACTCTGTTTGTACAGAAAGTACTTTGTACAAATAATTAAAAAATTGATTAAGTGGACTTTCATTTGGCATACCTAAAAGGATATCCTGAGTTGAAAATTTTTGTAACTGATAGCCAATACTAACTATTATATCATACAACCATACCCAAATATGTTGTACCCATAAACACTCGAAAAAACAAATGTTGGATAGTTTCATTTTCTTCGCCACAGAATGAACAGTAACTGATTATCTACAAGTTTACAAAAATACAACCTTCGTTTTGTTTCTACTATTCTATGTAAACACTTTGAACTGAAATTCAAGTAATTTACTATCTATTGTGGCATTATATAATACAGTAAAAATCTTTCGTACATTAAGTTTCACTTAGTTCAATATCAAAAACTTTTTCCCACTTAAGTTTACATAATAAGTTTGAAATTAAACTATCTTTATTAAAAACTGGATAAATATCCTGACAACCTTTTTTGTGTCTTAAAATCACCTGGATGGGACAAGGTTGTTGGGGCCTTTGGACAACAAAATAATTTCCTTTCAACATATTTCTCCACATTTTAGGAATAGATGTTACTACACTCAGGTAGTCTAATTTAGTACCTTTTTTCATACTTATCCTTTAACTGTACAAAACTATAAAACTCCCCTTGGTCAGTAATCAAATCTAATATATTTCTTATTCCCTTGGCATACCAATTTCCTATAAATTTCAATTTTATATTCAAATTAAACCATAATGGTTGGTAAACAATTTTTTCGAGGCTTGATACATCATTATAGATGTTATTACAAAATTCTTTCCATGCAAGAAAAACATTTTTGCAGAATGGATTCTTAATACAAAGTCATTTCAATTTTTCATCTAACCACCCTGTACCAACATCCTCAAAATTATATGACAACTGCTCTATTGATAAGTAATTAGAAATAAAAATTTGCCCCTCACTACTACACAATAACATTCTTCTAATCCATGTTAATTTTAGGCTTTTCATAAAAGCAAAAATATTTCTCATCTTAACCCCCCCCCCTGCATTATATGATGCCATTATAACATTTCTTTAAATTTCATCAGCCCCATTTTTCCTTAAACATTTAAAAAACATGTGTTCCAGTTTTTTTAAGAAATGTGTCATTAGGGTCTGGCAATGACATAAATAAATGAATTATTTTAGACAATAACAAGGACTTAAGAATCATAACCTTACCATATAATGTTAAATTTCTTTGTTTCCAAATCCCAATAAGTCTACTTATTTCAGCTATCTTATCCTTATATTTTTAATCAATTATTTCCTCTAGATTTACATTAAACTTTATACCCAATACATTAAAAACTTTTGACTCCCAATTCAAACTATATTCTGGACACAATTGTCCAAAGACCCCAATCCATAATACATTTGTTTTATCCATGTTAATTTTTAATTCCAGATATGCAGTAAAATTCAGTCAATACCTTTAGTGCTTCTTTCAAAGATCTTTCACTATGGAACGCCGTAATCACATTTATTCGTTAAAGTATATTAATGACCGTTAATGTATTTTAACGAATAAATGTGATTACGGCGTTCCATATTTCACTGCCATCTAAAAATAACGACGATGTCATCTGCATACTGAGACATTTAAAAATCCTTTCCAAATATTTTAATACCTTTAATATCTTTATTTTGCTTTATCATTAAGGCCAAAATTTCCACACATAATAAGAAAATATAAGGAGACAAAGGGTCACCCTGACGGCACCCACGATGTAGTTGAAAGAAATGAGACTTTTGAATGACACATGACACATGACTGAGTCATGAACATGTATCCACTGTTGAATGGATGGACAAAATTGAAAAATTCAACAACCTTAAACAAATATCTTTCTTTTTCGACCAGGTTGAAAGGGTACTCACGGGTATCTGATAATTTTTTAGCTATTTCTGTCTTCGATTTACCGCCCTTCTCTACTTCTACTATGGCATCATACTTCGTTTCGATACTCTTTGTATCCAGCTTTCTTTTCACTCCCTTCCCACCCGTTGCTGATCCAGCTTTTCTCCCGGGACTACCGGGCCCTCCACTGGATTGCTCAGCAAGAAGTGAGGAAGAAATACTAGTAAAGAAACCGATCCAGTTATCCTCCCGGATTGACCGGGCCCTTCACTGGATTCCTCGGTTAATAAATCTGACTATGATAATAATGTTTTTAGAGCTTTATATCCTATAAACAAGAATACACAAGAGTAACAAATAATGTAACAGCTTCAAGAATTGATAGAATATATACTTCTAACTCAATGATAACAAATATTAAAAATATTGTTCATAAACCTGTAACATTTTCTGATCATAAATCTGTAACTTGTGAAATATTAAACCAAAGTAATAGATGGGACAAAAGTTATTGGAAAATAAACAATTCAATACTTAACATAGATGAATATAAAACACTTATTAAGAATATATGGTTAAATTGGAAAAATTAAAAAAATTATCCTTTAGAAATCCTATAGAATGGTGGGAGAAGGGTAAATTAATTATTAAAAATGGTACTATCCAATATTGCACCAAAAAAAGCTCTAAAGATAAACAAGAAATTGATAACCGAATAAAACAATTGCGACATATTGAAAATACAAACTTTGATGGAGAAAAACAATGAAATTGTTGACAAAATTGCACAATTAGTAAATAATATAAATATGGGAATATTAATCAGATCAAAAGCTGACTATACTGTAGAAGATCTACAAAATATTAAAGGTTTAAACAGGAAGAAATTAAAAAAGCCAACAACAAAAACGTAAAAACTTTAAAAGACCAACATGGTTATGTCACTACTAATAAAGACATAATTATAAAGATTATAACGGACTTCTATACCGACCATACTACTGAATGATAGATTTCTGATATAAATCGTCATTTTTTCCTTATATGTCAGCTTTGACATCTATCATGAGTTACTTTCATTTTAATAACACTTGAAATAATCGATTTGAAATTCCTCTTACCGACAATGACACACAAGCTCGGCTTGCAATTACAATGGATTAAAATGTAGACTAGTAAGTACTAGTCGTTTAGTTGTTAGCGTGGATTAACAATAGGAAATTAAGGAGATTAGTGTATGTTTGGGTAAAACGGGATAAGCCGTTTAAAAAGCGTGAACAAATCAGATCGAAGGTTAATCTGTTATCCACAGCGAGTCACAACTCGACGTGTGCTATAAACATTAAATGTGACATTTATGGCCGGTTGCGTACCTCTGGTTTTAATTAATCTCAGGATTAAGTACAGCTCATAATTTTGTTTGGGTTGCACACCTGTGTAAATAAATAATAAATATTAACCAAACGGGGGCGGGTCCCAATAAATAATCTTTACAACTTACAATCAATTTATGAATATATGATACAGAAACAGATAAAATAAGCCTTCCTATCATTTGACCAAGAAAAAGCTTTTGATAGGATTGAGCATAATTATCTTTTTAAAATATTAGAAAAATACAATTTTCCAAGTTCCATTATAAATTGGATTAAAATTATGTATAAAAATCCTTGAAGTAAAGTTCAAATTAATGGAAAACTTTCAAATAAAATTTCTATAACTAGATCAATTAGACAAGGCTGTCCACTATCTATGAAATTATATGCTTTAGCAATTGAATCTCTAGCCAAATATATTAAAATTAATCCTGATATTAAAGACAGATCAATACCAAATTTTACGAACCAATTAAACTATTTCAACATGCAGATGATTGTTCTTCTATAACTGTAACTTCAACGGACTATGGCAATTACAAGGGAGAATTTGATAAATTTAGCCAAGTGTCCGGCTCAAAAATAAACCCAGATAAAACGAAAATACTTCCCATAAATAATTTTATAATAGAATGTGATAATAAATTAATCAAACAAAATTTTAAAATATTGGGGATATGGTTTGGGAAGGATCAAGCCGATAAAAATTGGAAACCATTATTATCTGTTCTTAAAAACACAATAAATCTCTGTCATATCAGTTACTATCATTTAAAATAAAATTACAAGTTATCAATACATTCTTACTCAGCAAGGTCTGGTATGTTGCAAGAATATCTTACCCAACAGAAGATGTTATTAAAAATATAAATAAACTTTTATATTTACTACCACTATTTTTCTAATATTTTAAAAAAATAATTATGCTCAATCCTATCAAAAGCTTTTTCTTGGTCAAATGATAGGAAGGCTCCTTTTTATCTGTTTCTGTTACATATATTCATAAATAGATTGTAAGTTGTAAAGATTATTTATTATAGATTTATTGGGACCCGCCCCCGTTTGGTTAATATTTATTAATTTATTTATTTTTTGTGATTTTCTATTATTTTAGCAATGAGTTTATTATCAGTACATAAAAATGAAATTGGACACCAAATTTATAAAATTTCTATGATCACCTTTATTTTATAAATTAAATAAAGTATTGCTGTTTTACTTGTATCTGGTAGTTCACCGTTTAAATATACATTGTTTATTGTTTCTGTCAGATCTGTGCCAATTATATCCCAAAAGGTTAAATAAAATTCTTTAGACAGCCCATCAATACCCGGTGCTTTGTTATTTTCAAAATGTATTAAAGCTTTCTTAACTTCTTCCTCAGATATAAAATTATTTAATTCATCTTTATCCTCTTCTGTTAATTTATTTAAATCAATATTATCTATATAATTGTTAATTATCTGTTGATTTATATTTTGGGTATTATATAACTCGGTATAAAAATCCATTATAATCTTTATAATTTCGTCTTAATTAGTAGTGACATTACCATGTTGGTCTTTTAAAGTTTTTATGTTTTTGTTATTGGCTTTTTTAATTTCTTCCTGTTTAAACCATTTAATATTTTGTAGGTCTTCTACAGTATAGTCAGCTTTTGATCTGATTAATATTCCCATATTTATATTATTTTCTAATTGTGCAATTTTGTCAACAATTTCATTATGTTTTTCTCCATCAAAGTTTGTATTTTCAATATGTCGCAATTGTTTTATTCGGTTATCCATTTCTTGTTTATCTTTAGAGCTGTTTTTGGTGCAATATTGAATAGTATCATTTTTAATAATTAATTTACCCTTCTCCCACCTTCTAAAGGATTTCTAAAAAATAATTTTTTATTTCTCCAATTTAACCATATATTCTTAATAAGTGTTTTATATTCATCTAAGTTAAGTATTGAATTGTTTATTTTCCAATAACTTTTGCCCCATCTATTACTTTGGTTTAATATTGTAAGGCTTATTTGGATTATATTCCCTATTGAAATATAATCATGGCCGATTCCATGTTTCCAAGATGGACGTCAAAAACAAAAATCACTGACGATGTTATTAAAATTCAATAAATGGATTTATTATTATTATTTCTATTATACTTTTGTACTAAATAGTATGATAAACATCAAATCTTAAGTTAAAATATAATATTAACATAGAAAATAAATACGTCAGTGATCAATATAAAAGGTACGCAGCATGTCCAGTGTGCTCGGAGATAACTAATGATTCTAAATATTTATACTGATTACTAAAATCCGCACCTTGCTTTTTATAATGAATCTAAATAAACACTATTGATCTTCTTAATATTTACGTCTGTCTAGAATGACGGTCAGAAGTTATCTGCCATGTTTGAACGCTGCGCGCCTTTTATACTGTTATGACGTATGCTGTCATGTGACCAAACTAACCAATCATACGCCTGTGCGGCAACTCTCATCCAATGAAATGCTTGTACGGCGCCTCTCACTCTCCGTACAAAATCCTCTCAATCCGCTCCGCCGTACAACTCTCGCACAACACATAGAAAATGGGAAATTAAACATGTTAAAATATAATAATTCAATTGTGAGGAATATTACTTTACAAATATACAATAAGAACTACAACAGTTTAATGACAGAATGCATTAAAATGGTTATGGTAAGTAGAAATTAATAATAAAGTGGGCTGAGGCGAGGTGGGACATCCAAGATGGAGCAACAGCAAGTAAGTAACAATTTTACTATTTTACTACAATTAACAGGTCTGGAGCTACTAATTAGTTATAAAACAACATAAAATATATGAATAATGTGAGTTTGTCAAAATACGAGCTTTAAAGTGATGTAAAATTGCTAAAATACTAAATACGAAACTAAAAACATAGCTTCGCACGGCAAGTTGCAAACTTGTAAACATGAATAGTCGGTGCAAAACAGACCTCAAAAATGATATAAATATCATGTTAACGAGTAGATATTGTTAAGATTATGAAACAAGTAAGTTCAGATATACAATTAAATGTGTTCCATACATCTACATTTAATTTACAAGGAATTATTTATTCAATGACATGAAAAACAGCAGCGGCACCATGCCATGTCTACCTTCAAAAGCATGTAAAATGGCAGTTGACAATTTAACATTTCAATAATTAGCGTGAATAGACATTTATTAAACATTTGCGAACACATAATAAGATAAAATATGACTATATTATAATTACAATAAGAAAAGAATGGTTCAACTACTCAACATCGCTTTCACACCCTGACAGCCACAACAGATACACACACTGTTGGCCACAGTACAAATAAAATTTAAATATAAATTAGGACATTTCAATTATGTAATGTCACTTGTATTACACTTCCCCCTCCCTTGTTAAATGAACGTCCCAGTTCATATTAAGTTATATCAAGCATATAAGCATAATTATTAATATACTTATGCAATAAAAATTAATATCTTTGTATTAGGTATAAGAATTGTCTCTGTTTTCAACGTCCACTATATAAAATGATAACATATATTATATTTATGATATTGTTATTAGTTTTGTAGTTTAGGCAAAAGTCCACATTTGAACACGGAGTCTTTCTCTTTAAAGATCCACTGTTTGTTACTCCAAAGATACAGTTCATAGCACAAAATGCACTGTTCATACATGGTAGATACAGAGAGTCCATGGTATAAATCATATAGTCCAAAATGCAAGTCTGTAGGGTCCGATGATCAGAATATTATAGTCCACAGCACAATAAGTATACGTTTTATATAATTCACTAGTAATTCAGTCCATTATAAGAATATCCACATTCCATTAAGTGTGGTCCACAAGTCTTCTGGTTTAAAGTTATCAACATAAAATATTCTGTAAAATATTGTTCATCTAATTATAATCTGGTTTGCATTGCACAGAGTCCATCATGGAAATTAATGTTCGTTAACAGTCCATTGGCATTTAACAAAGGTTATCATCATATGATAACATGATTAGAATAACTTGTCCAAAATATTATAATGAGTCCTATAAGAAAATGGAGATGTCCTGTTTTCTGAAGTATGAATTAAATATTGCACTAAAAATTTTAAAAGTTTGTTATTGTTAAACTTTTAATACATGTGATTTAAGCTTCTGCCTCAAGTCTTATTGGAATTTTCTTAACATCAATCTTGGCAATGTATTCATCACAGCTTCTGTCCCTTTTTGAAGTGCCTTGTGTTATTACTTCAAGTAATTTGATATTAACACCATCTGATGTTTCTACTTTACACATTTCTTTTAGGGATTGGTATAGATAGAATCTGGATTTACTGTTGATTTCTGATTTCCTGACCCTTAGGTGGGATGTTCCAGGCAAAGCTAAGAAATTATATCTGTCAAGCAAAGTTGATCGATCGGGGATTACAATGGAGCCTACACATTTGATATTTTCAAGTGTCATAGCGGCATATTTCCAAGCAAGAAGACGACGATCTTGGGTCATTTTCGTCCAGCCTACTGGTGGCCATTTCAAAACAAGAGGTGTAGAAATTAGTGTAACGACCTCATCTTCATTCCATTGTCTTCTTGCTGGGGGAAAAAAGCGGCATACATCCTCTAGCCAACAAGTTCCTGGCACGATCTTGTATCTCTTTTGTGGATTTGCTAATATGTTGTTGAGGTGGATTTAATTCTGAAGACTGTGGCTTAATTGATGTTACTTCAGTAGAATTTGCTGATGAAATTGTTGATTGTAATTTGAGGGTTGATCTACTGGATACTGTGTATGATGAATTTGGTGATGAAACAGATGGTTTAGTGCTGTTGGTTTTAAAAAGAGATGGAGATGGATGATGTTTGCTGAAATCTGTAGTGGTTGGTTTTGTCAGTGAGATGGATGAGATGCTGAAGTTAGAAATTGGAGTTGTTGGTCTCTCTGAAATATCGAAAATATCTGGTTCATCTGCTGGTGTTGGTGATATAACTCTGGGCTTTTTATGAGGTGGCTCAGGTTGAACAACGAAACTCGGACGTCCCATCAAAATTTTTAATATGTCAGGTGGTTGGACTCCTAAAATTGATGTAATTCCTGATATGACACTCTTCTTTTGGACTTCAGACATCTCGATGAAACTCTTTGTATCCATCGGTTCTTTTGTGGCAGTGGTCATTCTGCGAACAAGTGATTGTAATGTTTTAGGGTCCTGATATATTTGTGGCTGTAAATGAACGGAATATGTTAACGATCCACATTGGACTTCTGCAGTTGGTGATAAAGGATGTAAAACTATATTGTTGATGTTAAAAGGATCTATAGATGGAGTGTCAGGATCATAAATTGGATCTCCCTCATATACAGGTACAAAAGCTGACTCTGGGGTCAAGGATCTAATCCTGATGTTGTCCCAGCCATTCATCCATTCGGTCTTAGATTTTGATGATGACTTACAAGTCCTTAACCAGTCTAACACAGTGCCTCTGGCTTTTATGGCTTCAACTGAATGGCGATCAGTCGGTTCACATATCTTAGAATAATCAGAGGGCTTTAGACTCAGCCAGAAACAGTTGCGTTCAGAAAGGAAGTTAGTTGGTAGTGGCTTAACATCTCTTTGGTGCCTTTTATCTGCATGAACCTTCAAATCGCTTGCTTTAGTAAATGTCCTTTCTTCTGGGCAAAATGGACATAACACTGTCATTGCTGCGTGTGGCCTTGGAATAACATGGTTCTTTAAATCTCTTCTTGTTTTAAAAGACTCAGGACATAACCAGCACATATACATTCTATAATAAAAAAAAAAGAAATCATCTGTTAAATTTGTGGCTCATAGGACAAACATGGCTCATTTGGAAATCAAAAGGAATCATATGACATATGATGAACTTTGACTTGCAAGAATTGCAGCATCATTAACTGGTTTGGCATTGGAAGACTGTAACTGTTATAATTTTATTTATAATAAAATTATCAAACTTAGATCATGCTTTACTTCTGGATTAAGTTGCATGCAATCAGGCTGTATGCTTATCATTTACATATTTGTTCATTAATATTCCAATCATTGGATGGTGATTAAGTACTTTTATTTTACGCATGGAAATCAAATATTTTGGTTAAGGCACTGGCTAGCATTAAACGTCTCCGAACTTTGTTACACATAAACAGGAACAAATACGTTTTATGGAAACCAGCAAGATTGTCGTAGATTTAAATGTTGTACATGCATGCTAACTACTTGTTTAGGCAAACACTTGGCATGGTAAGTCCATCTGGTTATTGGCAAAAACTGTGGAAACCAAAGTTTTAATAATAAATTATAAAAACTTATGTTCCCAGCGAGAACATAAAATAGCTGACTTCTTCAGCTCACTAACTACCACCACCACCACATCAGATGGGCCCCAAGGGTGATCAGTCCTGGTCCCAACTCACAAAAATCAACATCTCTAGCCCAACATTATCAACTAGTGTGGCCATTACTAGTTTTTTCAGATAAAAACTTTAATTAAAAATAAGGTTTGGTTGGTTTCCACAAGTTTTGTCTTTCCATTTGGCAACACATTCATGCTTTAACTACTGGCCTCATAAAACAATTTATGGATCTTATTATAACTGTGAGGTAGTGTTGAGAACTTTGGCGAACCAAGCAGGGCGGTGCGTACCAGCATATGGCATTAAACGGTCAATATGGTAGGCTTTAGAAGGCAGTTTAAAAGATCTCTTAACAAAATATGTCGTGTCATTTATTTTCTTTGTAACAAGATATGGACCCTTCCATTTTGAGGTTAGTTTTTGACAGACACCAACTTTTCTTGAATTGTCATATAGCCAAACAGCTTGTCCAACATTTAGTGTGACTTTCTTAGCTCTTATGTCATAATGGCGTTTTTGGTAATCAGAGTTTGACTTCAGGTGTTTACGTGCTTCGTCATGGGCTTGCGTCATTCGCTTTTGAAGTTTGTAAACATAGTCATCTAAATCATTGTCTAGAGTTACTGTTGGTGGTTTACCAACTATGGCTTCCATTGGTAGTGTGACATTCCTACCAAGCATCATAAGGTTTGGGGACTTCTTAGTACTAGAGTGAACTGAGGATCTATATGCCATCATAATTTGTGGTAAAATTTCATCCCAACATTTTTGGTTCTTTTCACAATACATGGTTAACATAGTTGTCAGAGTTCGGTTGAACCTCTCAACATTCCCATTGCATTGAGGCCTCATACTAGTTGTTCTAGTTTTATCTATTTTCAGGAAGGAACACATCTGTTTAAAGGCTTTAGACTCGAAGTTAGAACCTTGGTCAGAGTGCAGTTGCAATGGTGTACCAAACCTACATACAAATTCATTCACAAATGCTTTCATTACAGTATTTGTTTCTTGATCCGGGATAGGAATGGCTTCAGTCCACTTAGTGAAACAATCACACATTACAAGTATGAACTTGTTTCCTTGTTCAGTTTTTGGTAATGGTCCTAATATGTCAATTGCAATGCGTTCCATTGGCTCACCAACAAGGTACTGACCTAGAGGTGCACGATTAGTTTTGGCTGTCTTTCTAGCGGAACATTTGTCACAGGACCGACAGTATTGTTTAATGTCATCTTTCATAGTAGGCCAATAAAAAGATTGTTGTATACGTCCTTGCATCTTTTCTGTTCCTAGGTGTGCTGCTGTAGGAATATCATGAAAGTTATGAAGTACATCAGGGCGCATTGATTTAGGAACTACTACTTGGTACTGGCAAGTCATCTCATCTTTCAGGTACTTCCTGTAGAGGGCACCGTGTTTGACTTCCAGCTGGTCCCATTGTCGCCATAAAGTTTTATATGTTGATGTTCTGCTAGAAATTTTATCCCATTCGGGCCTTGCACTGTTTTCTTCTATGTTAACTAAGAGTGGAGAAATATCTGGGTCTTCCAGTTGATTTTGTCTTATGTTTTGTAACTCCCAACCATGCAGTATAACTCCGTTTGATTGATCGGTTATGGTTTCAGATATAGCTTCTCTATGACTACGAGTGGTAGCTCTCACTGTTATATCGGTTTCGGTGTTCAGTGGTATTGTTTCTTCATATTCATTTGATTCTTCATCTGAGTCATTTTCATTATTGTGTTTTTCTTGTCTAGCACAAACTGAACATGGATGTCTGGACATAGCATCTGCATTGGAATGGCTCTTGCCTGCTCTATGCGTTACTGTTATGTTATATGTTCCTAATTCTTGGATCCACCTTGCCATTTGTCCTGTGGGTGTTTTCAGATTCCTCATCCAGCTTACTGCAGCATTGTCAGTTCTTAGGTTAACTTCTTGTCCATACAGGTATGAGTGAAAGTTTTTCAGTGCAACAATAACTGCAAGTAGTTCCTTTCTGGTTATACAGTATCGCTGTTCATGTTTATTTATGGATTTAGTCATGTATGCTATAACTCGCTCACTACCATCTTGTATTTGGGATAGGACAGCACCTACAGCTCTATCTGATGCATCTGTGTCAAGGATGAATGGAAGGTTTGGCAGTGGATAGCCTAGTATAGGTGATTTAGTTAATTCTGCTTTAAGGGTCTCAAATGCATCTTGACACTCATTGCTCCACTTCATTTTTACTCCTTTCTCACATAATTTATGTAACGGCTTTGCTATTTGTGCAAAATTCTTAACAAAACGACGGTAATAAGAGCACAATCCAAGAAAGCTTTTGACCTGTCTTGGTGTCTTAGGAACTGGCCATGATTTCACAGCTTCAATTTTGCTAGAATCTGTTTTTATGCCATTTTTAGAAACTATATGACCTAAAAACTTAATTTCTTTCTGGAAAAACTGGCATTTAGATGGTTTAAGCTTCAGGTTAGCTTCAGACAGTCTATGGAATATATTGGCTAGTCTTTTGAGACCTTCAGGAAATGTTGAGCTTGGGGATATTATGTCGTCCATGTAGATTAGTAATTCTGCCCATTGTAGGCCTCGCAAAACATTTTCCATGAGTCGCTCAAAGGTTGAAGGCGAGTTTGCTAATCCGAAAGGCATTACAGTAAACTGGAATAACCCTAGTGTTGTGGCAAACGCAGTTTTCTCTTTGTCTTTGGGGTCCATTTTTATTTGCCAGAATCCGGAATTCAAGTCCATAGAGCTAAACCACTTTGCTCCGGCGAGTGAATCTAAGCAATCATCCACTCATGGAAGAGGGTAAGCATCTTTGACCTCATTGACCTTGCGATAATCCACGCAGAACCTAATGCTACCATCTTTCTTGGTGACGAGAACAATTGGGGAAGCCCATGCACTTGCAGATGGCTCTATTATACCTCTTTCTAACATTTTATTTATTTCATTGACTTCGGCTTCTCGTTTTCCTATTGGTTGTCGTCTTGGGGGTTGACGAATAGGGGTCGCTACTCCAGTGTTTATTTTGTGAGTTACCCTGTCAGTGCAACCTATGTCTTCTGATGACTTTGAAAATACAGTTTGATATTTAATTAAAAGTTGTTTTAGTTCATTAGATTGATCCTCATCTAGGTTGATTGCACTTCTATGAAACAAATCTTGCAGAAATTCTGGTAAGGTTTCTCTGTTACCAGTAGCTTGGAAATCTAAATTGGTCTTGCAAACCCTGTGTATTGTATCACTTGACTGGTCTATGTATGGTTCACAATTGGCTATGACAGTGTTTGCTTGTAAGGTAATAGGGGAATCACTATGGTTTGTAACATTGACAACTTGTTCCTCTGAGTTAACATTCATGACACCTGGAGTAAGATACAAATCATCAAATAACTTGATCTGTTCAACATAAACAGAGTCAGTCAGGTGTTTTGATTCTGGTATTTGAACTGGTATCCAGCATCCTGAATGTGCTGGAATACTGGTGGACCTTCTAACTTGGACTCTTCCTATCATTGTGGCACTTCCTCCTGTAAAACATCTGATTTCAACATCATCTGTTTGTAGCACCATGTGTTTGTAATTGATTTTATTAACATACTTTAGTAGAAAATCCTGGCCTAATATGCCATCGCAATTAATGTCGCAGACGATAAAATTTTGTTCATAATATCTACCACCTAAACAAATTTCAAAGTTGGCGTGACCATGGGATTGTATTTTGTGACCATTCACATCACGAACTGACGTTTCTGTTTTATTAAGAATTGGTCTTTCTCTCTGAGGCAATCTTTCATATGTCTTGTAAGAAAGGATTGATGCTGTAGAACCACTGTCTATTAATAGGGAAATTGAAACGTTACATATTTCACTTTTTGTATAAAAACCATTGTCCCATTGGCAGTTAATATCCCCCATGTGACCTGTACGGATAGTGGCATTACCGTGATTATTAGTAGTATTTACAGGCCTGCTGTCTCCCACCGATTCTCGGCCTAATGAAGCGGCGGGTTTTCGTTTCCCGCTTCATTATTTTCTCTTACTTGGCTACGGGTGTTTTTGGCAGGTGTGTCATCTTTCTCATTTTGGCATTTCAGGTATGTTGGGCATTCTCTGAAGAAATGATCTGGAGAACGGCAGATGTAACATGTCCTCTTCAACTGTGCCTGTTCTGTGTATTTTTGCATATTTCTGTAAGGTTTCTTTATACTCTCTTCTAAACGCTCTAACCTCACTACCAACTCTTTCATAGTTTCACCGAAACTGCTATTATAAGGTTTTCTGTCATGCTGTTGATATGATCTACTGTAGTTACTGTTCTTGGGGTTCGAGACTTGGTCTGGTTTTACCATTCTAATTTGTGACCTTTTCTTGTCAAATGGCTCGCCAATCAATCCTTCATACTGCTCTATTACATCGACAGCTTCTGGAATACTTTTGCAGTCTTTGTCAACACAACGGACTTTTAATTCTAAGGGAATAATCTTATAAAGTTGGTTAAGGGCTAGAAACTCCTGCGCCTGCTTGTCGAGTCCGACATATGCTTTCTGGGCAATCTGTCTGATATCATCCCCTAATGCTACTATTGACTCTCCTGGTTCTCTCTTTCTCTGTTCTAACTTAGTTAACCATTTATTCTGGTGTTTGGACACGCCAAATCTTAGACTTAATTTATTAGTTAAGGCGAAGTATGATCTCTTCTCTTCTCTAGATAGGCTCATATAATAATTTCTTGCTGGGCCACGTAAACTTGAGGCCAGAAATAGAACTTTCTGATTGTTATCCCACCCGTTTAATTCGGCACAATCTTCAAAATGTGACAAATACTCCTCCCATTGAGAAGGACCTTCATATGTATCTGGTCTTAATTGGGGTGCATTGCGGGCTACGGGAGTAGGTATTGCATACATTGGCCTTTCATTATTGTAGTTTTCACATTGTGCAGTTCTAGGTACCATAAACTCGGGTGCTATATTTGGTCTACGCCTTTGGCTAAGGTATGGCGGGTTATCATTTGGTATATGGTTTATATCAGTGCCTGTGTTGTCAGTATATTGGTTAAACTGTGGTATAAATCGAGGTGTAAACTCTTGTGGTATGCCGTATCTGTGCCTACTAACGGGATTGTAAGGGTTATCTATTTTTGTTCTGTCTGTGGAGGTGTCTGGATTGGCTACATTTGGGCTAAGTTGGGGTATATCGTCATTGGGAACAGTGTCAGCAGTAGTGTCACCCTGTCCAAGTTCTTGACACTCGGTCTCATATTCTTTATTTATTCTAATTTGGACCTCAGGGTCTGGGGATTGGTGTGCCATAGTTCTCAATTTCTCACTCTGTACTATAAATACAATGTAAGGTAATTTCTCGACCACACTGGACAAATCGTCTTGGAATGGAAAATGGATTCGTTTTGATACTAAATAGATTATAGTATCCCACTTCTGACACCAATTTGTAAGGCTTATTTGGATTATATTCCCTATTGAAATATAATCATGGCCGATTCCATGTTTCCAAGATGGACGTCAAAAACAAAAATCACTGACGATGTTATTAAAATTCAATAAATGGATTTATTATTATTATTTCTATTATACTTTTGTACTAAATAGTATGATAAACATCAAATCTTAAGTTAAAATATAATATTAACATAGAAAATAAATACGTCAGTGATCAATATAAAAGGTACGCAGCATGTCCAGTGTGCTCGGAGATAACTAATGATTCTAAATATTTATACTGATTACTAAAATCCGCACCTTGCTTTTTATAATGAATCTAAATAAACACTATTGATCTTCTTAATATTTACGTCTGTGTAGAATGACGGTCAGAAGTTATCTGCCATGTTTGAACGCGCGCGCCTTTTATACTGTTATGACGTATGCTGTCATGTGACCAAACTAACCAATCATACGCCTGTGCGGCAACTCTCATCCAATGAAATGCTTGTACGGCGCCTCTCACTCTCCGTACAAAATCCTCTCAATCCGCTCCGCCGTACAACTCTCGCACAACACATAGAAAATGGGAAATTAAACATGTTAAAATATAATAATTCAATTGTGAGGAATATTACTTTACAAATATACAATAAGAACTACAACAGTTTAATGACAGAATGCATTAAAATGGTTATGGTAAGTAGAAATTAATAATAAAGTGGGCTGAGGCGAGGTGGGACATCCAAGATGGAGCAACAGCAAGTAAGTAACAATTTTACTATTTTACTACAATTAACAGGTCTGGAGCTACTAATTAGTTATAAAACAACATAAAATATATGAATAATGTGAGTTTGTCAAAATACGAGCTTTAAAGTGATGTAAAATTGCTAAAATACTAAATACGAAACTAAAAACATAGCTCCGCACGGCAAGTTGCAAACTTGTAAACATGAATAGTCGGTGCAAAACAGACCTCAAAAATGATATAAATATCATGTTAACGAGTAGATATTGTTAAGATTATGAAACAAGTAAGTTCAGATATACAATTAAATGTGTTCCATACATCTACATTTAATTTACAAGGAATTATTTATTCAATGACATGAAAAACAGCAGCGGCACCATGCCATGTCTACCTTCAAAAGCATGTAAAATGGCAGTTGACAATTTAACATTTCAATAATTAGCGTGAATAGACATTTATTAAACATTTGCGAACACATAATAAGATAAAATATGACTATATTATAATTACAATAAGAAAAGAATGGTTCAACTACTCAACATCGCTTTCACACCCTGACAGCCACAACAGATACACACACTGTTGGCCACAGTACAAATAAAATTTAAATATAAATTAGGACATTTCAATTATGTAATGTCACTTGTATTACACTATTTCACAAGTTACAGATTTATGATCAGAAAATGTTACAGGTTTATGAACAATATTTTTAACTTTTGTTATCATTGAGTTAGAAGTATATATTCTATCAATTCTTGAAGCTGTTACATTATTTGTTACCCTTGTGTATTCTTGTTTTATAGGATATAAAGCTCTAAAAACATCTACCAAATCAACAACTTTTATTATTTCTTGAAATTTTTGTATTGCATTTTTATTATAGTTATTTATGCCAGATTTTACATCTATATTTTGTGTTACTAAATTGAAGTCTCCCAATAATATGAGTTTTTTATCAACAGATAAGGTGTCGTTTATGTAAGCAAATACTTTATTATAATATTCTGCAGAGTCTCTATGGACATTAGGAGCATATACATTTATTACATCCATTAATGTACTGTCAAAATCTATTGTTATATGATTTAATCTTCCTTTAAATAATGAATCGGTATCATGATGTTTAACCAATTTATATTGAAAGGATTGGTTAATAAATATTGCTGTTCCTGCAGTGTTGGAAGTTCCATTAGATTTAAATATATGTACATGTAATTGTTCTTTTAAATGGAATTCCAATTTTTCTGTTATTTCAGCTATTTCCAGAAGACATAAAATATCAGTGCTTTGTATAATGTGATGGAGTTGGTTGATTTTATTTTTAATACCCTTTTGAACATTTAAACATGTAATTTTCATGTTTGAGAAAGTATATGATTATAAAACATGCAGAGAAATATAAAGTATGTGAGGTTAGTTCTAGTAGGATATAGAGCTAATATATATACATATTTTCAATTAATTAATTTTAAGTTTCAATGATTATAAAAGTAAGGATGATAAAGTATTATAAGTTCTTTTTAGCTTTCTTTCTCTTGGCTTTAGCCCTTTTCCTGTTAACCTTTTGAAAGGATCTCATTCCATCTGAGTGGGAAGTTTGCTCCCCTTTTAAATCTGTTACCGAGTCTTCAAATTCTTCATCAAAGGTATCAGTATGTTTTGGTCGATTTTGTTGTTCACATCCCTGGCCCACACAGTGCCCGGTGTGCTCTAAGTGAGTAGTTGGAAGGGAAACCACATCTGCCTTAAGATCAGCAGTTGGGTGACACTCACTTTCATTTTTCCAATAATGTGAAACATCATCGCTTTCATCCACTTTTTTATCAGTGGAAGAAAGCTCAGATTGTTCGGGAAGCTCATTCTCTTATTCCGATTCCTGGAGGTATCCCTGCTCCCCAACCATATCAATAAGTTGTTTACCAACTCTCTTATGTGATATATCTTTCTCGTCAGTTAAAGGAGAAAGTTGAGGAAAATCCCTGTCATTAGACAAATCAAAATGTACCTCCCTGTTTCCATTAAATGTTGATGACATTAACCATAGAGGGTCGTTTGATTGGAAATTAAGTTTTTCAATTCCTCTAATTCTGTATCTGCGTTATAGAAACGCTTAAGGTAGGTTTGATGATTGGTTTGATTCTCCATAGCGTCCTTATACGGATATTCAGCCGCGAGATGACCATCAGACCGTTTGCAGTGATAGCAATTACGTCCAGATTGCTGACCCGTATATTTGGTATACACTTGTATACCTTTAATGTACAATTTATTAGGTATGGGTTTATGGATGTTTTTCACCCTGACTACTCGTACCCCATTTTGTATAGCATGGAATTCCTTAAAGGTCAGCCTTGTGATAGATTCTACCTCCGCATATTTACCTTTTTTGGCTCCAAGTATCTCATCTTGGATCTCATATGGTAATCCAATAACGGATACATTGATAAAATTTCGTTTGACTTCTAGGTCAATGGGTGTACAGGAGGTCGCTCCGAAGACACTGTTTTCTAAGCGGAAAGTCTTATATTGTTCGAGAAAATCACTTTTACACTTTCTGTCAGTGAAAGTAATATAGAACACGCCACTTATTTTTGGACACAATTTATACTGTTTAATGTTTGTTGATTTTGACTATTTTGTCTGATGTATTCCAGGAGATTCCTTGTTAAATCATTTATTCCATCATCATGTATACAACGTATTTCAACACTAAGTGGTCTTTCTATCACTTTCCATAAGAGGACACCATCATCTATCGGTTGGCCCAATCTAAAAAGGAATGCCCCTTCTATTATATTGATCAACCATTTTAGTATTTATCGCAAACCCTGAAGTGACCCTGGTTAACCTGGTTGTGTTCAGAACGCAACTCCGTGATTACAGGTTGTGTGAACTTCGTGTTTATATATGAACGGTGATATTTCCAACTCCAAAATTTTACTCTATATAATCTCAAACATTAGTTCCACACATTCGCTAGGTCATACACTGAATAATAAGAATGGAAAACAACACATTTTTGTTATGTATCTACTCACGCCAGGGTGGATATCTCCATCTTGGGTTCGTCCTTTTTACAAAAGCTTTTACCTTCATTTTGTTTGTTCTCCAAAATATTTTTCCTTTTTCTACCAATTCTATCAGGTTTTCTTTCTCTAATTCCGTAAAATTTGGAGATTTTGTTTTTGAAGTCATTTTCCAAACGTGTTACACGTGTTATCTGAGCTCAGTTCACGTAAGAAGGAATTACCTTTCAGATGTGCAACCCAACTACTATTTAACTGAGTGTAGGTTAACCCAAGCTTAAATCTGGGTTACTTGATCTCGTGATCAACTGGTAAGCTAGGCTTACATAAGCTAAAGGTACGCAACCGGCCATTAATTGTCTGCGACGGTCTTTAATACTAATCTGTTAATTGATATGAAATAATACGGTAGTTAACTAGAACTACTCAGTATACATGTATGATATAACGGTAACCTAATCATTACCGATAACTCCTGGGATTTCCCTGATCGTTTTATTTAACGGGCCATTGACCACACTTTTAAAAAAAAAACTTTTCGAGTTTTTGAAGTTACATTTTTTAACTTCAGACCAAATTTTTACTTCGAGTTATCGGGGGTTTTCGATTTATAGAAGTTTGAGTTATCGAAGTTTTCCTAATATAATTTATATAGAAAACCGGTCGGGACAAAATAAAGACTTCGAGTTATCCGGGGTATTCGAGATATCGAAGTTCTACTATACTTATATATATATATATATATATATATATATATATATATAACATCAAAACAACAAGCTTCAACACTTTTACATTTACCTCAGGATATGTAGGTTTTTTTCAGACAATGAACCATTACATTATTCCTGAACAGTTATGACCTATTATTTCGAACCTATAAACTTGAACCATATATCAAAAAGATAATTGTAATACCTTCAGGATTCTTATATACCACATGCACTTGCTAATAAAAAGTTTGTTTCATATATATACTGTATATTGAACATTATACTACCGGTATTTTCAACAAATTTTTCCACAATTACTTTGAGTTTCCCCATGTTGGGCCCCACAGCTATGATTTGTGCAAATAATCTTTCAAATCTGAAACAAGATGACCTCAGAATGTTACACTTGAAAAATTTACAAAAAAATGTTTTACTTGAAATATCTCAGATGCATCTCTTATACATCTGTAGAAGATTTGTTTAAGTTTTTCATTATGTCTCCCCTTCTTGGGTCCCAAAGGGACTAACTCCTTCATTTGTGCAGATCTGAAAGTAATTCACCAGTTATGATAATTACCATATTTCATCAAATTTGGCCCATGGTTTTGCAGAAGATCAAAATGTAAAAAAGTTTACTCACAAAAGATGGTAAAAGCAATAACTACTGAATTCTCAGGTGAGGTTAAACAAGAGGCCCATTGGCCTTAACGCTCACCTGAGAATATGACCAAAATTGTTTGCAAAGCGCAAAAGACAATATATTAGGTACAGAAACTTTACAAATTTTCTCAAGTTAAGAACTCCCACAAAATTTAATCAGAAATATATCCACTCACATTTCATTTATAAGTAGCTTATATAATATGCATGAAGTAACTGTAATGCAATGAATAATTTCCAAATCATTCACAAATTTCAGTATACTTATGCAACTATGTCCTTGACCTTTGAACATATATGACCTTGAACCATATTGATCGTCAATACCTACAATATTCTAATATACATGCCTATACAAAAAGTTAAAAGTTTTCACGATAATAAGCAATTTAAATCTTCTTTTGCAGCTGTGACCTTGACCTTTGAACACATGACCTTGAATCATATATCAAAATGATCGTCATTTCATTACCTACAATATTCTAATATATATGCCTATACAAAAAGTTAAGTTTTCAAGTTAATTATAAATTTTTGTCTTCTTTTACAGCTGTGACCTTGACCTTTGAACATATGTCCTTGAACCATATATCAAAATGATCGTCATATCAATACCTACAATATTCTAATATACATGCCTATACAAAAAGTTAAAAGTTTTCACGATAATAAGCAATTTTTGTCTTCTTTTGCAGCTGTGACCTTGACCTTTGTACATATGACCTTGAATCATATATCAAAATGATCGTCATATCAATAGCTACAATATTTTAATATACATGCCTATACAAAAAGTTAACAGTTTTCAAGATAATTAGCAATTTAAGTCTTCTTTTGCAGCTGTGACCTTGACCTTTGTACATATGACCTTGAACCATATATCAAAATGATCGTCATATCATTACCTACAATATTCTAATATACATGCCTATACAAATAGTTAATAGTTTTCAAGATAATTAGCAATTTTTGTCTTCTTTTACAGCTGTGAACTTGACCTTTGAACATATGACCTTGAACCATATATCAAAATGATCGTCATATCAATAGCTACAATATTTTAATATACATGCCTATACAAATAGTTAATAGTTTTCAAGATAATTAGCAATTTAAGTCTTCTTTTACAACTGTGACCTTGACCTTTGAACATATGACCTTGAACCATATATCAAAATGATCGTCATATCAATACCTACAATATTCTAATATACATGCCTATACAAAAAGTTAAAAGTTTTCACGATAATAAGCAATTTAAATCTTCTTTTGCAGCTGTGACCTTGACCTTTGAACACATGACCTTGAATCATATATCAAAATGATCGTCATTTCATTACCTACAATATTCTAATATATATGCCTATACAAAAAGTTAAGTTTTCAAGTTAATTATAAATTTTTGTCTTCTTTTACAGCTGTGACCTTGACCTTTGAACATATGTCCTTGAACCATATATCAAAATGATCGTCATATCAATACCTACAATATTCTAATATACATGCCTATACAAAAAGTTAAAAGTTTTCACGATAATAAGCAATTTTTGTCTTCTTTTGCAGCTGTGACCTTGACCTTTGAACATATGACCTTGAAGCATATATCAAAATCATCATTGTCACAATACCTACAATATTCTAATATACATGCCTATACAAAAAGTTAACAGTTTTCAAGATAATTAGCAATTTTAGTATTTATAAGCCAAAAATAACATTTCAGGAGCAACAACTCCTACATGGATTATCATATAGTTACGAAACTTGGTACTTTTAAAAATTTTGTCATGCTGAACATTTTTACAATGGTTTGATTTCATATTTCTCTTAATATTTGCAAGAAAATTGCCTAAAACTGCATAAATCACAAATGAGGTCATGATTTTGATTTGTGACCTTGACCCTAATTTAAAGGTCATTTCAAGAAAAAGTCAAAACTGAAAACCTCATGTCATTATCTGTTCAAATAGTGAAGTTATAACAATTTGAAGCCATTTTACGAAATTTTTTAAATTAAACGCAAAAACGCGTAACCCATTTTTCAACCAAATTTCACGAAATGAACAAACTATAGGCTTAAGACCCTAGAGAAGCCACATCAGATTTTTTCTCCCATTATAACTTTCGGAGAAGAAGATTTTTTAAGATTTTTGGACCACTAGGTCACCTTGACCTAGTTTTGGTAGCCATGGCAATGCCATGAACAAATCTGAATTGCACCGGCCCATATATGCTTCTGACTAAGTATCATTGAAATCTGTCCAGCAGTTTTGGAGGAGAAGTCGAAAATAGGTGTTAACGACGCACGCATGCACGCACGCACACACGCACATACACACGCTGCGCCATGCCATAAGCTCATATGACCTTTCAGTCAGGTGAGCTAAAAAAGCTTTTTGAAAGAAAAAGGGTTTATTGGTAATTTATAATTTATTAACAAAATAATAAAATTTCATTTTTATTGTTTTACATTACTTTTAACAAAAGTTAATATTATATCTGATGATTAATGATCAAATAAAAATGGGTAATAAATGACATGTATTTTATATCGGCTTCCATTATGTGGCAATAAGGAATAAAAATGCAGTCATATATTACTCAAAATGAAACAGAAATGATATATGTATTGACATTATAAATTTTCAAAGCTTTTTGGATAAGGAGTAGGGAGGAGTAATGTTTATGCCCTACATATTTTTTTAGTAGTGAAAAATCTTAAACTTACATATCAAAATGGTTAATGGTGGAGGAATCCAAAGTATATGAAAATGAAGAAAACCACTGACCTACATCAAATGAATTTTGAAACTTTCTCACACTAGATTCTGCCCAAGAGGAATTTGAACCTAGATGTTCTGTAATTCTTAAGGGCACACTTTATGTTGCCAAGATATTTTGTTCATTCTATTTTTTTCTAAACCATTTGTACTGCTAAAATTTATGAGAAAAAAAAATTGGGAGCCGAGATTAATGTACAAGAAGTGACTTTTGGAAATAATTTCAGCAGGCACTCGTCCAAGTCGCAATTTCTTTGGATGAGACATTAAAGTCAAGTGAGTTGTGTCTTAAAAGATGTGGGGGTTTGGTGAACAAAGGGTTTAAGGTTTTGACTGTTGGAAAACAACATCTTTTATTGCCAGGTTTTAATCTTAGTGGGGAAATACTTCATGCTGGCACTCAGATTTCTCCACCATCCCACATCTAACCACCTCCTCGTAAGGGAATCTTAAATTTGATATCAGATAGGTTTTATTCCCTTGAAAGGTGTGAACCTTCATTGTGGTAATCAAAATTATCCACAAATTTGAGTAGGTGATAACTTGATATAAGTATAATGTTGGTTTGGCTAGAACAAGTAACACTGTTTGATCAATCGAAGATAATAATTTGGCTAGAACAGGTAACACTGTTTCATCAATCATAGATATTATTTTTGGCTAGAACAGGTAAATTGATGAAACAATCTTACCTGTTCTAGCCAAAAATAATATCTATGACTGATGAAACAGTGTTTTCACGATAATAAGCAATTTTTGTCTTCTTTTGCAGCTGTGACCTTGACCTTTGTACATATGACCTTGAATCATATATCAAAATGATCGTCATATCAATACCTACAATATTCTGATATATACATGCCTATACAAAAAGTTAACAGTTTTCAAGATAATTAGCAATTTAAGTCTTCTTTTGCAGCTGTGACCTTGACCTTTGTACATATGACCTTGAACCATATATCAAAATGATCGTCATATCATTACCTACAATATTCTAATATACATGCCTATACAAATAGTTAATAGTTTTCAAGATAATTAGCAAATTTTGTCTTCTTTTGCAGCTGTGACCTTGACCTTTGAACATATGACCTTGAACCATATATCAAAATGATCGTCATATCAATACCTACAATATTCTAATATACATGCCTATACAAAAAGTTAAAAGTTTTCACGATAATAAGCAATTTTTGTCTTCTTTTGCAGCTGTGACCTTGACCTTTGTACATATGACCTTGAATCATATATCAAAATGATCGTCATATCAATACCTACAATATTCTGATATATACATGCCTATACAAAAAGTTAACAGTTTTCAAGATAATTAGCAATTTAAGTCTTCTTTTGCAGCTGTGACCTTGACCTTTGTACATATGACCTTGAACCATATATCAAAATGATCGTCATATCATTACCTACAATATTCTAATATACATGCCTATACAAATAGTTAATAGTTTTCAAGATAATTAGCAATTTTTGTCTTCTTTTACAGCTGTGAACTTGACCTTTGAACATATGACCTTGAACCATATATCAAAATGATCGTCATATCAATAGCTACAATATTTTAATATACATGCCTATACAAATAGTTAATAGTTTTCAAGATAATTAGCAATTTAAGTCTTCTTTTACAACTGTGACCTTGACCTTTGAACATATGACCTTGAACCATATATCAAAATGATCGTCATATCAATACCTACAATATTCTAATATACATGCCTATACAAAAAATTAAAAGTTTTCACGATAATAAGCAATTTAAATCTTCTTTTGCAGCTGTGACCTTGACCTTTGAACACATGACCTTGAATCATATATCAAAATGATCGTCATTTCATTACCTACAATATTCTAATATATATGCCTATACAAAAAGTTAAGTTTTCAAGTTAATTATAAATTTTTGTCTTCTTTTACAGCTGTGACCTTGACCTTTGAACATATGTCCTTGAACCATATATCAAAATGATCGTCATATCAATACCTACAATATTCTAATATACATGCCTATACAAAAAGTTAAAAGTTTTCACGATAATAAGCAATTTTTGTCTTCTTTTGCAGCTGTGACCTTGACCTTTGAACATATGACCTTGAAGCATATATCAAAATCATCATTGTCACATTACCTACAATATTCTAATATACATGCCTATACAAAAAGTTAACAGTTTTCAAGATAATTAGCAATTTTAGTATTTATAAGCCAAAAATAACATTTCAGGAGCAACAACTCCTACATGGATTATCATATAGTTACGAAACTTGGTACTTTTAAAAATTTTGTCATGCTGAACATTTTTACAATGGTTTGATTTCATATTTCTCTTAATATTTGCAAGAAAATTGCCTAAAACTGCATAAATCACAAATGAGGTCATGATTTTGATTTGTGACCTTGACCCTAATTTAAAGGTCATTTCAAGAAAAAGTCAAAACTGAAAACCTCATGTCATTATCTGTTCAAATAGTGAAGTTATAACAATTTGAAGCCATTTTATGAAATTTTTTAAATTAAACGCAAAAACGCGTAACCCATTTTTCAACCAAATTTCACGAAATGAACAAACTATAGGCTTAAGACCCTAGAGAAGCCACATCAGATTTTTTCTCCCATTATAACTTTCGGAGAAGAAGATTTTTTAAGATTTTTGGACCACTAGGTCACCTTGACCTAATTTTGGTAGCCATGGCAATGCCATGAACAAATCTGAATTGCACCGGCCCATATATGCTTCTGACTAAGTATCATTGAAATCTGTCCAGCAGTTTTGGAGGAGAAGTCGAAAATAGGTGTTAACGACGCACGCATGCACGCACGCACACACGCACATACACACGCTGCGCCATGCCATAAGCTCATATGACCTTTCAGTCAGGTGAGCTAAAAAAGCTTTTTGAAAGAAAAAGGGTTTATTGGTAATTTATAATTTATTAACAAAATAATAAAATTTCATTTTTATTGTTTTACATTACTTTTAACAAAAGTTAATATTATATCTGATGATTAATGATCAAATAAAAATGGGTAATAAATGACATGTATTTTATATCGGCTTCCATTATGTGGCAATAAGGAATAAAAATGCAGTCATATATTACTCAAAATGAAACAGAAATGATATATGTATTGACATTATAAATTTTCAAAGCTTTTTGGATAAGGAGTAGGGAGGAGTAATGTTTATGCCCTACATATTTTTTTAGTAGTGAAAAATCTTAAACTTACATATCAAAATGGTTAATGGTGGAGGAATCCAAAGTATATGAAAATGAAGAAAACCACTGACCTACATCAAATGAATTTTGAATCAGTCACAGATATTATTTTAGGCTAGAACAGGATCAGTCACAGATATTATTTTAGGCTAGAACAGGTAACATTGTTTCATCGGTCACAGATATTAGTTTTGGCTAGAACAGGATCAGTCACAGATATAATTTTTGGCTAAACAGGTAACATTGTTTCATCAGTCACAGATATTAGTTTTGGCTAGAACAGGATCAGTCACAGATATTAGTTTTGGCTAGAACAGGATCAGTCAGAGATATTATTTTAGGCTAGAACAGGTAACATCGTTTCATCAATCATATCCTGTCTAGTTATGAGAAGTAATAAAACATGTACTTGTGGCAAGTATAGTTTTTAAAGGAGGTTAAATTTAGGGATTTGGCTATTTGATTAAAGAGTTATGACCTAAATTTGTAGTTTCTTAATACTAGTAGTATAACAGCTAGGCTAAGAATGATTCTACAAAGTGAATGGTTATTATAATTAAGGATATGATTATTAGTACAAATTTGAAGCTACTAAGGGCAAAATAGTTTCAGAAAATCTGATAAAAAAAGAGAATTCATAAAGATTCAAAACTTTTCTATATACCAGTTATAAGAATTGTGTGTTATGAATTATTGACCAATTAAATGTAATCTTTAGGTAGTCTATTACTTAATGTTCATAAACACAAAGTGAAAAACCCCATTCTCATTTTAATACCTTTATTAGCTCAAGCTGTACCCAGATCAGTGCTCTTTACAGTAATCCATAGTTGAAAGTGGGGGCCTCGGTGGCAGAGTGGTCTAAAGCGCACGCTAACGGATCACAGCACCTGGGTTCGAATCCCACTCAGGGACAGATCCCAGTGTGAGAAAGTTTGTCAGTTCCCTTGCAGAAGGTCGGTGGTTTACTCCGGGTACTTCAGTTTCTTCCACCATCCCAGAACTGACCACCTCGAAATAAGTGAAAGAATCTTGACTGGGGCGTAAAACACCATTACTCCACTCAACTCCATAGTTGAAAGATTACAGATCACTGCCTAGGTTTGTATCCAACTTGGGCAAATCATAATGTGAGAAAGTTTGTCAGGTCAGGGCACTCTGGTTTCCCTCACAATCCCTGAAAGGAAATGAATCTTACATGGGAATAAAAACTTCATCACTCCTCCTCCAAAGAGAGCTTGTAAAGACACTGTTACCAATAATATGACTATACAATGTTCTTCCATACGTTTAATAATTCGTGAATATGGGTATTTATATATATAATAATTTTATATGTTGTTGAGAATATTGTAAATTTTGATACTGAGCTGTATTAAAAAGTGGTTGATATTATTAATATTTACTTTATTTGTTACAATCAAATTTATTTATTTTTTGTTGTATGTTGCAGCTTCATGCTCCTGTTTCACAAATATTCTGTAACTATGAAATATGTAAAATTTCAAATTTTGGTACATTTTATTTTTTCTTTTTAGCTTACCAGAATCAAAAATTAAACTTGGTTCACTTTTATATTTTGATACTCATATCCTAGTTTTTCTGAATATTTTTTTTGTAACACCAAAAAAAAAAAATATATAAATAAATTAAAAAAAAAAAAATTACAGATTTAATAAAATAAAAAATAAAAAATCTTATAAAAGGAAAATTGTGAAAACAGTGGTGAGTTGATAGTCAAGACCCTTCACCAGAAAGTCATTTATACATTTGAGTTTTCCTTCCTTATATGTATGTTAAATATTAGATAAATTGAGCTAAAAATGAGTTATAACATTAACAACACAATAAAAAAAGATGCACAAAGTATTCAGAATTTGTTTTTATTCTGCATGTAATTGTTTTAGCTTAAAAATCATAAACTTGTTGGTAACATGATAAACAATAAATAAGTTACAATGAGCAGTTCATAAAAAGAGACATGTACAATGTATATTTTTAAGTTTAAGTATCATTTTTTCTTTCCAGATTTTGGTGCTTTTTCAAGTCCTTGTATATATTTTCTGTGAATTCCATATTTTTCTGAAAGGTGAAATGAAACAACAAGTGTTACAATTAAGTACATAATTACCAAGGAATCCCCTATTTTTGTATACTTGGCATAGTTTTTCCAATGGTTCTGCTTGTTTGTGGCATACTGAATGGGTGAGCTAGCACCTTGATAAAAAGATGTCCAGAGTGCTTCGTAGTACAAAGCAGACCCTAATACACAAACTTGTTCTTAGATTTATTCTTAATCCCACTCTGGCAGACCTTAGTGCGAGAAAGTTTCTTGGTTCCCTTACGGAAGATGGTGGTTTTCCTCAGGCACTCCTGCTTCCTCCATCATCCCTGAACTGATTGTCATGATATAAGTGAAAAAAATCCTGATTGGGGCGTAAAACACCACTTCTCATCCCAATCTATCTCTAAGACCTTATTGTTTCATGTTTAATTTTGTCTACCTTTCGCAGACTTGTTCATGTTCATACAATTTGCACAAAAAAAAAAAAAAAAAAAAAAAAAAAAAAAAAAAAAAAAAAAAAAAAATTAGACTTATGCATAATGATTGTATTTCACAGTATTATTTTTCACTATATTTACACTTTGGTCTGCGTCTATGAAGAAAAAAAACATTGTGAATAAAAGTCTTAATGCATAAGTAAAGTGTACTAAAATTTAGACCAGGACAACAAAGTGAATACATCAAGCATTGTCCAACTATAAAACTATGACATTATAAAAACAAGAGTTCCGCATGGCAGAGCATGATACGCCCGTCAAATCTGCAAGTCATTTATGTGGATATTTTGTTTATTATGAACTGTAAAGGGACTTATACAGTTCATATGAGCTGTTCATAATCAATAAGTCAATTCAATTATTCATCACAATGATACAAAATGCAGTGCACAAGTCAACAAGTATAATAAAAAACAATAGTAATTATTGAGATTTTGGTATTATTTTCAGTAACTAAATAGACTTACCACCAGCCACACCATTTATATAATTTTACCATCATGTTCTTGTAACCTTCATCACAAAATTGAGGTAATCTCTAGTATACTGGGTTGTTTCAAAGACAGCAAGTTCTTCAGCCTACAACTCTATGTGTATCTGCTCCCTGGTAGAATAAATTAAGGAAGCTAGAGTTACGGTTCCTGAGCACTGCACTTCGGATCATCGTGGTTAGTAAGCATACCAAGTTCCAAGTCATTCTGACCGTAGATGTCAGAGTTATGGGCCAGACAAACCCGCCGCATACTCTGGCAGCACACAAAGGGGAATAACTCAAAAATTAAGGAAGCCAGAGTTACGGTTCCTGTGCACTGCACTTGGCATCATCGTGGTAAGTAAGCATACCAAGTTTCAAGTCATTCTGACCATAGATGTCAAAGTTATGATCCGGACAAACATGCTAACAGCATTCAAAGGGGAATAACTCAAAAATTAAGGAAGCTAGAGTTACGGTTCCTGAGCACTGCACTTCGCATCATCATGGTAAGTAAGCATACCAAGTTTCAAGTCATTCTGACCATAGATGTCAGAGTTATGGGCCGGACAAACCTGCCGCCAGTACGCCCGCCCGCCCATCCGCCCGCCCGCCAAGGGTGATCCCATAATACGCCCCGTCTTTGACGGGCGTATAAAAATTATTAAACAGTATATAAGCATAAATATACATCTCTCATACCATTTTTTTTTTCATGGGGTGCAACTTTTAGTGTTTTTAGTAGCAGTTTTGAAATTGCCCAAATAAAAATCATGAAAACATCTGTGAACCAGTCAACAACTAGCAAGTTGTTTTGGCCAAAATAAAAATCATTAAAATTTTCAACTGACTTTCTCTTGTCAAAATCATCAAAATTTAGCCCTGCTAAAATAACCCGCTTTATGATTTATATAAGTAATATCATACTTCACTTACTTACCATTAATTAAATTAGCCACAAAATGGATCTGATTTCCTTGAACATGGACAACAGAACCTTTATTTTTGGCTGCTGAAGACTGCACAGTGGCACTACAACCCATCTTAACTTGAACACAATGTGCAAACACTTTACTATTTATACCAAATAACTCTAGATTTTCTACCAATGTAACCTAACAAAACAAATCAACATTGACAATTTAAATAACTATAAACATTTAATTTTATTTGTTGAAAATATCAGACACAATATCAGTTATATTTTTTTACATTCTTCCTCTATTATATAATGCACCACTATGGTAGCTCGGTTGGTAGAGTGCTTACTTCATATGTGGGAGGTTCATGGTTCAAACCCTTGCCAGGTCTAACCAAGACTTGAAAATTTTTAAGTGACTGTTCTTTCTCCAAGCATTCAGCATCTAGAAATGAAAGTCACTGGGTCCTTCGGATGAGATATTATAAACCAATGCCCCATGTCACGGCAACATGACATGTTAAAGAACCCTCCCTGCACATTGCCCTAAGCAAACTTCATTTCTGGCAAATCACCCGTGACATCTTGGTATAAGTGAAATATTCTTGACTGGGTTGTAAAACCCCATTAAATCAATCAATCAATCTTTTTTATAATACAGGGTGGCAGAGTAAAACTGTTCCTTCCCTGTGTAACTGTTTAAGAGTTCACTGTATCAAAGTTTGTTTCATTAATATATTAAAATTTGTTTGATTAATAAATGCTTCAGTTGATCCAAAAATCACTATTATATTTTATTCTTTTTTGTTGAAAAGTATATGATCCTAAAGCAAAATTACTATTATTATATTTTTTCTTTTTTGTTAAAATGTATAAAGTTCACATTCATCATTTGCCTCATCTGGTTGTACATTTCACTCTACCCAATATAACCAGTGTTAATGAACTTCTACCTGAAGTACTTAAGTCGTGTCTGCAGTTTATTACATGAACATATTCATAAAGACTTTAGATAGGACACCTATGATTATTTCTATTAGGCTTCATGTCACATGTAATGATTTCTGTTTTTACTTGCAAGGCTAGGGGTGTCTAGTTGCTTGATATGGAATGCACTCATGCATATTGAAGATTTCATAGCATGTGGCATGTAATTATTTCTGTTTTTACTTGCAAGGCTAGGGGTGTCTAGTTGCTTGATATGGAATGCACTTACATGTATTAAAGACTTTATAATGACACACTAGGTCATTCAACTGATAATGATAGGCTATCTGGTTTACATTTCTAGTTGTAGTTCTGTTCCATCAAATTTTTTTTCAGAACTTTTTTCTTACTTCTTAAAGAAGTATGGATGTAGCAACAATGAAAACCATTTACCCCCGGTATATTGGAGAACGATTAAAAAAAAAGACGATTTTGAGAATTTGTAAGAGTGTTTATTTAAATATAATAATAGCAATAAAAATGTAATTAATCTGTATCAACCAAATTCCTGTAAAATGGAACAAAATGAACAGATTGAAAGTTGTTCTGTTGAGAAAGATTTCCACTTTACCTAAAAGTGTTTTAATTCAGATGAAACAATATCTTTTTGTCAAAGCTTCACTGAAAAAGTTTTTTGAAATATCATTAATAAATACATCTAAATTTATCAAATTTAAAGAATTACCTTTTTGTTACTGGCTCGCTGTACTACGTCCAATTTTATACATTCAGCTTTGCCTTTACGGAAAATTGGTGTTTGTTGCCCTGGAAACACCACCCTGTGAACAGGTGTCATCTTGCTTAACAACCTATTGATTAAATATAAATGTATGAGTGAACACTGACTCAAAGTTCAAAGTACAGATACATGTATGCCATCATATAACATAGGCTTTCTTAATCTACCACATCTGAAACCCATCAGTCTGAAGCATATCTCACTTAGCATTGATCCTAGTGTGAAAAGTTTGTTACCTCACAAGGTTTTCTAAAGTTTCCTTCACAATTTCTGAATTGCCTTGATGCAATTAAAAGAATCTTGACTAGAGCAAAATTTAAACTGATACTCAAATCCATGATTTTTAAACCCCTTGGTCAACTTGACCTAATTTTGGTAGCCATGGCAATGCCATAAACAAATCTAATTTGCACCAGCCAATACATACTTCTGACCAAGTATCACTGAAATCTGTCCAGCAGTTTTGGAGAAGTCAAAAATGGGTGATAATGACACTCACATGCACACATGCATGCACATTCTCACACTGTACTACGCCAAAAGATCACATGTCCTAAGATCTGATTTGTTAATTAATAATTCTATTTATTGAATTGTAAGAAATGAAAGTATTTTTCTTTCTTTTTATTATGCTGTTACTATTGCAGCTGCAACAACTCAGCCATTATATCCATATCAAGTGCCCAATTAAAGTCATGCATTGAGTAATGTCTGAATATAATATTATTATTTATTTATTATTTATTTATTTTTGCCCTGTTTTGCTGCGGCTATTGCAAGTACATATTTTCAGATACTGGTTTCTATATTCTAATAAAAAAAACCTACTTTACATTGAAATAAAAAACAGTTTTTCTGAATGCTTAAGTTTGCTGATACAGATGGTTACTATATAAATTGCTCAAATAATGGTTGCCATGAGACTCACAAAACAAACATGTTCATTTACATGTAAATTTGATGAAATCTTCCTTATCCAGTTTAAAAAAGAATTTCCACAGGAAAATCTGGTGATTTCAATAGATATTGGCTGTTACACAAAAAGACTGAATTATCCCAATTTTAATTTATTTTTAAATATGGTAATTGTAACTGAAAAACAATAAAAAAAAAACAACAAAAAACAAAAATTTGAACCAGATGACTGCAAAATGAAAATCTTAAAATCCTTACCTCGATAAAAGTTCTTCCCATTTTAACTGAATGACATTTCCTTCATCTTTCCTCAATACAGTTTCAGCAAGCAATGGATCTAAGTTTACATAACTAAAAAAGAAACATAAATTCTGCAGACTAAAATATGAGGCTAAACAAGGCCTGTATTGGGTAATTGGCTGTAAACTGTAAATATATATATACTCATGTATATATATACATACATATGCACAATAACTATTTTTGAAAATACAATAACTTTTTTGTTGTTGAGTTCTACTTTCTATGTTTAAAATTAAAACTGAACTGGTTCATTAATAAAAATGTAATTGCAAGTTTCAGTATCTGCTTTGTTTAGCAGCCATTTTAGATAAATTTATTTTACAATTTACACACTATTAGTATAAACATATATTATTTGTTCAATAATTCAATATAACATAATAATTAAGTATATATAATAATAAATAATACATATGAACAAAAGGGATCCAGAAACAAGTGAATACATCACTTATATAAATCTGTTTCCCAAAATATCGTATGTTTAAACATATTAGAACAAAATTTTGCATGTGCACAGTAGTAATACGCAAAATAATGAACGAATACTATAAATTGAAATAGAGAGAAAAAGAACTTGAACTTGAATTGCAGAATAAGCAGTCGAGTACTTCATTAATACGTACAATGCAAAGTATATTATCTCTTAAGAAGTATTTTGAATACAAAAACGTTTTGAATGAATAGTATAATTCTGAACTGACTTGAAAATTTTGTTATTCTGTTCCAGCGTAAGTGTACTATCTCCATACAGTAAAAGAACGGTTGTTATATAATGAGGCAGTGTAAACAAATATCTATTTCTTATTTTATAATATAAATTACAGTTCAGTAGATAATGACTAGTGGATTCATATTCACCACATCAACAGAGGGGACTGTGAATAATATTTCTTGAGAATAAATGAAAGTTTAATGAACTACATTGCATGCGTAACCTTGCATGTAAGATTTGCTTTTGTCTTGAACCAGAAAAATAATTACATGTATAATAAGGTGGAGGTTTACTTAAGTCGCGATCAAGGTATAATTTGAAAGAATTTATAGATGTTGTTTGTTTAACCTCCTTTGGCAAGTCATTCCAGTCTCTTATAGTCGATGGTAGAAATGAATTAAAGTGAGAATTTGTATGACATAGGATTGAAGGGATGCTGTTTGATTGTTTTGTTGTCTGTCTGTAACTCGTTTGTCTTTGTGGGATTAATTCAGATAAAAAACTCGGAGAGATTCCATTTAGCATTTTGTAGAACTGTATTAGTCGTTGTTTTTTCCGTCTGTTGGTCAAGGATTCCCAACTACTATTACACACTATTAGCTAATGAACTTCCATATTAAATTTGTATTCAATTGGACAACCGGTTTCAAAGGAGATTTTCAGTATTTCGGGCAAAAAAAGAATAATCTGTCAAAATCAGTTTAACAATGAATTGTACAGAAGAACTTTGAAGTTACATATGTTAAATCGCCTAAGTTCTGTAATCAATATTTCAAATTTAAAAATAAATCCGAACATTAATATGTTGTTACTAATATTTATCTTGCAATATAAAATCAATCAACAGTAAAGTTTTAGACAAGTCACAAAAAACACTAAATAAGGTTTAGTTTTTACTTTGTTCATTACTTAAACATGACAATTATATCAGTAATTTTATACAACTTGTGACAAATGTCACTATACATCACACATATTTTTGACATATCTGAAAAACATGCTTATGATCAAAAGCCATTTTGATATACAAGTGCACTTACAACACATTTTTTTAAATGGAAGCAGCGATATATGAAACAGAATGTAGCTGATGGAAGTGATATCATTAATCATATTAACAGATGTTTTATATTGATTGGTCATGTTATTCATTTACAGTGGAGTCGATCTATAACGAAGCAGATGTAACGAATTAAGGCCTATAATGAACTAGAAAAAAAATCCCTGACAAATTAACTATATAATCTATGCTTAAAGATATTGGTTATTACAAATTTGTTTATAACAAAAAAATGTCTATAACATAGTAAATTTTACGTCCCTTTGTTAAAAATAATGGTAAATATAAGGTATATAACGAAGTCGGTAAATTCACTCAATAAAAAACTTATGTCAGCATAGATAAAAATTCTCTTTCTATACTGACCCGACAGTAAGCGTGAGTATCATGTGAACGAAATATTAACTAGAGGTGCGCTGAGGGAAAAGTAAAGCTTATTCAAGGTCATTTGAACGATCGGGTATTGTTTGATGCTAATAAAGATATAAAAATAAAATCAATTCTTTGATCTGTGTGTGACACTGTTGAGTAAAATTTGGAGTGGGTTAGAATGACAGGTTCTCCTGAGTATTTATCATTTTGTTGCGAGTTGTTTACTTGATTAGTGCTATTATTAATTGATTGACTGGTACTCAAAAATGGATAGTAAAAACAGAAAGCTTTATCACTGGACAATAAATTTCAATAACTTACCGCTGTAGACTCGGGAATGAAATCCAAAAAAAAAAAAAAAACAAATTGCGTCAGACTTTGTAATACCAGCATTAACACTTGGTGCGATTTTAAACCAACATGAAAATATTTAGTGCATATAATTCGAGTGACTTTGGGGGAACAAGAAAAAAATAAGAACAAGTCAGTTTACCAATGTAGATGAAGCATTATTTACATATTGAAATCTTGGATTAATATTTAATTTTTATAGTGGACTCTATAATTAAACATCTGACGTGATTTTACGCAGTTTGAATTTTCATTTGTTTTTGGATTATTATTTTATTTTCATAGGGTATTATCAAAAATTGTGTTGCTAAAAAATTGATTTTCTGTGAGAATATGTATTGGTTTATTTTTTATGATTTAATAAATATTTATTACTTTGTTTTTATTTCAATGAGCTTTTAGAATGTTTAGTACACAGTGCAATACACTGCTCAATTCCAAACTTTATCGGCAAGTTAAACTAATGAGTTTTAAATCTATAAAATTAAATATAATTACTTTTTAGAAAATATTCTAATACTTTTGTTTTTGTTATATTGTAATCATAGCTAAATTTACCACTTTTTACTTTAACTTTCTGTTAACGTGATGGATATATGTTAGCATAATACACATTCAAGAAGGGGAGATAACTCATTTATGCCTAGAAAAATTCATTTTACGAAAAATGCTTATACCAAAGTATTTTTGAATGTCCCCATAAATTCCTTATAGCCCAAGTCCACTGTATTTTGGCTGTATTTAGCAAAACCAGAGCTTTTACAAATACTTTGCCATTTTACATTCTCAACATGATTTACAGGTAAGTCATATTCAGAGAAAATTACCATTTTCGCACATACTCCTGACAACTATAAGCACACTTGATAAACTTGCCAGATGAATGTATAAGCAACACAACATAAATTGACATTCTTGGGTATTTTTATAATATTTGACAAAAAAGCAATACTATGATAAATAAAGTGAAAATCAATAATTAGTTATAGAGAAGTTCAACTCAAGTATTGTTTGCTATCACCTGTCAACCGTTTTCAATAAATACTACAGATCTAATAATTAGGCTTTTGTTTATTAATCAGTTAGAATCCATTGTCTCAATCTGTTCCTTTTGTTTCATCGTCTGAACCCTAATTAATTTTGTTGTTAAGTTGTTTATTAGGTAATCACATCGCAAGACCGGCGGAAGCCATAAACAGCTGATAACGAGGGTTGATCCTTGAAGGTCTTGGTCATCGGACTATATCAAAGGGGTTCCATGCAGGATGTTAATTAAGACTACAACGCACATCGTATGGTTTTAGCAAACTGTTAAGTTATAAATAAATAATTTTGAAAAGTCTAAATACAATCCAAGAGGTCTCGAAATGAGGTTTGGAAAAACGAAAATGCAATAAACAAAGATGGCCATCAAACCATGTGTCGTCAACGCCGACAGTTCAAAATTAACACTAATCGGCTGTGGACATATAAGTCTGACCATATTTATTTAAATAACTCCATAAACACCACTTTTTAAAAACTTATATAATGATTTGTATATTGATATTAAAAATCTTTAAAAAATACATAGTAACAAGGTTTTTTTTTTTTTTTTTTTTTTTTGCTTTTTTCACTGCATCGTCGGTGCTACAGTTGCTTTGAAAAAATGTCCGACACCTCAGTCAAAGTTTTCCTGAGCCCTAGTTGGGGGTAACTTAATGATCTTCATATCAATACCAACAATACTCTAATATACATGCAAAAAAAAAGTTGATAGTTTCAAGATAATTTACAATTGCAATCCTTTAATGCAGCTATGACCTTGAACTTTGAATGTATGATCTTGAACTTTGAGACTATGACATTGAACTATATATCAAAATGATTTTCATATCAATACCTACAATATTCTGATATACATGCCTTAATTCATTTGTTTATACATGTATACATTTAATCAAGATATGTGTATAATAGTTGAAAACAGGTGTTAATGCACATATACACACATTTCACGGCAATATGCCATTATAAGTTCACGTGATCTTTAGTCATGTGAGCTAAACATTAAAACCCCACTTGATTATTTAAGTTTGGTAAATATAATAATAATAATAATAATAAAAGGGTTATATCTAAGGTTTGGTTTACTCACGATTGTTTTATTGCTAGGAAAAATTTCCGAAAAAAGCAAAGGTTGTACAGGAAATATAAATCTGATGTTTTTAGGCAAGAGATGCTTTCATCAGAGAAAAATTATAAACAGGTTATGGATAAAAGTATAAGACAATACAGAGTGAATTTACAAAGAAAAATAAAAAGATTAAAAAGCTCAAATCCAAAGGTATTTTGGAAACTTATAAACAAAAAAGATAAAAACAAAAAGTGTTGTGTATCAGTTCAAGATACATGTATGTTTAATCATTTTAAGAATATAAATTCAGGTGGTTTTGATTGTAATGATGAGTTTGATGTAACACATGTAAATAATAATGTAGATTTTAATTTATTGTTGAATGACACAATATCCTGTGATGAAATTATGAAATGTGTAAATAACCTTAAAAATAATAAGTCTGCTGGAATTGACAAAATATTAAATGAATATATTGTTACTTCTATAGACTTAATGTTGCCTATATATCACAAATTATTTAATATTGTTTTTGATACTGGTGTGATACCAGAATCATGGTTGGCAGGTAATATTATTCCTGTTTATAAAAATAAAGGTGATATTGATCAGCCTAGTAGTTATAGACCTATCACATTGTTTAGTTGTTTAGGTAAACTTTTTACCTCTATTATAAATAAAAGACTTACAGATTTTGTTGAAAATTTTGATATTTTAAGTGAAAACCAAACTGGATTTAGAAAGAATTATTCAACAGTTGATAATATTTTTGTCTTACATTGTTTGATAGATTTATTACAAATTAAAAAGAAAAAACTTTATTGTGCTTTTATAGATTTTGAGTCTGCTTTTGACAAAATATGGAGATGTGGTTTGTGGAAAAAGTTGTTGAATAACAATATAACTGGAAAATGTTTTAATGTAATAGTAAATATGTATAAAAATACAAAGTCAAGAATTACTGTAAATGGCAATTTTTCTGAGTTCTTTCCTTGCACAGTTGGTGTCCGCCAAGGAAAACCTGTCACCCCTGTTGTTTGCTCTCTATATGAATGATCTTGAACAGTTTTTAATAGATACAAACATAATTGGTCTCAAAACAATAAACGATGATCTTGTGAAAGAATTAGATGTATATATGAAACTTTTTTTGCTTTTATATGCAGATGATACAGTTCTAATGTCAGAGTCAAAAGATGATCTACAATATATGTTAAACAATTTTTGTGTTTTTTGTAAACAATGGAAACTAAGTGTGAATGTCTCAAAAACCAAGGTAGTAATTTTTTCCAAAGGTAGATTACCAAAGAATGTTTCTTTTAATATGGATGGTAAAAATATAGAAATTGTAAATGCATTTAAGTATTTAGGTGTATTTTTCAGTAGAAGTGGTTCTTTTATAATTACAAAAAAATATTTAGCAGACAGAGCTACTAAAGCAATGTTTTGTGTACTTAAAAAATCAAGAAATCTTAATTTATCAATAAAATGTCAGTTAGATTTGTTTGACAAAATGGTTTTACCAATTTTACTTTATGGTTCAGAAGTATGGGGTTATGAAAATTTAGATGTTTTAGAGAGAGTTCACCTGAAATTTTGTAAAATTTTATTAAATGTTAAAAAGTCAACCCCAAGTTTTATTGTCTATGGTGAACTTGGTAGATTTCCTTTATATGTGTATGCAAAAACAAGAATTGTCAGTTACTGGTCAAGTATAATAGAGGGTAAAGAGAGTAAATATGCTGCAATAATTTATAGATTGTTATATATTTTTTCATTGAATGGTACAAAAACAAAGTGGATTAATTCAGCTGAGAGTATTTTCAACGAATGTGGAATGAATAATATATGGTTATATCAGAATTTTTGTAATAGAACATGGCTTACTAAGTGTGTTAAGCAGAAACTTCTCGATCAATTTTTACAAAAGTGGTTCTCTTATTCAAACAGTTCTTCTAAAGGTATCTCTTACAATCTTTTTACCAATTTCAATTTTCAGTTACAAAATTACTTATCTTCAGAACTCTCAAATAATGATAAAGTTGTACTTAGTAAATTTAGAAGTAGTAATACAAAATTACCAATTGAAACAGGTCGTTGGTATAACATACCACATGAAAACAGATTATGTAATATATGTAAAGATGATATTGGAGATGAATATCATTATATTCTTTGTTGTAAAGCTTTTACAAATTATAGAAATATTTATATACCTGAGTTTTTCAGAACTAAACCAAATACTATAAAGTTTTTTACATTATTTAATACTAAAGATATACATTTATTAAAAAGTTTATGTAGATTTATAAAAATTATTAATGAGAGAATTGGACCTCCAGGTTAGTAAGTTAATCTTCACTGTTACTTGTGCTGTTATTTAGTATATATTTGTACAGATGTATATGTTCTCTATTTGTATTTGTACAATTATGAGAAATAAAGAATTGAATTGAATTGAGATTATTTAAGTTTATGACCCAAACTCAATTATGCACAAGATATAACATCTCCAGAGCTGACAGACAGTCACATGGTCAAATTTATAACATAAATGTAATACATGTATGTCCATTTTCAAAATGGGACCATGATAAAAGTTTTTTTTAAGTTCCTTGCATTTGAAACAAATGCATGGTACTATGATATTTTGCCATTTTTATTTTGTCAAAAACACAATTACACAGGCACTAGGTGTGGTATGAATGTGAAAAATTAATATAAATCTTGAAAAAAAGGTTTTGAGCACCATCAAAGACTACATATATACACCCAAGCTCCAAAAGAACGTCAACCTCCTAGCTCCGTAGGTACGAATGTTGGCTGCTGTTTGGAGCTTGATATACACCATATCGTTCAATAAAAAACCTACCTTTTGGAGGTTTCATCTTGTAACTCATTACTTTTGACATAATCTATCATAATTTTTCTGAAATCTGAACTGGTTAAAGCATCACCTTTACTAAAAATAAACAAAAATATACAACTTCAATACATGAAAATTTATTCTTTTGCTAACTATCACAATCAAATTTAGAAAGGAGCAGATATGGTAAGGTGTCTCTGACGCTCTCCAAAATTAATGGTTAAATTAAAGTTCAAGTCATCGAGGAAATTATAGAAAATTGGTCTGGACCAACAGATGACTTCAAGTTATACGTGGTATTCGGAGGTAATGAAGTTCAAGCCATTGGAATTTGACTGTATTATTACTGCAGGAAGCACCACACAATTTTGTTTTGACTAGATAGTGCTCCAGAATTTGTCTCAATACAATATGTAGGGGCCTCAGTGGCCAAGTGGTCTAAAGCACGCTTACAGATCACATTGCCTCTCACCACCTGGGTTCGGATCCCACTTGGGACAGATCCTAGTGTGAAAAAGTTTGTCAGTTTGCTTGCCGAAGGTCGGCGTGGTTTTCTCCGAGCAATCCTGTTTCCTCCACCATCCCAGAACTGACCGCCTCGAAATAAGTGAAAGATTCTTGACTGGGGCGTAAAACACCATTATTCCACTCTCCCACTCATTACAATATGTTTCTACTGCTAAAATATGAAGCTGAAGTCAGAGGTTGCAGGACGTACTTACCAATTCCAAAAACTTTATGATAACTGCATAATTTAACAAATTTCTTGACAAAACAGAAGAGAGTGTCATATTTATGTCAAATATGATGCACCAAATTTTAAAACACTTTTCGTTTACATAAACATCTAACAATTCATAGTGGGAGTATAGATTACTAGTCACAGTTTAAATTTTTGGACATTAGTGTAAGGGACTAAAAGTCTAATAATTAGGCATATGCATCAATAAATGCAACTGAGAATCCAAACACTAGAAAAACTACCAATAATAATTCTCCACACTTTGTATGGACAATAAACAATATGACAAAATGATGTCCAGTGGTATGGTTCAATTATTTATGCAAGGCCACAAATATAAGTACACACTAAAATTTGAATATGGCCAATTGCAAATTTATCAAAATAATAAATTAAAATCCCCTAAGTCAGTTGATGCTATTGGAATTTTTTAAAATATACCTGCATGCAAAACTGTATTTGTTCCACCTTTTTGTCTCATAATTTGAAAACAAGCATTCTGAGAGTATTGCAAAACAATACATAGTCCCCATTTTTAGGTAAAATGTACCTTATTATATAGTACAAAGATTTATAGTTATAAATTAAACATGTTGTTCAAGATGGCAGATGGAAACAAAACATAAACTTGATCTGTAACTCATCATGGTAGAGTCACATACAAAACATTAGTTCCATTTCTGCAAGCGTGTAGAAAAAAAGCACGGAAAACTAAAATTTCTGTGAATTTTAAAGATCAAAGGGCCATAACTCCGGTAAAAATTAGCAGATGGAAACGAAACGTAAACTTGATCTGTAACTCACCATGGTAGACTCATATACCAAAAATCCATTCATTATCTAAAAGCATGTAGAAAAAAAGTGTGGAAAACTGAAATTTCTGTGAATTTTCAAAGATCAAAGGGCCATAACTCCCGTTAAAATTTGCAGACCAGAATGAAACGATAACTTGATCTGCAACTCATCATGGTAGAGTCACATACCAAACATTAGTTCCATTACTGCAAGCATGTAGAAAAAAAGTGCGGAAAACTAAAATTTCTGTGAATTTTCAAAGATCAAAGGGCCATAACTCCAGTGAAAAATTAGCAGATGGGAAAGGAAACGGGAACTTGATTTGAACTCATCATGGTAGACTCATACACCAAAAATCAGTTCATTATCTAAAATCATTTAGAAAAAAAGTGTGGAAAACTGAGGTGTGACAGACAGACGGGCAGACAGACAGAGTGCAAACCTATAGTCCCCTTCGGCTTTCGCCGGTAGGGCACTAATAATATATTGGTATTCATAATTATTATACAAGATATATTCCAATCAATAATTCTGGCAAGCATAGACATTTACAGTACACAAGCAATTTCAACAACGAGATTATTGTTCAGAATTTTAAATTCTAGGGGAAAGAATATAGATGTACATTCAAGGGTCATGTGTTTGAATCTAAGCTGGGCAACATTTTTTTTTCTTTTTTCAAAAAGGCATTAAGGCATTTGTTTTCACTTTCTCCTGTCCATGGATAGATACTAGCAGAATTGCAAGGAATTAACCTTTCATTAGACTGTCATCAAGTCTATGGGAAAAATTCAATACTCTCAATGGTCCCGACCAATTTTCTACAATTTCCTATATAAATAAACCTTGATGACCTGAACTTTAATTAAACCATTAATTTTGGAGAGCACATAGGAACTAGAAAAAACAATGGGCTAATAAGCTTACTTGTTCCAAATAGACTCTCAATTTATTGAAGACGATACAGCATACATTTACAAAAGACAAAATAAGAAGCACAATCTTATATACCTACCTGTAACCAAAATGTTTTATAAATGGTAGTACAGCAGCTGTTATAGAGAACATATCAGTTATTTCTGGTGGACCAAGGTAACTTGTATCTTCATCCTCTTCCTCTTCTGTCATCGCCATGGTTACATCACCACTTCGGGCACAAAATTCTTCTGTTGGTGTGAAACTTCTTAAACTAAAATATAGAACAGATATTTCAGCTTTTAATAACTTCACAATTGAAAAGCTAATTAATTCATTTATTGATGAAATATGCCACATCAACACTATGATCAGGTATGGTATATTCACAGCAAAAAGTTAATGTTGATAAGTATGTCCAGGTGGAATTTATAAAAAATAGGTCATAAATCAATATCACACACATTAACTTTTTATAGTGATAAAATTGTCTTGTCACAAGTATACATGATAAATATTAAAACATATGTGACAATATAAAGTCAATATTTCCTGATCATACATGTATGTGACAACAGGTGTCTCAAACTTGATTTTCGACCTTCAATGACTTTACCAATCAAGTGCATTCCTGTCAGAGGCCTTGCCTTTAATACCGGTAATATATCTAGTGCAGAGTGTTTACTAACAAAGCTAACTGGGGCAAAATCTTAGAAATGAACTTGTGACCTTTCAGTGTTTTTGTTTGCCTAAAATTACTACCGAATAAAGGTAGTTTCCCCTTGAGAAATAAGACTAAAATTTCCCAATTTGACAACTAAAATTCCCCAAAAGGCAACAGTGACACACAATCAAATAGCTTAAGTTAAATCCAGTTGTCCAAAACTGTTCTGACAGACAAAAAATGTTAGATATTGTCACAATATAAAATTTTTGCCATGAATTTCAAAATTCTGAGAGTAATATGTGACATTGAAAGGGTCCAAATTTTTCCAATCTGAAAGTTGGAAGGTAGTTTTTAAAAACCATGGCAAAATCACTGCCTTTCACCTACATATCTAAATTTGATATGCAGATCATCCATTACTTCATATTGCTATACAATTGTGCTTTGATCAAAATCAGAAGTTATGGAGTGGACAAGATATTTTGATGAAAAGAATAACTGATGGACAGATTGATGGAGAAACTTCTATATAACCCTTTAACTTCGTCTAATGGGGTTAGAAAAACTTAGGGTACATACTCTGAATGTGACTTATCCATATCCACTATACTGTCGACTCCTTTTGATAATTCTTTAACCTTTATAAATCCTTCTTTCTCCATCCGTTGTAGGAACTTGGATAACTGTCCAAACATAAATTAGATCATAGCATTGTTAATATACATGAATAAAATTCATGACTTTTTTGTGTACTGTGTTTGTAGTCGTAGTGTGAAAAGTTATAATTAAACCAATTGGAAATGAATTGAAAGTCAAATTGAAAAAAAATAAAGGAATCTTAAGATTCTGATCATTCATATCATTTACAGAGTTTAAAATTATAAAAACATCTTATATCTAAAAACACATTCAATTGTTCATATAACTGTGCTAAGAAATATGTGTATCAATAAAAACTTCAACAGATGTCAGATTTTCAAAGGAATTGAGATTTTTAGCATTTTCTTTTTACATGACAGTGAGATATAGAATAAATTGACATAAATACTGATGCCAATGCTAACTCATAAAAAGAAAATATAGACAGGTAGATTAATGGTCTTCAGATTCAAGAACAATGTCAAGATCTTTATAAAATCTTGCAGGCAGAGCACACATAGGGGTTCAGCCTAGTTTGGTAGGTTTTATCACAGCTTAATGCCTATGGTTTCGTCACTTTTTTTTTTTTTACTTTTACTTTGGAATAAAAGTTTAAGAAATGTTTTGATACCTTTTTATAACTGGACTTTTTAACATCTAGTGTTTTGTTTTCTGGACTGAAAAAAAAACCAAAGTAAAAAACATCTAATTTTTTAATAAATAATTTGCCTATGCATGTATTCTGATTACATGTACATGTGTATAATGCTAAATACCAGTAATAATATATCTGTACTAGTAACTTAACAGTGAAATAGAACACTATTTCCATAATGCATGAATTCCTGATAAGACCTGAAGGTACATCCCTGCAATCCTAAAGTCCCATACAATCTTTGTGACCTTGACCTTTCAAATATGACTTTGATTCAAGGTCATGAGTTGAAATCATTACATCATTAAGATTTTTAAACAAAATGCCCTGTTGTTTGATCATCTAACAGTAGACAGGTTGATGAACTTTCTTAAATTGTAAGTCAAAAGCAACTGGTATAACAATCTCCATTTTGTTATATCTTGAAATGAACCTCCAATTTGCAAAACGAAAACATGCAACTTAACAGGCCCAAGTGATTTATACATTTGTCACAGCGAATAGGTTCTTAAAGTCTTAGATCTATTTGGACAAAACAAGTGTCTTTAAATGCATGGAAACTAAATTTTTATTCATAGCAACTGTGACCTTCACCTTTGATCTGGTGACCTGATGATTTGCAATTCCCTGCAATGTTTCATAATTGTAAGCTGATAAGGTTTGAGATCAATCAAACAAACTGTGTGTCTTTAAATACATGACAACTAAATTGTTAACAGACAGACACCCGCCTATCTAGACAATGCCATAACATAAAACGACTCGTCAATATTGACTGACATAAAAATTTAAGATTCATTTTTTAAAGATTTTTTTTTTACAAATTATTTGTGAATAACAAGTTAAATTTATAAAACATAAATTTGTATAGAACACAATGTTTAATTAAGTTTTATGTTGGCTCCCCTCAATCCACACTTTTGGAAATCAGTGTTCCTGTTCCTTTCTTGTGTGTTCATAGGGAATTTCTAATGTAATTGATTTCACATGTTGAAATTTATTTTTAATTTGATTGACATGTTTTGTGGTACAAGAAATAGAATCAATCACTTCTTAAAGTGCCAGATAAGAAAATCTCAGCCCTCTTTCTCAAAAACATAGTCCAAAACAAGGCTTGCAAATATAGTGATAGACTCTTTCACTCTCACTAAACTTAGCGATAGGACATTTTACATCAAATTTAAACTATGTACATGTATTACTTACCAAAATGGCGTCATATGTGTTTTGTAGAATGTACTTGTGATGATGGGTAAATCTGTATTCTTTAATGATTTCTTTAAGGCACACTTAAAACAGATCATAAACAGTTCATCCATCATCTCTGCCAAATAATAACAAGAATTCCACGGATTTAAGTGTCTTGCCTGGTTTAGTTTTTTATTGAGTAAAAAAAAAATTACTTTAACATAAACTTTCACATTTTGACATGCTGCCACCGCCATCACCACTGCCACCGCTGCCTAGGACGATACTGGAAAAGTAACACCTAAGTCTCATCTTATGGCAATGCCAGCTTCAACAAAAATCATTGAGTTTTGGTTTAGGGTTTTCCAAAAGTACTTCATCCACACCTCTGGACAGTAATTACAGTGCCTGTCCATATAGGTATTCTTTTTACCAACGGTCTCAATATTCATTTGTATTTTCCTTTTCTTGTCTCTGTTTAGATGTTTTTATCAATAACATGTATTGTGATTGGTTATGTTTTACAAGTTTTTTTTCAGTTACAAATTCCCTTCTTCTGAAGGGACAATTCTTAATTGACAGTAACAAAAAAACATGTCAAAATCATCAATGTTGTGTTCCAAAACATGTTTGCCAAGACTAAAAATTTCTTATATCTTATAATTTAAAAATATATATTTTTTTTACATATCTAAAGACTAAATTAAATTTCTAAATAAAATATAAATCTAAATGACACATTATTTCACCAGAAGTAAGTAAGAGAAAGATTGGTGAGTGAGTGAGTGAGTAAGTGAGTGAGTGAGTGAGTGGGTGAGTGAGTGAGTGGGTTGAGTGAGTGAGTGAGTGAGTGAGATTTTGTTTAAGCAGCATCAGCATTATTGCAGCTATTCGCGGCTAGTATGCCACAAATGGATAAGGAAATATCATATGTTCTCGGTGCATATATATAAGCTACATTTCTTACTGATGGCATTTTTGACTAAATTTTTCTTTTAAAAAAACACAAACCTTTATTACACTCTGGTTCATTTTTTTCATCTCTCTGTCCTGCTGCTTCAGTTGTTATTTTGTTGGAGTTTTCTTCATTTGACTCTTCACTGTCAATTTGTAGTTTATCAACACTATCACACATATCATCAGAACCCTGGGTCTCAGTTTGTTCTGGTGATATAGACTCAGACTCAGCATCAGGTGCTTTTTCATTACCATCAGGACCATTGTTCTCCCGTGCTAACTGATCACTTTCATCCTCCTTTAACAATGGTGGCTCGGACTTATCTCCGAAAGCCCTGAAAAAAAAAAAAAAAAAAAAAAAAAAAAAACAAGAGTTGAGTAATTGATTTACATCCCAGTCAAGAATATTTTACATATATCTAGACATTGCCAGCAAAAAGAGAAAGTGCAGAAATTTTGCCTTTGTGTTGCACTGATGGCATTATACAGCAGGATTCTTTATTGTGCCAAGCTTATTGTGACATGGGACCTACTTTATTTTAGGTTCCCATCCAAAAGAACTGTGAACTACATTTCGTAAAGCTGAATGCTTGGTGTAAGAACAGTCACTACCCACTTTCAAGTCTTGGGTCCAGACTGTAAGCATTTGAGGTTTCTGATATAAATAATGTAAAATTTAGTATAGCTTATGCCACTCATCATTAAAATGTCAAAATGGATGTCATAAAAACCAAAAGATTTTTTTTTGTTCTATCATTTATTGTCTCATCACTTAAATTTTCTATTTAAATAAATTGCTACAGTAATCAATCCTCAGAAAGTTTGATATAATTTCATTGCCAACTTTATTGTAATTTCACATTATTTAATTCTCTAGAATGTCAGTTATGTGACCAACTTTTAAACAAAGGCCAAAATTTTCCTTCAAGTTGAAATCAAGAAACAAAATAATAAAAACAGTGATCCAAAGGGCTCAAATAATTTTGAAACGGGAAAGTCATGAGTGGATGAGTAGATAATTGAAGCCCTGATGTCATCACATTTGGTTTGCTTTTGAATTTCATTCATCTGGGTGAAAGTCAACCATCAACACAGGTTTTTTCCAATGAAAAATTAATAAATTTTTGGTATAATTAACTTATTTTTTGTATTTTTTTATTTCCATGCTATTGTATTTTTTCAGTTATCATGTTTTCTTTTATTCATTGTATACTTTCAGAGAATCATCTGGAATTAGATTTTTATATAAAGATACCAAAATCACATGACACATTCTCCATTATAATTTGTCTACCGGAAAGAACTACATAGTCCAATTATGCTTTTAGATCAAAATTGTTTTCCTCATATTTTCCGTTCAATTTTTTGAGATTCCTTTGGAATTGCCTTGTTTTATTTTATACATGCATAAAAACTCTAGAAGATAAACTGACATCATTCTAAAAACAGAACCATATGCCAAAGTTAAATTAAAGTTGTTTTTTACTTTACAGTATAAACCCTTTTTTTAAATATCGCAACATGACAAAGCTATTTACATGTGCACAGATTCATTTTATGCAACCAATGGATATCAACTTTGGTTATAGGATTCCATGCAAAATACATAAATGTACAAAGTTTTTGTACCATAAAACTGAGGCCATCATGATTTATAATGCTGATACCATAAGATTTTTTAGATGTTCAAATAACAGATGTTGAGGGTTGTTGTAAACCAGAGGCATGTTCAAGATACTGGTCACTTTCCACTGTGCTCGCGAATACGATTTTTATGTCTACTGATTAGAAGCAAGAAGTCTCATTGAATCTAAGACATCATAATCATCCAGATGCTTTAAAATAATCTCCCTTTGATTTGGACAACAACACTTGACTGGAGAGAAAATATCAAAAAATGAATTAAATCTGGCAACTGTATTAAGTTTTAACTAATCCTATCATTCAAATCCCTTATTCAAAGATACCATACCCTTGGACTGAAATATAAATTGAAATGGATGATGGTTTCAGCATTTATTTAAACCATTTCTAATAAACTTTGTCCAAGGGACACCATCTTGAATCTGAGGGGAACAACTTAATAATAGTGATAGCAGTCACTCATGTGCACTCGCACAAACAATCATTCCTGAACAGTTTGAAGTCAATGCAAAAGTGTACGTAGTCTATTTTGAACAGGCCTCAGAGAATTTCAGTATTTTGTAAACTTTTCGTTCATTTTTATGTTCATTCTATTTGTCTTACCATAACTCATCTCCATACATATGTATTATATGGACACCTTTCCCTCTCATTCCAGATTCAAACATGTCACTTCCTGACATGGCAGCTGTTCCTATGGCAACAGGCGCTCTGAAACAGAAATTATTTTTTATTCTAACTTCCAATTACAGTTTTCCACAGATCTCTACATTTATGGAATATATGTATTTATTTGTACTACCATTTTCACATGAGCAAAGTTTTTTTTGAAAAATTTATATATATTTTTATATATATATGTGTGTGTGTGTGTGTGTGTGTGTGTGTGTGTGTGTGTGTATATATATATATATATATATTTGTTTTTTGAAAAGTTACACATTTATACATGTAAGTTACACAGTATAGGTATTGCTCATAAATAATTTGGAAATAAATAAGTATATTACATATAACAAAACAGTGACAAAGAACCTGAACTTTCTAACTACATGTACATAGAAACAAAATATACATCAACAAGGGTTGCTCTGCCATTCACCAATTTAGCCAATGGCTAATATTTATAATTTCTGGCTCTATAAAAATTTGATTTTGGCTAATATTCTTACTCAAAAATATAGGTCAGTTTTATTTTGAAACAGAACATTTTTTTATTCTTTTTAAAAAAAAAATGAAAAAGTTTTTATTTCAAAAATCCATTTAGTTTACAAACTGTTAATAAAACCATTATAGTTTACATCTGGGACACACATTTTATGTTTAAAATTTTTTTGTTTTTGTTTTTTGTTTTTTTTTTTTGTTTCTGAGTACTACTGGTACAGTTTATTATCAACTGGCTCCTTAGTTTTGTAGTTGGCTAAGTTTTTGCCTCCTACTTTTCAAGAACCAGAGCTAGTTCTGATACATCAGTTGAACCAGTCTAAAAAAATGTCGCTGTAAATACATACTTGTACAATAAAGTTTTGAATATTTTTTTCATTCATTTTGTTTAAATTTGAAAAAGTAACAAAAAAAAAAAGAAAAAAAAAAGAAAGAAAAGAAATAAAACAAATAAAAAAAAATAAAATTTTTAAAAAATACAAATGCTGTGATTATTCGATTTTTATTACAATCTCTTACATTTGCTAACACTAACTACCATCAAATGATGCGAAAAATAGTATATTAATAATACAAAATGACAATTCTTGTAAAATTAATCGAAACTGATACAAAAAAAATCTGATTTTCAGTATTTAATGTAAACCATGGGAATTCTATACCCTTTTTTTGTCAGCTTTATTAAATAAAACCCAGGAAAGAAAAAGGGTTCTGTGGCCAAGAGGTCGAAAAAGCCATCTAACGGATCACAGTGCTTCTTATTACTTGGGTTTGAATTCAATTTCGGAAGATCCTAGAGTAAAAAGATTGTAAGTTCACTTGATTAAGATTGGCGATTTTCCCAGGTAATCTGGTTTTCTCTACCATCCCAATGACAAACTTCAGTATTAATGAAAGGATCTAGACTGAGGCACAGAAGCTCTTTGTTAAATTAGCATTTATATATAATGTAGGTCTGATTGTGACAAGGCATTAAATGAATGGTATATATACATGTTGTTTTAAAAAGAAATTACCTGTTTCCATTTAAATTCACCGAACAAATATCCCCTTTCTGTAAATTCCCAAATGTTGTTGGTGTGATTGGTCCTCTTGCTATGACACCAGGTAACATTAGATCTATTAGTAAATTAAACAGTACAAATGACTTATTTATGTGATAAAATAAGAAAAAAATAGTTTTAAAAAATACCACCCCTGGACACCAGTTTGCAAAATTCTTGCTGAAATAATTTATAACTCTACAGTATAAGATCTATTCCAAAACATTTACTAATAATGCTTACATATTTTTATAACTAAATGTCAATAACTCCAGATCTATTCAAACACAAGTGTTCCGGTAATCAAAATTGAACTTGAACTGTATTTTATCCATCAATAAACTGTAAACATACTAATTTTAGCAGTGTATTAATCTTAGCCATTTTTGCACTAAGACAGTAGTGCTAACTTAAAATACGCTGATAAAATACATGTTCAACTTATAGTCCATTTCTCAAAAGTTGTTTTGCCCTAATTTATATCCATGTGAATTAGTCGATAATGTAAATTGTGCTAAAATATGTACACACTAAAATTAGTATGTTTACAGTATACATGTACTTTTAAAAATACCAAGCACGATTAAAAGTAGAATCAATTAAAATTGAAGAATACAAAAGTAAATGATAAGAAACCCTAGGAAGTCAGACAAGTGGTTAGATAGACAGAAACATGTAGATGAAAAACAACAATTTTAAACATTGAGTAAGTTCATTTTAAACTGAGTGATTGATTGTGAAACTGGGGCTGAAAAAATACAAGCATTTCATTTTAAAATGAATTTACAGGCATTGCTTACAATGGATGACAACTTCAATCAGTATTACGAATTAAGACAAGCAGGGGAAGTAAAAGGAGTAGATGAGTTTTAATTCTTGCACTTATATCAAGGTGGAATATTCTTGGGATGGTCGAGGAAAACAGAATGCCTAGAGAATACCACCAACATTTGATATGAAAAGTTAAACTGGCAAACTTTTGCAAACTAGGATCTGGCAAAGTGGGATTTGAGCCTTTGGCACTAAGAGGTGCTGTGAAATATAACGTACTGGTGTTTCAGAACACTAATTAATGACAACTGGTACAAGTTTTTGAAAAAAATAAATCACTATCTAAACCTCTGGTACATTATGGAACAAATTGGCCAAAAGGGCCTGTTTATTGGGCCTATATCACTCAAGTGGCAGGTTATTCGCATTCGAGTTTCAAACAGCAATACACAGTTTCAAACCTGGAACAACCATGGATCTTTCACATCCAATATAATTTAATTTTGTAGCAATATTTCGCCAGCAAGACTTGAGCAACAAATTTGCTAAAAAGCATAAGAAAGTTATCTGGAAATAAAAAATATTTTATATTTTACCATATAAAATTGATAAAAGCAATATAGTCCTAGTATATAAAGTCAATATATGATTTTTTTTTATATAAAGAGTATATATATATATATTTTTTTTTTTCTCTTACCAGCACCTCCGGCAATTTTCTTGAACACTTCTGGCCATGTTGTAAAATTTGGTACTAAATATGGATATTGCCAGAGAATATACACTGTAGGATAGACAACTCTGTCAATCTCAAAGAAAATCGGATTCTTATGTAAGCTGTAAATAAGACCATTTTCGCCTGAATGTGTGTATATTTTTGTAATTTTCATTTCTTCTTTGGCTGGTATAAGTTGCATTAAATCACCTTCTGAAAGTGTTGGATACCATTTTGATATTTCTGCACGTAACTTTTTCCTAAAATATCAATATCAAAGATCAGTTTCAGTATTAGAAAAGAAGGAATTTGTTGTTACTGATTTACACAGGTTTCAATTGTTTTAATTAATGTTCTACCCTATAAATATCCTTGCTTCGGACTAAAAGAATTAGTGGAACTGTAGAAAAATTATTAACTTCAATTGAGGTATGTTTATTTTGATAAGAACTGCAAGTCTCAAGCATTTGTTATATATATCTAGGGTATGAATTGTTATGTCATTTCATGGATTGGACCAATTTGGGTATGAAACGAAAAAATTGTGAACAAATTGTGAAAAAGTCATGGCATGAATTGGTTATGGTATGAAATGACTACCTTATTATGTTACAGCTCAGGCAATAAATCTTAAATGCTGTAGTAACACTTAAAGTTTACAGGGCCAAGTTTACACGATTTAAAAACATGTTGAATTTCTACTCATCACATTAACTGGCTATCAAAGTTGCAAGTTAGATCTGTCTTGATCTTTAATATTTGTCTCTTTTTACGTGATAATTGGCCTTCGTAAAGTCTATGATGTAGGCTAAAGTTCCAGTCATAAACTATGATAAAGCCGACACGGGCTTGCTGGTCTATAAAATACATGTAATAGCTTTTTCATAGTTAAATTTACATAAAATATTATTAACTACCTGTCTGATCCTTTGATTTGAGTTTGTGTTTTTACACGGAACGGTTTGAGAAACATTTTGGATACTTGCTGTTACAATATGATTAGTTAGCTGTTTTTGGATAGAGAGAAAAAGATAAATGCAATGTGCAAAGATAACCAAAAGGTCCAATGTATTCCGAGTAAGAAATCGTAGGTTGATAAAACGCACCCTAGCATAGTTTAACCATCTCCGGTAAAATAATTGCTTGTATATTGCTTTAATAACGCTGCATTAAGTTTTCCAAGGAAAAAAAATAAAACGGTGCGGATCTAATTAATGATGTTCCTTATCAACAATGTTACATTTGGTTCAACGATAAGAGCTCGAATAAATACAGAAATAACAATAATTTCCCAGCGAGATGAAGCATGGGATCTAATATGAGAACATGGAACCTTACGTCATAAAAAAACCGGGTCATTTAAACACAACTTACAAAACGGTGAAATACGATACAATAAATTAAACATAGAACCTCATTGAATTTGTCATTTGCGCCTTATTAAGGGATACATAACACCTTTGCGAATACATCTGGATATTAATGACGCACAATTAATACAATTTGTCAGGTTTCACTTTCGATTTGCTGGAGTTTCCGTAAATCCGTGCGCATGCTCCCGGCTCATTATTTAATCATCGATAAAGATTGACCAACCGGTTATAGGAATTCCGTTTATTTACAGCTAAAAGGAATGAAATTTTAGAAAATGAATCTCGCAGATCGTGATTAGAAGTTATCTATTTTTAAAAAATATATATTTTTAGAAAATCAAAAAATTCAGAAAATTGAAAAAAATTAATGCAGCTTTAAACTAAATAAACGAATATTGGCTCCACTCGGCGTAAATTACATTAAGTCTCACGTTCAACAGACTGTTTTCTGTATTACTTTGGTTCTATTTTAAAAGAGCAAATTAAATGAAGTAAACATGCAGAGATTTAAAAACATCACCAGTTGCCACTCGGAACATCAACACTGATAAACATTATGCATAGTGGACATTGTTGCTACCAAGTTTAGACAATTTCTTGAACACATGAATTATCTTATTTTTTTATATTTTTATATTTTATTTTATTTGTTAAATTGTTATGTTAAACTAGCATGCCGTTTAACTACCGTCATCCCGACTCTGAATGAAAAGCCGCTGTGAACAGCAGTTTCACAAAAACGGAAGGGTTTTTTCAATTAATTATGACTCAGGTTTAAGAGTCCCGACTAAAGATTGATTATATCAGAAAGAACCATGTATCTGAATTAAAAATACTGACGTATTGATATACCACAACCTTTTAAAACCTGTTTTGGTAACATTAAATGAGGCTAATTTTTGATAAGTTACGTTTCAAAATTTTCAACTAATGACAATTACTGATAAGTAACTGATTTACCCAATCAAAATAAGCGTTTCAATAGCGTTCTGGGTTCGGTCGTCATAGAGATGCTACACAATATGGCGAACCTTCGGTACAACAACAGTGGAACATATTAATTTTGTGCCTCTAAAAAAGATAGAAAATGACTGACATTTTGGTTCGTTGGCTCAATGACGAGCTTAAAGTTTCTACTCATGTTGGTAAGTAAAAATATTCTGTTACAAATAAATTTGAGTGGTATCCTAGATGCAATTAAGTACACCATGACTTACAAAACAATCACATAGTTATGCAGTTTGAAAAACACGGAGAAAAAAAATAAGAATCCAGATTCAAGAGTTGTTGATTCGAGTATATTTTATGGCAATTCTTTTTGTATAGTGCATAATCTGACTAATAAGTCCTCTAGACCCTTATTTAATGTTTTGACTTTTTGTATGTGTGTCTGAACAAAGTGTTATTAAAGTGGGGGCTGGGTGGATAAGATAAGATAAGAAAACTTTATTTGAATTTGGCATGACTAAAACAACAGTAAAACATAAGCTCTGAGGAGCTTTTTACCGAATTTTACCGAGTGGACTGATTACACGGTTTGTAAAACATAAGACGCAGTTTTAAATAATATGATTGATGGAGGGTCGATGCATATCCTTGTGTTGCCAGAGTCATGGTACAATTCAGATTTTGTTGCAAAATTATTCTGTCCCAGACATAAGTTAACCCTTGTCCAACTTGATTTAAATTTATTTCCATCAAACATGAAAGGGTAAAAGACTGTAATGAAGAAAATTAACCCATTGTTTACAAATAAACCAATATATAATAATTCTTACAAAAATAAGCTTCAAACCAATAACCAGTTACTAAATAATAATATGCACAAAATACAAAATTCAGACAAATAAATTCATTATAAATAGTTCAGTACATTAATTATATTGTAAACACAGCATAAATGTGAACAGGTGAGCAAAAATGCCTAGAGCAGTTGAGCAATTATGTTTTAAGTATATATGCATAATTTGAAACATGTATTTTGCACTATATTTCACTTATGATATTTATCTATGTTTAGCGCAAAAGTAAAAAATTAACTTTCAAAATTAAAAGAGACAAAAGGTTGCTAACATGTGCTACATTATGTCATGTGCTTAAAACAATCTAATATACCACATGTTAACATCTTATTAGAATAAACAATAATGCTAGTTTATGTTATAAAGGTCCCATAAAAACATATATAATATTCCCAAAAAACTAATCGAAATACATAAGCAAATGGCATATAAAATTAAACTTCTTGTCAGCAAACATTGTCTGTTTACGTCTGTAAAACAAAGGTTTTCTCAAAAACGAAAAATGGATAACTAAAATAAAAGTTCCGGTGTGTAACACGACAAAAATTTAATGTATGATCAGTGATACATAAAAAAGCAACATTGTAATCTCATCTACTTTTTGTAAATTTCTTTTCAAAAGTAAATTACTTATATTATCTATATGAAAACAATGATTATTTTAGTCTAAATTTCTTCCAACTCTGGCAAACTTTATGCCTGGCAGCTGTGTGCAGAGTCAGAACAATTACTATATGAAAACCTGTTTTTTTTTTTTTTTTTTTAAATATACTAATAGGTGTGGAAAGGGGCACTGCCTCATTTTACTTACTAAGTTAGGACTGGATGTATAGAAAATTTCTTGCCTTAGATGATACAGATATGTCTTCCAAAATATTGAAATGCAAGAGTTTGTGAGGTAACATGGTCTTGTTTTTAAAATAGAAGAAAATGCCGGCCAATATCAACACCAAAAAATCAATTTGAAAACTCAAACAAGTAATGATAACATTTTGAAATATATTAATATTTTGGAAAACAACTATAAAAATTACAATTTACATTTATTTTTTCCAATTTCAGATCAAGCCACTTTTGCCAGAGAATTTGCCTCTGGTTATTTGATTGGAGAAGTGCTTAATAAATATCAGCTGCAGGATGACTTTGATAAATTTTCACAGAACAAGTAAGTGCATGTAAACAATAAATGTTGAAAATATAAAGCTATAAAATTAAATCAGCTCTGAAAAAATTAGGAAGGACTAAAACTATGTACATGTAATTGATTTTTTTATTTCAGATACCGTCTGTGGTTAAATATGAGATGTTCATCTAATCAGGCCCTTTGAAATCTTACCCTGTTTAAACATGTGATGTTTTTTTTTTTCATGATTCTAACCTCAGAGATTTACCTTAAAGTCTTAAACTATAGACACTTAAGTCACCACAGCTTGCATGATTCAGTGGAGTATACCATGTCTTTCTTTTAAAGGTTTTATTCAACATAAATTTGTCTGTGAGAAAACTTCGGTCACAGAAAACTATTATAAACAGAAGTGTATGGTCTTAAAATTTTTGACTCCAATAAGATCTTCATATATGAAGATTTTCTCTCTGAACAGATATATTTACAAAAATTATATTGCATTTTATGCCACAAAATATAAATACCTTTAATACCTTTAATAATAAATTCCAGATATGTCATATATTTTTGTAAATTATTATTAGTCATTTTGTAAGCACTTATAAGTCTGTGTTTTACTTGATATTCATTATACTAGCAATACTGATATTTCAATTTTGACTCAATAAAATGATAACTATTTTATCCATCATGCTTTTTCAGGTCGGCAGACTCCAAGCTTAATAATTTTACACGTATTGAGCCAATCCTACATTTACTGGAAATACCGTTTGATACAAATGTTGCTCGAGATGTTATGACAGAGAAACATGGAGTGGCAACAAGGCTGTTATACCAACTCTACATTGCATTGAATAAGAAGAAGAAGTCTAATCTTACTGGGGTTGCTATGGAAACCATGAGGCCTGCTGCTCCAGCAAAACTAAATGCTGTTGAAAGTGGTATTTACAAAGAGGTATGTGCTTTTTAAGTCTGGAATAGCTTTCAGTTTTAAGCTTAAAGAGTTACAAAGAACACTTAACTGTGTTTTATCTTAGTTAATTTAGGGATTACAACATCATGATCTTATGAATGATTTAGGTAAAATGTTTCCAACCTACTAATAAATATTCATATATTGGGTCCTGAAAATTTCCGCAAAAAAATAAATGCTGTAGTGACAATTACTCACTCCTTCAAATGAATAAACCTAATGAATTGCATTTTATAAACTATGAAGTGTTTGATCTGAAATATTTTGTAAGTCATTTTTCATTTTCCTGTGAGTTCGAGACATTGCAATTGGGATTCACATTATTTGTATCTTAACATTCCTTATCAAATACCAGTAACAGTAATTCTCATATTTTTATCTGCAGCTTTTAAAACATGCAACACCAAGGCAAACAGATCTCAACCTTGAAGCACTTGTTTCTAAATTCCATGAAAACAGAATTGAAATGGAAAAAACAGCTTTTGAGGAGAGGTTTAAAGAACAGGAAAGAATACGAGAATCACACCAATCACAACGCCAGGCTTTGATCAATAGGTCAAGGTTAATGAGGGAAAAACAAAGTGAACTTGTAGCTAAAATACAGTAAGTTTTGGTATTTATATTCAAATCTCTGCTAATTTAATAAATAAATGCTCAATTTTAATTACACTGTGCTCAAAAATGCCTGTCAGACAATTACAAAAAGAACAAAGAATTGTAATTGTTTCAAGCTAAGCATGAATGAGAAGGTAAGAGAAATAACAAAATACACTGTGAAAAGCAGTATTAAAGAGATAAACAGACAGATTTTTAGGATTCAGTAAGTAGAATTATGAGTAACTCAAACATCATTCAAAACTACGAAAAATCAAGTCATTGTTTTGTTCCTATAGTACAAGTTTTCTTCGTTATTTACTGAAAGTCCCTGAAAACAAATTTTAGGATGCAGTAAGTAGAATTATGAGTAACTGAAATATCATTCAAAACTATAAAAAATCAAGTCATTTTTTATCAATACAATACAAGATTTCTTCATTATTAACTTTAGAATTATCAGAAACTCAAATGTTTATCATTCAAAACTATGAAAAATCAAATCATTATTTGGTCCCTACAAGATTTCTTTATCATTTACCTGAGGTTCCTGAAAAAAAAATGTTGAAATTGAAGTCCATTGTTTGTATTTAAAATTCCAACTTTTACAGAAGAAAAATTCATTAGTGTTGTAAGTTAACAAGCCGGCATAAAAGAATTTTTAATCAGATTTTGTCTTACTATTATTGGGAAAAAGCTAATTTGGATATTTTTCAATCGGCTTTTTTAAGTTTGAATTGGCGTTTTTTGCTAAAAATTGGCATTTGTGAAGGCCTGATTGTAACATATAATAACTTTGTAAGAAAGACAATGATATTTCACATTATGATCAATTCATCAATTTTATTGACAATTGTCATATAGAGAACACTTCAACAAGCAAAATATATACTTATGAATTATTTTTGTTTTTTAGAGCTGCCACTGTAAATATTCCAAAGCCTCCACCAGAAAAAACTGCTAAAGCTATTCAAATGAGGCGTGAGATGAGAAGAAAGAAGGTGGCCGAGGTATATTTATGGCAAATTTTGAAATCTCATATTTATTTTGTTTGGAAAATTGCATGAAAATCAGAACTAAAAATTTCAAGAGAAGATAAACTCAACTGAATCTGATGCATATTACATGCAAAGTTAAAAACAAATTTTATTGCAAATAAATTTTATATTCTTTTTACCAAAAAATAAATACTAGTAATATAAAGTACCCATATTCATTGTATTTCATGCATTTTATAAACAACAACAACAACAACAACAACAATAATAATAATAAGAATAATAATAATTATAATAATAATAATAAGAATATAATAATGAAAATAATAAAATTATAAAAAAAAAGTAAAAAAAAAAATAAGAATAATAATTTTTTAAAAATATTATTAAATACACACACAACTGTCTTTTCAATTTTTGAATATCCATCTTTTTAATTTTACAGGAAACTGTCAATGCAATATCCCAGTTTGAAAGTAAAATGAAGATGATGCTTCCTCCATCAAAACAAGATGATGATATGTAGGTATCCATGGTGACGAACATGAAACATAGTATGTTTCAGCTGAAAAAAATCTCATGTTACTTTTAGTCACTAAAACATGCCACAAAGTTACAAACCTGATCATAAAATAAGTGTAAAACATTTGAGTGATTAACATTTACTGGGATTATCCTTTGAAACTTACATATAGATTTAGAATATGATAGTTCTAAAATGTAAAATATCCTTATAAACAGATTATCTAGTATTTGTGCATATATAATTTGTATTTTTTCTCTAGTCAATGTTTTTTTTACTTGCTATTGTAAGTTTAAAATTTTCCACTCTTACCAGATTATATCCATAATGCACATAATAGAAAATAAGAGTGTTGTTTTAGGCTTGCATAAAAAATGTCTAAAAACAATACACAGGTGAGAAAAACAAGATTGATTTTTGTTAGCAAATTTCCGAGGGACTTAGGTTAAATATTCCAGTCATCAGGGGTTCAGGTGATCGAATATTGAAATACCATAGGAGGTTCAGGTTCCCATGTTTATGGACCAACAAAGAATCTCTATATATACATGTAAATATATGATATATGTAAATGTATTAAAAAGTCAAATAATGGAATGCCCAAAATATAAATATATCATGCTTTCTAAAACATAAAGATAAAATAAAATGCCCATTTTTTCACAGGGAAGGAATTGATCTGAATTACATCTTGACAAGAGATGAAGAAAAACACTTAATTGATGCTGTAGAACTAATCAAGCCAACATCTAATGATGATTATATCGGTAAAATCAGAAAGAGGCTACAGGAGGATGCATCTGCTAGAGCTGAAAGAGAGAAAAGACGACGAAAAGTTCTGGTTGATCAAATGAAAGCACATGATGCTCAAGAGGTAATTAAAGATATAATATCAATTCATAATATTACGTAATTGATGAAAAATGTAACTTTACAACTATACAGTAGAACTTGGATATAAAGATCACCAGAGGAAAATTTACAACAATTTTTATTAGAAATTTACCTTTAATGGAGAAAACCAACTTGTATTTCCGGTACTACAAGTGCTGTTGGATGTTTTAATTTTTCATATCACAATTTATTTTCTAAATAAGACTCTTTGTAATTGTACAGAAGGATTTATCTTTATGTTAACTTAACATAGATAATTTGCCTACTAGTACAGAAATTGGTGGACTGGCCCTACAAACCTTTCCCTCTCTTGGAAATGATTTCCTGGAGTTTTCTTTAAATCACTCTGTTGAAACTTCCATAATGAACCAGAAAATATACAGTCAATATTCATTAGATAGGTGGGTTTAACATATACATGTATACTGACTGAAGAATGTGAAATATTGCTCTATGTTGGTGCATGTTGTTTTGTATTGAAATATATATATATTTGTCCTAAACTGTTAAATACAAAAATAAGAATTTGTGTTAAAAAATAATGCCAAAAGTGACAAATATTTAACAAAAAAAACCTCTTTGATTTTGCTTTGCAGTATCTGCATATTTTAGAAATTCATTATTCATAATATGAAAAGGATCATTATTAAAAGTAAAAAATGGAAATTTTAAATAATTTCTCTATAGATAAGAACCAAAGATTTATGCATCACTTTATTAATTAAGAGATTTTTTTTAAGTCAAAAAATTATCATTTCCTACATGTATAAATCACTTTTCCTTCAAAATAATGAAAACATTTTTGTAAAAAAAAAGATATAATCCTTGTCTTATTTCTTTCTGAATACACAATTTTTGTTTTAGACTCAGAATTTTCAATCATTTAATTTCAGTAGCAGGATGTTATTAGTTTATTACATGTTGTAATCTGCAAATGAATTTAATTAAAATTTTTTTTTGTAAAATGTTAATTAATTAATTAATTTATTTATTTATTTATTATTTATTTATTTATTATTTATTATTTATTTATTTATTTATTTATTTATTTATTTATTTATTATTTTTTGTCATTTTTTTTTGTTAGGAAGCACATCGTGAAGAAATGCTGGTAAACAGATTAATGAGACAATCTCAACAAGAAAGAAGAATTGCTGTACAATTGTTACAAGCTAGACATGAAAAAGAAGTTATAAGAAATAACAGAATAAACAGAGAAAAGCAGTATGAAGAACGCAGATTGAAAGATTTTGAGGATGCACTCAACAGAGAAGCAGTAAGTTATATTCATTTTCAAGATGAGTTGAGTTAAGTAATGGCGTTTTATGCCCCAATCAAGTATCTTTCATTTATATCGAGACACTCAATTCTGGAATGGTGGAGGAAACTGAAGTGCTTTAAGAAAAACCTGACCTTCGACAAGTGAACATACAAATTTTTTCCACACTAAAACCTGCCTCAATGGTATTTGAACTTAGACATGATACCTAAAGGGGGCACATTTTAGACCACCTTGCCACTAATGCTCCTTCATTTTTGAGAGATCTTCTTTTCTAAAGTTGTTTTCAGTAGTTACATCAACATTTACATAAAATAACCTAAATCATTACAAAAATCTTGGATTGAGTTCCATTTTATTTAGATTTAAAACAAAGGTAACTGAAGAATACACTTTTAAAATTTATTAGATATCTGAAATGAATATTACAAAAAGGGCTAGACCCTTTCAGAGCACTCTTCCTCACTTACCTAAAGAAAATTCATGTGTTTGACTGAATAGCCAGTTTTCAAAGTTGTTACTTTGTTTTTGGGATTGTGATTTGTACATGGAACAGTGTTTGTGTTTGATTCCCCTATTCTGTGCATAGGAATTAGTTAAGATTATTGACAACAAATAATTCTTCTGAAGTTGTTTTTCTAAAACCATTAAAGTGTTCAAATATCCTGAATTATGAGGTTTATTGTCTGTATTTTCACCAAGTAATAATTAAGTAACAATTTGAGATTGACAAATAAGTTCACTGTTGTAGTTTAAGAATGTGTATAATTTTTAGGAAATGGCAAGATTAGCAAAAGAAGAGTATAAAGAACAAACTATCAGAGATCAGGAACTTCACAACAAGATTGCTGCAGAACGAGCAGAAAATAAATATCGTAAACACTTTGAATCTTGTAATGAGGTTGTAAATCTGATTGTTGATTTCACCTGTAAAGTAGCTGAATACAGAGAGCTCACTGACAGGTAATTATATCTGCATATTAGCAGACATCTTTTTGTTACTCAAGACAGATTTTTTTCAGCGGCATCTCCTCCTTCATTTCTTATTCTAATCAGGTTAAAATTTTGTCAACTAGTAAGGAATGACCATGGGAAGTGCGCTTCCCCACCATTTTTGGCATTCGGAAGGACTCCGGAGATATCTGGTTAAAACAACAACCCAGGACTTCCATTGTGATTGATAGGCCCTAAGGGCATCTCCCTGAATTAAACTACATTAATTATGAACTACCGTACTTGTCTGCTTCATTCTAGATTCTCACATTAGTTACCTAAAATGTTTATACTTTGAATAAACACATAAGACAATATGCTTAAAAGCATCACCCCATAAATGTTGATACGCAGACATATACTTGCTCGCAAGTATGCATTCTAGTTATGTGTAAAGTGATATAAGATTCTGATTGAAAAAAAAACCTGTATTATTGAAATTTATTAATTTCTTGAAGAGCATTGGAATTAATCATACTTTCTTTCATCTTATACAAATTACAATTTTCAGAAAATTCATGAATTATTTTTCCACTTATAATCTGCAAAAACAAGAAACTGCTAATTTTTAATAATACCTCAAAAATTGTCAAATTTAAAAGTATGTATGTATTTTTAAAGTGATTTTTTTTCTTGGCTAAACAGCTTCTTTGCTGGTTGTTAGTAGATATGTATAAATTGTTTATAAATAACCAGTATCACAATGTCATAAAAAAATATTTGGTGATCCTTATATTCTATCCAAGTCCAACATACTTTTGAAGAGCAAGGGAGATAATTCTGGGCAAGGGAGATAATCCCGAAAACAGACCTTTTTTTACATAGTTTTGGTAATCAGTAAAATGTGTTTCTAAAGAAAAACAAATCACAGAGAAAAAAAAACATATTTATCTTGCACCATTTTATCTGATAATTTTAGACTTGTTCTAGATAAACTTATGAGGGAATGGAAAGCCTTATTTACTTTTAATTTCTTAATTCTAGACTTGTTCCAGATAAACTAATGAGGGAATGGAAAGCCTTATTTACATCTGGTAAACCTCTGTATGAGCAAGCAGGGCCTGTAGAGTCAACAGAGCCAACACCAGGACAGATATTAGAAGAAGAAAGACAACAGTTACTAGATGAAGGAGATTTTACTGAGTATAAGGTCTGTATACAACATATTTTTTCTTGGCAATTTATTTATTTATTTATTTATTTATTTATTTATTTATTTATTGTTTGTTTGTTTGTTTGTTTGTTTGTTTCTTTCTTTCTGTGTTTCTTTGTTTTTGTTATTTTTATTTTTTGTTGAGTTCAATTGATAAATAATTTGGTAGCCAAATTGTTATCTGCAACTAATTCTGCTATAAAATACATTTTATGATAAAAAGCATTTTAAACTTTTTCCATAATTTTTTGCAGTTTATCATAGTTTTTAATCCCTTTTTAAAAATTATTAATTTGACTATGAACATCTCTGCTTTATGATTACAAATAATGTTAGATCATATAGAATTTTACTGATTGTGTAAAATATGCAAACTTTAAATTCTAAATTGATATATTCTTTAACTGTATCACAACAGAACATGATTGGAGAATGGCAGCCATCAGAAGAAAGTGAGATAAGTGGTCCACCTCGAGATAACCCTGTTGTTGGACACATCATTCAAAGATTGTTCAATATGGTTCATCCACCTTCAGTAAGTAAAATTCAGTGTCATTTCAGCAACAACTTTAGGCAAAAAGTATATTAAAAGCAAACATTTTTTTACATTTTCATATTACTTTAAATTTAAATTTAAAAAAATGAACTGATATATATTTAGTTCTTTTTCATTAAAAAGTATAATTAAGTTGCTTTTTTTTTTTTTAATATATTACTTTAAAAATAACTCCTTTTATTCTATATTCAATCAGAATATTAGTTTTAGTGATTCTTTTTAATCTGTCAATTTCCTTCTTTTTAAAATTAAATAGATTTTTAAACATTTAATCTGTTTTTATTATGATTCATTTGTATTTGATTTACAGCCTCCACCACCCCCACCAGAGTTCCCTCCCTTTCCTATACGAGCATGTGTGCTTGGTAAAGTGTTTAGTGGTAAATCATCTGCAGTACAGAAACTGGCTGAAGGTTTGTATGCCTATATGACATTATAAAACTCTAAAACATCTATATAGTATTTTGATTTTATTGGGATATTAGTTTGAAGATTTTTGTTAAAAAAGGGGCCTTGTTGGCTGACTTGAGTGTGCTAACACATCAGATTGCCCCTCAGCATCTAAGTTTGTATCTAACTTGGGCAGATGCTAGTGTATTACATGTATGTATAAAAGATTGTAATACATTTACTTTGAAAAATATTTTAAACCTTGTGTACATGTACCAGCCATGTACTTGAATAAAAGTTTCCTTGTTATATATCTATATCCTTGTGTGTGTGTGTGTGTGTGTGGGTGTAGGTGTGTTTGTGTGGGTGTGGACGTGTGTGTGTGTGTGTGTGTGTGTGTGTGTGTGTTGACATTATATATCTGCATTGATGTACATTTAAGGTTCAAGGTTTATAGTTAGATAAACACCTTAAATAAAACCAAGCTTTTTGAATAACATGCTTTTGGTCATTCCAGCATCTTGTACATCTTTGTCTCAATATGTGTATTTACCATTTTAGAACACAATATATGTATTTACGTCTTTATTGATGAACATTCAAAGTGATCGGTTAGAAGAACATCTCAAATAATCTGTCTCAATACATATATTTGATACCATTTTAGAACACAGACTACAAGTTTTATGTACAGATGATTTGGTAAATGATGCTGTAGAGGCTCATAAGAATGGGGAAGTTACCACGGTAACATCTCAGGTAAATAGGAATTTATTCGTAATTTTTACATATGAATATTCATGTTTTTAATAAAACTAATATAGAACTATATTTCAAAAAGTAATAAAGATTTTTCTTAAAGGTACTTACATTACATTTTGAATACCCAAAAAAAAATTTTCTCAGAATTTTGAAGTCATTTTCTTGTATGTTAAAAATGCTTGCTACGTACATTTTGCTATTTAGTTAACATAACTCTAAAAACCTTATGCATCACTTATTTCAAAATTATTAAAAAATTGAGAGATTTTTTTCTTTTTCAAAAATTATGCAATCATTCTAATTTTGATATTTTTATATGTTTTAAAGTATAAAAGAGTTTAAGATGTAATTATTTACTTTTATTTTTTTTTAATTAATTTTTTTTTTATTTTGAGCTATCCCACAGAACACGAATTTAATATAACAGGCATTGATAAAGCTAATTACCAGGGTCCTGTATCAACTGATAGCCCTATAGTAATCACCTTGTCCATCTGTGTGGCCTCAACTCCTCCTACAGTTTTCCATTAATCTTTCTGAAACTTGGCACATTTTTAGTATACACAATTAAGACATGCATGTGACTTTTTGAACTTGGTTGGTGGATTTTTCCCAAGACAAAGACTGCTAGCAAGGCTTTTTCTAAAATTACCTTTCTGACTTATGTCAGGTTTCTAGTTATTATTATTTTCTATCTTTAACAGGATACAGATTTAGAAAAAGAAATGTCGACAACATCACTTACTGATGCACCTCCAGGTAAATAAATTTACAGAAAAAATCACAATTATTACTTCATGATATTTATTAATTTCATCATTAAGTTGTCATTTTTCATTTTACACATTCATTCTGTTTCCTTAGCAACAAAAAAATATAAATGTCAAGCAGCAAATGTATATTAATCAGAAATAAGGCTTGTAAGTCTTGTTGTTTGACCATTGTGATTTTCTATTTTTCTTATTTATGCTGCGTGGATCCTAGTTTGATAAAGTACGACGGTTTGCTTGCCATAGAAGTTACTTGTTTTCTCTGAATACTCCAGTGTCCATTTTTCTACATCATCACAGAAATGACTACCTCAGTATTAATAAATGAATCTTGACAGGGCATAAAACTCTTATTCCTAACTATTCTTTTTATAATTTCTAGAAAATTTTTTTTTTTTTTTTTTAAATTGTGAGAAAAATTGTTAAATGGTAAATGAGTTCACAGAAAATGGATTTTCTTTTTTTTTTTTTTTTTTTAAATTTGTGAGAAAAATTGTAAAATGGTAAATGAGTTCACAAAATAGTTTTTATTCAACATACCGGTAACCAACAACAATGTTATCTAAATGCAAGAAATGTATGTTAAAACAAATTTGGGCACAAAAAACAAAGATTTTTATGAGACTTACTGGTCCTTTAGAGGGCTTAGTGCTTTGTATTACTAATTTTACTAATATTGTAGAATATCCTTAATAAAATTCTGATTGGTACATCAAAGTCATGTTTGATCAATTTATTCAAATTATGGTAATTGATATACAGAAAAAAAAACTTGATTAATTTCCACAATTTTTTTAACCAGTTTTGTCATTTTGGTAGAAAAAATGTGACTCATAATGAACCAAAAAAAATAAAAAGTTAAAAAAAAAAAAAAATAATAATAATAATAAAATAAAAATAATAGATTTGGATACTTTAAAATACTGTTGCAATACAGTTAGTTGGTACATATATTTATGTGTAACAAATTCAAGTTAATTATATTGATGGGAATTACAACAAATATTTCAGCTTGTCAAGAGAAAAAAAAACAACAAAAACTACAAATAATAATTGATTTTGCATGTACCGATCAGCTCGTTATTTTTGTCATTAGTACTAATTAAAAACATAATGTGTTTAGGGATTATAGAGATTAATATACGAGAGCCGACAGGGGAGGGTTCACTAACAGGTATACAGTACTTACACGTAGTTATGTAACAGTTCTAGGCTTTTATATATCTCTGCTTTTAGTAAAATTTCCAAATATATCTATGTCTTTTCTTGTAGCAATTATTATCCCTTATACAGCATTAAAAATATAGAAAAATAGACGTGTGTGTGTGGGTGTGTGATTGAGTGGGTATATAATTTTATATAATTATGGAAATAAATGCATGTGCTCATGATATGCATGTGTAGGTATGTGTTTGTGAGTGTGTGTGTATATGATTGGGTGGGTATATAATTTCTTATAATTATGAAAATAAATGCATGTGCTCATGATATGCATATGTACATGTGTATGCATGTGTTCACATGTGTGTGTGTGTGTATGTGTGTGTGAGAGAGAAAGAGATTTTGTAACATATTAAACATTTGTTATATATCGATCCTTGTCATTTTATATATTAATCTTACCCATAATCTTGATATTTACTCATTATCCTTGCCTTTTCCTCTCTTTGTAATCTCTAAATATTAGTTTCAACATTAACTATTCATTCCTCTATATTTTTTATTGATTTTGCAATAATTGTTCTTCTGATTTAGAAAAAGTGTCTATAATTGCTCAATTTCTACATAACTGTCGTCTTTTTTCATTTATTTCTTTTCTTCTTTTTTATAAATTTAGAAGTTTTCTGTTCTGACTGTTTAGTGTTATCTTCATTGACTATATCTTCAAACATATCAACAATGTTAAAGAATACTTTGGATATATCCTAACTTAAAACAATTTTAGTTTAAATATTTTGAATAAAAAAAAAATGAGTGTGTTTTTAAATTTATATATATATACATGTATATATTATTTTATTTATTTATTTATTTATTTATTTTATTTTTTTTTTTTTTTGAGATTTATAACAGTATGTTAACTACTTAAAATATAAAGTATTTATGCACATATAATGAAAAAAAAAAAAAATAAAATTAGATCAATAATTAAAATTACAATGACATGTACCTCAATTTTATCTTAGCTGAAACTGTTGCTGAACCTCCATCTGAACAAACTATTGAAGAAAAACAAGAAAAAACAGAAGAAGCTGGTGAAGGGGAGACAACTGAACCAAAAATGGAGGAAGGAGCAACAGATTTATCTGCAAAAGAAACATCAAAACCACCTAGCCCTGTTAAGAGATCCAGTACCAAAAAATCAAAAGAAAAGGAAAAACTTCCTCCAAAACCAGTAGTAAGTGTAACAATTCAGAGGCCCATTCAAGACAGTGTATGTATGCTTCACATTCACTTTAAGCCATTCAGGAATGATTGTACATGCGGACGACCACTATAAGTATCGTAAGATTGTTCACCTTAGATTCAAGATGGCATCCCTCAGACACAATTTACAAGAAATGTTTGAATAAATTCTGCAACCAACATGCATTTTAATTTATGTTTCAATGCAAGTGTATGGTATCTTTCTAGAAGGGATTTAAATGATGGAATTAGTAAAAACTTGTGTACAGTTGCCTGATTTAATTTATTTTTTGACATTTTTACTCCAGTCAAGCATCAGTGTCCAAATCTAAGGGAGATTATTTTTTAAAAATCTGGATGATTATGATGACTTAGTTACTATGTGATTGCTTGCGACCATTCAGTTGACATAAAAATTGTATGTGTGAGCACAGTGAAAAACAACCAGTATCTTGAACTGTCCTCAGTTGTTTACAATATCAAAAGGTTTGTTCAACACTGTGTATGTACCCCTTTGGTTTGGGAACATACCATTTATAAGTGACATTTCCTGCAAGAGCATATGTTCAAAGGCTTAGTCATTTTCATAAAGTTGTTCTCATTGGATTTTAGATGGCATCCAATAGACAAAGTTGAAAAAGAGATGTTTTAATGAATTTTGAAACCAACATGTGTCTACTTATATTTTGATGCAAATTTATAATATTATTCTAAACAAGTTTATACTTTAGTCAATGCTTATGTCCAGATAAAAGGGAGATAAGTGTTAAAACATTTAGATAATTTAAATGACAAGAAGTAGTTATTGTTGACAATAAAGTGCATTGAAAAGCACAAGCATCTTTGAACCAAAAGCAGGTATTACCATTTGTTGAATGGATATAACAATCCAATGACATTTCTCAGCTATGCCTTCTATGCACTGTAATGTTTGTAATCTGTTGAATTACTTTAACAATACAACAAAAAATAAATAAATAAAAAAAATAAATAAAAAATATATAAATAATAAGAATTATAATAATTATAATAATAAAAAAATAAATAATTAAATGCATCAACTAAATGATGAAGCATATCTTAAAAGCAAATACAAATTTCTATTTATACTAAAATTTACATTTTTAAATTACATGTACCTATCATTCATTTCAGCCAACTGCAAAGGCTAAACTTGGTGCTAAAGCTGTAAAATATTTAAAAAAAGGTGCCCCTGTTGATGACCAGGTCATTGTTGATATTATTGTTGAAGCTATCAGGTGGGTTTTTCATGTGTTTTCATTACTCTGTGTTTTTCTTTAAAAAAAATCTTGATGGGAAATTAGTTCAATATTTTAAAAATCATCTTTGTGGAGAAATTTGGATTTTATTGACTATTCTTGTGTCTAAATTAAGAAATTATAAATCAAAGTTTAAAATGTTTTTTTTTGTTTGTTTGTTTGTTTGTTTTTGTTTTTTTTTTTTTTTTTTTGAAAGGGGGGGGGGGTTAATGCTTATTAATGCAACTTTTGAAATCTGATAATAATAAGTTCTTTCTTTATTTTTTTTATTTAATTATTATTTTTTTGTAATTGCATAACTTTCTTTTATTAATTTTACCACCACACAGACGTATCCCAGAAGGCACTGGTTGGATTTTAGATGGATTTCCAACAACATACAACCAAGCGAAAGTGTTAGAGAAAGCACTGACTGGTTTTGCCATAGCTGGACAAGACAAGGATAAACAAAAAGGAAAAATGCGTAAATCTAATCTTGTGCCAGATCCAAGACCCCCACCTCCTCCAGCAGAACCATCAAGTGGTATAGATGTGGTGATTTTATTTGATACTCAGGATGATGTCTGCTTAAAACGTGCAGCAGGAAGAGCTCGTAAGTAGCCCTTATATATCTAGGGGTATACTGTTAGATCACTAGTTATTATAGAATCATTTAAACAACAAAAAAAAAAAAAAAAAAAAAAAATCATTAACTCCCTCTCTCTCTCTCTCTCTCTCTCTCTCTCTCTCTCTCTCTCTCTCTCTCTCAGTATTTTCAGTCTTCAGTTTACATTGTTTCTTCATCTGAAAACCTTTACCATCAGCTCCTGATTTTGTTAAAGTTTATGGTTTAAAATGGTTTACTGTTCATTTTATAGAAGATTTTTTCTTTGCAATTGATGTATTCAGAGGAAAGATTTTGGTTGAAAGTTTTTTATGGACTAAATTTGCAAGGGTGTGATGTTGATGTATGATTGTTAATAATGAATTACATTTTGTATTGTTTATATAATATTTGTTTTCTTTATACCTTTTAGGTGCTGTGCAACAAGACGAAAAATACCATCAAGAATTCAACCCACCACCAGAGGGCAGTGCTACAGGTATTGGTAAACAAGAACAAGTTGTTCCAGTAGAAGACCCTGCTTATGATCAAGAGCAAATACAACATAGGTATAATTTAAACATACATGTATAATTAATAAAACACAAATATGCCAGTCCATGTTCAAATCACAAACAAAGTAAAAACTTTGAAAACTGACCAATTTAGTTATTCATGTGAACTTCCATTAGGGAAGTGAGGCAGGGTGCTTCAGAAGGATAAGCACCTCCTGTCTAGCTAGCTACACCCAGAACATGCAAAGTCAACTTTGAATTTCTTAAAACGCTTAAAAAATGTTGTTTAACTTAATAACAATTCTTTGTGTACAGTGTAGAAAAAGCTTATGTCATTTCTGCCATCAGCATTCATGCCAGTATCCAATATTTGTTTTATTTTTCATGATCTAGATATGCATTTTAGCAAAACTTTTCATCTCTCTGTTTCATATCAAGTGTTCAGATTTACCATCTTTATTAAAATAAGTATGTGACATAACTTAAATTTTTTACACCATTAATTTCAATAAATAAAGTTTTTGAAAATTTCCACAAGAAATTTTGGCAATTAATAGCAAATTTTTTTCTCAGATTTTTGGCAAAACTATCAATTTTGAGATTTTATCAAATGATTAAGAAAATCAAAAGTAATGCCAATTAAAAACTAAAGAAAGTAATTCCTAGCTATACGTGTAAAAAACAAATGGTTCATGTTACTATTATCCTAATTTTTTCTTATTCCATCATCTAAATGATTTTAGGATCACCTCCTTCCTTGACAACTGGACTAAGTTGGAGAAATGGTATTCCAAGTTTGGTACACTTCAAAAAGTTGATGCAGGACAAGAAAAACGAACTGTTTACTTAGAAGTGGAGAAAATACTTGAAGATACTTTGAATAGGGTAAGATATTTACCATATAGGATAAATAAAGATATGTTTGAGATACAAAAAGATTTCGATTAATTTTTAACCCTACAAATAATTGCTTGAAATCTGTTTCATGCATATAGGCTCATCAGTATAGTCCTTATCCCAGTTTCAATGATGTGAAGTTACCAAGAGTAGATTACTTCCCCTTGGATGGGATGTAATGTCATTCCATAACAAGCTTAACCCCTAGCATATTTGTCTGCACCATTGTATGTGGCAGCTGGGTGGATAGCAATGTGAAATTAAATGTCACTCAAAATCATGCAATGCAACCTGGCTGGGACTCAAACCCAAGACCCTTTAATCATTTATGAGTCTGTAACATGTCTCCTCACTGTGGTCAGTACAACATCATCATTTGATCCAAACAGTTTTTCTTTTGTCATTTTTTTAAATTCATTAAAATCTTTATCACTTGATTTCAAAATAAAAAAAAAAACAAATCACTTTGAGGTACTGAGCTTTCTTATTTAGCTGTATTCGTTTTTTTATTTATTTATTTATTTATTTTTTTGTTGGCAACGTTGTCTTAAGGATTTGGAAAATTATTACATGTACCTTTTTTATTGTAGCCCTAGAATACCAGTGCAGATTTTGTTTTCTATTATTTGACTATGTATTGACATACTTATTTTTTCTTTTACTTTTAACTCTCAGCTTCAAGGTAAAGATCAAGAACCTACCTCCTCAGCGTTAGAAGTAACTGAACCAGTACCAGAGAAAAAAGAAGAACCAGTAAGTATTTGCAATACTACAGGCATTTCTGTTCGTAAATTGAACATTGGAGTTAAAAAAAACTGATGCTGAAAATAACTTTATTGAGGCATTTCAGCCTTCAGCCTTCAAAATGACACCTAAAATTACTGAATACATTGAATTTAAGAAAAAAGGATTTATGAAAATTCAAATTTGTCAGATTTCAGACAAGGAATATTTGATTTAAAAAGCATTTGTAAAACTGAGTGGTGTTAATAAAACAAGGAATGGATTATTGTCGTTTTAAGCCGCAGTCATGTGTCTTTAGTTTAAACTTGTATCTGGGATGGTCAGTTCTGAGAGGCAAAGGTAAACGGAGTGCATGGAGAAAACAATTAACATGCAAACTATCTTACTTCTTACATTTAGATCTATGAGATTGGTTTCAAACCTAAAGGTTTAGAGGCTGTGTGACCACTTGACCACCAAAGCACCTGTTATCTTGTATCAGAATTTCATCTAAAGTCTTGAGTATCATAATCATTAGTTTCAGTATGCGTGAATCTTCATCCTTTATCTTTTTATTATTTCACATGTTTGGGTTGCTCTGGTTACTACCCTGTATTTGTCTTAAACTGCAAAATTTTGTATCTTAAAAAAGTGACCTTGTGATTGTTGGTTTTTTTTTTATTATTTTATTTTATTTATTTATTTTTTTTTTTTGTGATGATCATGCTCATTTACTTTTTCTTGACCAACATTGTGTTATTCCTTCATTTTACAGCCAGCACCTCCTCCAGAACCACCAAAAGAAGAACCACCACCGGTTGAGAGTTCTAGACCAACATCTAGGAAAGGTATAAAATTGTTGTTCTTCTTCTTCTTTTTTCATGTGAAAATATCTTGTTTTCTTCTTGTTGAAATCAAACACAAAAATACTGGTCCATGTTCAAATCACAATTCAAAAAAAAAATAAATAAATAAATTAAAAAAAATAAATAAATAAAAATAAAAAAATTAAAAAAATATATATATAAAAAATAAAATTAAACTGATAAATGAAGATAAACACATGAACTTCCACCAAGGAAGTGAAGCTGGATGCTCAGGTAGGGTAAGCACTTCTAGGAAAGCTAACTACAGTCAACACCTGTGAAATAAAACATGAGAATAAATGGAACTATGAGATGTCAAATATATCCAGGATAATTTTGGATACAGCAACAGCATACTTATCAGTGATAATGTGATGGCAGCAATAAAATTTATAAGGGTCTTGAAAGCGAGTTTCAGGATTTTTTTAAAAAAAGGTTTGACTATGTGGTTCTATTGGTACCCATCACTGAATTTAATTTTGCATTTACAGTTTGTGGCAATGTGAAAGGTTTAGCAAATCTTTACATATTTTTTTTAAAACAATTTCACAGGATCTGGTAAGAAACCAGGATCAAGAGGTTCATCTAGAAGTAAATCTCCTAAAGATAAAAAAAGTGAGAAGAGTGCGTCTCCTAAACGTGGTAGTGGTAAATCTGCAGGTAGTAAGAAAGGAAGTGGGGGTAAGTTTTAATGAGATTATAACATTTGTCACCAAACTTTTTGACCTTTATTGTTGTAAAATAGCTAGTTGTAATAGAAAAACAAGGACAAATTTCACTGAAAACATTACTTTTCAGAGATATCATTCTGAAAATGATGTTCCAACTGATGTTTTTAACATGATGAATGGCCAATTGTATGACAATTAATTGTATTCACAAACATTGCTGCACAATTTTTTCAACACATTATTTTATATTTGACATTGTATTTTGCAAGCTGGCTTTATAAAGTGTTTTGGCTTGCCTGTACAAAGTACAGAAGAGCTTATGTCATAAATCACTGGTGTTAGTGTCAGCATAAATGGCTAATGTTAAAGTTTTTTATATTTGTTTTTGTTAAGGATTGTATAAAAGATTCTAAATTGACAACTCATGTTTATAGCTTAAGTTATCAAAACTTTTCTTTTAATTCTTAAAGTTTGATTGTTTTTTTTTTTTGTTTTTTTTTTGGTTTTTTGAAGACTCAACACCCAAGTCACCAAAACGTGGTAAAGGATCTGGCAAGAAAGGTAAAACACCTGAGCCTGAACCAGAACCTGAGCCTGAGGTACCACAGGGACCACCTCCACCACAACCAGGCTCTGAGGAATGGGAATTCATTGATGAAGCTGTCGAAGAGGTATAGCAAATAAAATCAGTCATCCTAATTGGTGTTATCATAATCATTTATGTTAGTTGGATAAGAATTTATGTATGTACAAAATTGAAAACCAAGTTAATCAATAAATCAGGCTATAAAATGACACCAATCTATTGTACAAAGTCACCTATTATGTTTTTTTTTTTTTTTTTTTTTTTTTTTGTTTTTTTGTTTTTTTTTTTTTTTTTTTTTTTTTTTTTTTGTAAAAATTGTGAATTTTCTTAGACACAGAATGATAAATTGAAAGTCACCTATAGTCCAGTAATATCCAGATACTTATATATATTCACTGGACCTGTACCATTGGAGTATGGACCTACATTTAGGTTGTAAAAGTTATTGTACCAACCAATGTTAATTGGACCAAAATGGATTTAACTTATTAAAGTTTTGTTTCTGACCTTACATTTAGGTTTAAATGTAAGCTATTTTCCCAATACTAGTTCTACAAAACTAGAGCTAGGTCAGTTGTCCTGGACGATTTAAATTTTTGTATAAGACTTTCTTGTAGATTTGAAAAGTTATTGATACAATACTAGCTGTAAAAAAATGTTTTTATAAAGTCATGAAAGTTTTTATTCTTTAGAAGTTTAACCCAAATATCACAATGGCTATTTTCTTTTTTCAAATAAAGGATTTGGCTAAGATTTTGGCAGAACATTGGGAAGCTGTGGAGAAGACTTATGTTTCCAATAGTAAACATGTATTCCGTAGTGTCAGAGAAGAAAGAGAAATATCTATCGCTATTTCTATCAAATTAGGTAAAATATTGATTTTTTGTCTTCCTTTTTTAAAAGATATAAATCGCTAAATTTTTAAACTTTTATTCTTAGTTGTGTAATTATGATTGATGAATGTCCTAAATGTATGAAATGAAGGTAATAAAACTAGAAAAATATACTTTTTTTGACGTGTAATTTATTCATTTTTTCAGAGAAATCTATATTTTTTAAAGGCAATTATTGTTAATTTTGTCTATAATTACTGTATTTTCTCTTGTAGAAAAGATTTCTTAAGTTACCTACGTAGACCAGACAACAAACAAGCCTTTGTAACCAGATGGCAACAGGTATTTATAAAATTATAGATACACAGGAGAGAGAGAGAGAGAGAGAGAGAGAGAGGAGAGAGAGAGAGAGAGAGAGAGAGGAGAGAGAGAGAGAGAGGGGGGGGGGGGGTCTGATAAAAAACATGTATCAGTCAGAAATAAGGAGATATCTCAAAAACAGAGGGATAGAGGGTGTTCCCAAGAGACATACCAGAGAGAGAGAGAGAGAGGGGAAAGAGAGAGAGAGATTCTAAAGCAAAAACAAGTTGGTTTATAAGCAAACAAGACAAATCAAATATAAAGATAACTATTATCATAAAGACAACAACACTTTTCTAACAACAATAAAACAATAATGGCAACCACATGACTACCATATTTTGGGAATTTTAATTTACAGTGAAATGTAAATCCATTAGATGGATAGATCAGAATAATGATGTTTTATGCTCAAGTTAAGATTTATTTCACTTATATCAATGCAGTCAGTACAGGAATAGTGGAAGAATCCACAAAAAATCACCGACCTTCAACAAGTAAAGCAAAAACTTTTCTTACACTAGGATCTGCCCATTTGTGATTCCAACTAGGTGATGAGAGGTGCTGTGTTTGTGATCTGTAAGCATGCACTTTAGACTACCTGGACATCAAGGGTCCTTGGTTCTTACAGTTTTTGGCATTTTAAAAGTTGGCAATAAACAGAGAGAGAGCTAGACTTACAAAGGAAAAACATATCGAAAGTGGATTTTGTACTTTTTATTATCATTATTATTATTTTTATTATTATTGAAGGGTATTACAACAAGGTTTTACTATATACAAAAAAAAAAAAAATGATAATGATAATAATAAAAGAAAAAGAACATTATATCATCAAGAGAATATTTTATATCTTTTATAGGAATACAATGAAGTTGCTGATGATGTACGCGATGATGAAGAAACTAAGGCAGAGTTACATCAACGAGTAAATGACTTGCGTGAATGTCTCTGGAACATTTGTGATGAACGTAAACTCCAGGCAGAAACAGAACTAGAAAACATCAAAACAGATGGCTGGTTAGAAGATAGACTTGGAGTATTAAGCAACTTTTATATAACCTTGATGCAAGGAGAAGTAGACAGGTACCAAGACACTGTTCGACTGCTGAAGGACTATTATAGAGGCATGGAAGGTCAGATTCCTGGTGAACTTAATCAAAACTATGCCAGGATACCACTTATTGAGGTAAAATTTATTAAATAATTCATTTATTTGATTGATTAATTAATCAATTGATTGATTTATTCATTTGTATTTTAATCCGTAAATGTGCATTTTATCAAATTAATTGACAAGTGATCTTATATTGAGGTTGGAACATAAAGTAAAAGAATATTTAAATACTGATTATTATAAACTGATTGTGGTCTTTATTAGGAGGTCAAAAAAAAAAAAAAAAAAAAAAAAAATTTAATTCTAAAAAGTAAGGATTCAGTTGAAAAGAAATTTATTGCTATAATAATTTTAAAGTAAAGAAAATTTTAGGAAATTTCATAATTTTGATGTTTTTTTGTTTTTGTTTTTTTTTTCATTTTAGTTACCTGTAGATCGTCCTGATTCTCCAGAAAAAGCTGGAAGCGAGGCCGTGCCTACACCACCTCCTCAGGAAGAAACAACAGGTTCAGCAAAGTCAGAAAGACCAAGATCAAAATCACCGAGGTCAAGGTCAAAATCTCCAAAATCGCCAAAGGAAAGATCTAAATCCAGAACACCATCTGGTAAAAAACGTGACAAGAGTAAAGAGAAAAAACCAGCAGATACCAGTACAGATCAAACACCAGTAGAGGAAGGGACAAAGAAAAGGTAATTGTCTGATTCTACATGTAAAAGTATTCATGATTTACCAAAAATGTTTACAGATTTAAACTTTGTTTTAAAAAAAATTCTAGCAAAATTGCAGTGAAAATACTGTGATCTGCATGATGAACAAGAGTTTTTCTTCTTTCCAAAAAAAAAAAAAAAAAATTAATTAATTTAAATAAATAACAAAATAAATAAGATATAGGAGTTAAAGTTTCAGTATTATTGTATTTGAAGTCAACTTTAAAAAAATTGCTATGTTTTACTGTAAAAAAAGATATATAGATATTAAATTGCTTTACCATCAAGTTCTAGGGATAGCAAGACATTTTATGACAGATTCCTGTAACAGTAAAATCAGCTGTTTCATCAACCACTCAAATTAAAAAAAAACATGTAAAATTGTAGTAAACAGCTAAACCAAAAAAAAAAAAAAAAAAAAAAAAAAAAAATATGATTGTCAATATGTCTGAAAAAAATAATCCATATACTGTAGTGATACATGTATCACCAAAATGATGTGTATTAATACATGCTTTTTATCAATTTGATTAAACAGAATACCTTTGGTGCCTAGACGCCCTGTTTCGCCTGACCCAGATGCTAAGGGAGCTGCTGCTGCCAAAGACAAAAAAGATAAAAAGAAGAAAGATGATGGTGCTCCAGATAGTCCAGCACCGCCAGTAGATTTAGATGAAAAACTTATCTTCGATGCTTTCCTAACAGGAACAAATGCTCTTGGTTCGATAGTAAGTATAGTGACGTTTTTTTTTTCACTTATAACAAAGGGCAAAAACAAGACATTAAAATAAAAATATTGAATCAAAATTTAAGTTAAGAGTATGTTTTATTCAAAATATTAGAAGAGATTCATCAAAATAAAAGTATCTAATCAAAATTTTACTCAAGAATATTTTTTTAATCAAAATATTAGAAGAGATTTTTTCAGTATGAAAATTTTTTATCATTTTCATAATTAACTTTATTAAAAAAAATTGATCAAAAGATCAGATTTCTCTTCAAAATTGGAGTCTGTTCCATGAAACAACATTAAGCCTGACTAACTTATATCTAATAAGTACCTACATGTATGAGGAAATAAATATTTTATATTTAAGCTATCTCATGAGATGGCAGCTAGGGAAGCTGAAGAAGAAGCAGAAAAGAGGAAAGAAGAAGAGAAAGCAAAAGAACAAGCAGCTGCGGCAGCAAAAAAACCAGCAGATAAAGGAAAAGGTGGAAAAGGAAAAGGAAAAAGTCGTAGTCCGTCACCAAAGAAAAATAAAGGATCGGATTCAGCTAGTCAAACTCCACCACGTAAGTTTTCTTAGTGAGCAACTAAGTTATATAAAATGTCGGCTAGAAAGTAAGTGAAATAAATGTATAAGAAGCAAATTTTATTTTTAACATATTGAAACAGAAATTGTCATCTCTGAAAGATTTGAGTGTACAGGTCTCATATAAGTTAAATAAATTGAATATATCAATAACAAATTCTAAGATTTTTTAGTAATGAAACAAATATTGTCATCTTTGAGAGATTTAAATGTATGATTAGGTCTTATATCATTTTGCCTCTTGTTAAATCATTATTTGCTCTCTAAAATGTTTTTCATTATGGCATATTATCATTTTCTTTCTTTCCTTTATAGCATCAGAAGATCTAACTGAGGAAGAAAGAGAAAAAAAAGAAAGGAAAGATAAAATGAGACAAGAATATTATTTTGCTATTCAAGAAGAAGGTACATATTGATCTTTATGATTTGAGCATAACTTTGATAATAAATTATTTAAGCAATGTATATTGCTTTATCTCCTCCATAGCATCAAATCTCATTTGCTTTTAATGATGCAATTCAGTCTTTAGGACTTTATTAAAAAATTTCAATTTTTTGTGTGTTTTCTTAAGATCTTTGATCAACAGCAATGAATAATGATTTTAATGCATTCTGTTTAATACTGGTATTAAAAGTTAAAAAAATTGAGATTATTATTACTTCTCTTCTTCTTCTTATTATTATTATTAATTTTGCTTTTGTTCTCTATCTCACTTGAATTTAAAACATTAATTACAGTCAGTAATGAAAAAATAATGGGTTCAAGAAATTAATTTCAATCGGTAATGAAAAAATTAATTTTTGTCAGTTATGAAAAAAATGATTACTTTAAAAAATTAATTTCCGCAGGTAATGAAATAATTGTATATACATATTTTTTAATGCTTATTACAGAATCAGCAGCTAAGGCAAGACTGGAATTGATCAAAGCCCATTCTATCAGTATTCTTCAGGATTTGAAAGGAAAGGGAGATAATGCATATAAAGATATGAATGACTGGCTTGGAGCCAGATTCCTTAAAGAAATGGAAAGGTGCTTATAATTGAAAATAGTTTGTTAACTTCCTAAATCTAATACACTCTTTATATAATGTTATTTATTTACCATAAATGCTTCAATTCAAATAAGTCATAATTATAATTAATTCAGTTTATTAAGTCATCCCCAACATAGTTGGGGTGACTTATTGATTTACCCTTTATTATTATTATTATTATTTTTATTCCGTATGTTTTCAGCCACACTTTTATAAACAGCATAGCTCAAAAACGGTTTGGTGGAATTTGATGAAATTTTGTACACTTGTTCTCTATGACATATAGTTATGCTTTTTTTGGGGTCACGTCTGATTGTTTGAAATAAAAAGTGAGATAATAATGATGTCCCACTCTACTGATTTTGCACTCTAGAAAAGAAACTTTCTAATGTACAAGGTTGCCACCATTGAGGGTGACTTACCCAGCAATTGAGCCCTGCTCAAACACAATGCAATGTCTAGTTAATCACATTATTCAGACATGCCTCACTTAGTAGATGATTTGACTTTTGGTATTGATGTTATACTTTCAATTAAGTCGACAGCCTGTCATTAAATCATAACAAATATATATAGCTTAAAGTTATAATTGAATAATTAAATTTGACAAATTTCTAACAATTTCATTGGTTAAAAAAGCGAAAATATGTTCAGGTCATTTTTCAATGACTCAAATGAAATTAGCAACACCCACTCACGTGCCAAAGTGTGTGACGTAATCTAATACAAACTATTTTAATGTACATCGTTTTACCTTGTTTTTAAATTTTTTAAAGCAAAAATTGTAAAAAGTTGTTCTCTCATTTGATTATGTTGTCTTAAAAATTTAATTGTCAGCAATGAATCCGATTTTGATTTGGGTCATTGAGAAATATTTTCCAGGAATTACACAATGTTTAAGAATCCATTCAGGTTATTTCTCAATGACCCAAATGAAAATCAGATTAAATGCTTAAAAATTTTCAGTCCCAAGGATTAGATTTTGTGTCATATAAGAATGTTTAAAATGAGACAAAAAATTAATTTTTATTGTTATTTTAATTAATTTTTTTCATTATTACAGCATTGATCAGATGTCAGAGGTTATGCGTAACGCAATTGAAAATAAACAGAAAATAAAACAAGAGCTTTTACTACAACAAGAAGATTTCCTGATTAATGAAGATCTAAAAGTATTAAAGACACCAAGTCCACCATCACCTCCTCCACCTGAGGAACAGCCAACTCCAGAACAATTTACTGTGGATCAACTTAACAGTATTTATAAACAGGTAAATTGATACACTTGAACTACTTTGGTGGTTTTAAACTTCTGCAGCTCCCTATAAAGTGGAATCAATATTACAATATCACTTAAATATTCTGGATTTGGTTTAACAGTAGTTAAAACCACAAGGAACTCGCTATGCTGTTTTAAAATATATAAGTTCATCAAAAAAAAAAAAAAAAAAACCAACATATTGATGCAATAAATGTTTTCTACATATTTGTGACTTATTTTTATTATTTGTGACTTACTATTTATTATTTGTAACTTATTATTTATTATTATTATTATTACATTATTTAACAAATATTTCATGGGGCTGCTGGCTGTATCGCAGTTTATGGACCGGGCAGGCACCCCGAAAATATTATATGGACCGAAGCGAAGCTGAGGATTATATTGTATTTTCGGGGTGCCTGCCCGGTCCATAAACTGCGATATAGCCTGCAACCCCATGAAATATTTGTTATATTATACCGAATGGATACCATCTCAAAATAGGCATCAGCATTTTTTTTTGGAATTAATTAATTCCTTTAAGACAATAATTGTTTACGTTTTACAGTTGCCGTTCCTAACTTTTTATTAGCGTTAATCCACAAGTTAAACTATTTGGGTTAAGATGCTGTTTTTGTTTAGTCTAATATTATGTCATCAAGGACAATCGTGTGACGTAAGCAAACATAATACCGCCCGGAACCTCCGGTCTATATTGAAAAATATCGCCAGAGTAAAATCAATGCATTTATTAGAAAAACAAATTTATGAGGTATAATATTGTCATATGTATTTTGGATTCTTATTATTTATATTATTTTTTCCATACATATCATATGTTTAGAATTATTTGGAAATTTCCAGAGTTTTCACCATTTTAAAACCTGTCCTGACAGAACACAAAAAGTCGCAGAATTTTTACCTGTTTGGAATTTTAAGAAACCTGTCTTTTACAAGAAAAATTTTGCAGTCTTGTAAGAAATGCAATTATGTTTTATAGCAAAGTTTATTAAAAAAAAATGTTTTTGTAATCAAAATATTTACATTACAACTTTTATTCACTAAAGATACACATAAACATATAATTAAAAACTTTTAATACTGATCCACCTAATTTTGTTTCAGATAAAAATGTCTCCCAACTGTGCCAAATAATGTCTGGGGTTTTTATTTTAAATTCACAGATTTTTTTTTACCTTGATTTCCATTTTTGATTTATTGCATGTATGTTTTCAACTTTTTCAGTTTGCATCTACAGCACCAACAGGTGTCATGTCGAGTCGATCCTTTGTAGAAACGTTTGAGAACATTGTCGCAGTAGCACATGGTATGGAACAGCTACCAGATGTCTGGATGAACATCACATCAGGACAGGTAGATATAGTTTTTTTAATTATTTTCATTAATGTTTCTTTTGATATTTTAGATTAACTCATCTGCTGTTCTATTATGCAAAGTACAGACACATAGTATGGATGTTACTTGTTACCATATCAAATTGAAATTATTTGACAAATTTAGGGAAGCTTAAAAAAGAAAAAAACACTTATGAAGATCGAAATGGAACCTTTTGACAGTGTTTTTTTTTTTTTTTTTTTTTTTTTTTTTTTTTTTTTTTTTTTTTTTAAATTGAGTGTTTCATTCCTAAATTCCTAATCAGGTGGGACCTACTGAATTAAGCCTTGAAAATAATTGAAGATTGAGATTTTACCAAAAATAAATATCAGATATACTTCTAGAAGGTAGTATATATTATATAATGGTTAGGGCATGGTAATCTTAATAAACCCAACATGCACATGACAATAAGCACATGTTATAGACCAGTTTCTTCAGATTTATGAAAGGATAAAGAAGTCGCAAAGATAAAAATTACAAAGTGTTGTCTTGACCATAAATCCCAAATCATACCCTTTAAAATGATGTCTTCATATTTTGTAATGGATCCTAGTTAGATGTAAGCTACATCTTTTATCTGAATATTACCAATTTTTACTGATAATAATAGATTTTTCTTGTTAAAAACATTAGATTCAAGAAATAGCTAATGGACTGTCAGCAGATGCTGAATATGTGGATTGGCGACGATTTTTATTGGCTGCAGCTCAGCCCTTGCCTTGGCCAACACAGACAGAACTGTTAGATACTTTACAGAAATTTAAAGAAATGGACCAAAAAGCAACAGGATTTGTTACTCGAGAGCAGTATGATAGGGTAACATTAATTTCTGTTATTGTCACTGTAAATATTTAGTTCATGTTTTTAAAACACTCCTATGTAATGTGAAATACTTTGAGAATATGTATGGATTGGAAGAAAGGATTGTTGTTTTTAATGTTGATGTTAAATTAATGTCGCATTGACATTATTTCAGCTATTCATGATGAAAACAAGGTTATTAATATCTAAAAAAAAATCCAAGAACAAAATCATGTATTTGTGAGATGTGTTCAGATATCATGGTCTGCCTTTGGCTAGCCTGCACTCATGGTGACTTTTAGGGAAGGTGCTAGCTCGACAAGTCAGTATGGTTCAGATAAGCATACCACTCCCCCAATCCATTATCCTGGCATGAGTCAGTACTTGTCTTTCTCTTGCTGAGTGCCAAGTGAGGAAGCAAAATCTCAAATTTTAAAGTCTCATGTTTGACCTGGCCAGTGTTTGAACCCACAAACTTTTGCTCTCAAGGCTCTACCATTGATCCACCAAGCAAGTTTGGATTTAAAAATTGTTTAAGGATTAAAGGTATATGTTAATTAATTTTTGACAAATTAAATTCAGACTGATTAGTAAATTGCTGCAGGTAATAATCAATTTTAAGAGCAGATGAAGAAACCAAGGGAACAATTGAAATGCAGATTATTTTGTTTTGAAACTTGTTTCAAAACTACCACTATATAATTGAACTAATTTCTCATATCAAAAACTTTTGTAGAAAACAGGGTTAGTAACAGCTTGAAATTTACAATGTTTTACAAAAGTGCATTAAGATTTCTCTTGCATTTGTAGATGGATTTATGGTTTGGTGTGAAAGAACCATCTAACATGGAATTTGATCGTCTAGGTTACTTGAAAAGTGAGATGTTTGATTTCTTTGCTGATCATAGTAGAACACCTCCAGTACTGGATTATGTCAGCATGGTATGTGTATATACATTTTGTTGAAATCTTTCAAATCATGTTTTTTTTTAAACAATATTTTATTCACAATAAAAAAGAAAATCAAAATATCAATGTTACAATAGCAAACATATATATATATATAAATTATATACATATATGTATATAAATAGTGTGAAATGGAATTGAGAACAACACATACGTCTTATATTAACTCGTCTCCACAGTCTTTACTTAAATGATGCAAGTTACAATCAGGTGAACAAGTCAATGTTATATATACATTTTGTATTATATTGTTAAGAACTAAATCATATGACAAATTAGAGAGAGAGAGAGAGAGAGAGAGAGAGAGAGAGTTACTGTCAAATCATGTAGTCTGATATAAGGTACATGTATCTTTGTTTTTTTTCTTCTTCTTTCTTTCTTTCTTTTTTTTAATTAGTTTAGGTTAAAATATCTTTGTTCACTCTATCTTCCTATCTTCTGGAATTTGTTGCTGGTGATTTATCAGTACATTGTATTTTGCAAAAATAAATAAATAAATTTAAAAATTTCGAAATGAGCCTATTTTTTTTAATTTGTATTTTTTCATATGCAGAATTTCTTGCAAAAAACATGCCTAAAACCTGAAAAATTTATAAACCTTTTAAAAAAACTTTAGGATATACATTGTATTCTCTAGGTGACCATTTCAATATAGAGATAATAATATTTCATCTTGTAATTAGTGTCTGACCCAAAAGGCATTCAAGTTTCATATGCAAAATTAAACCTATAAAAATTTAAGCATAGACATACATATAGGCATAAATCCTCAGTAAAACATTTCCTGAAAAAATATGTGAACTACAGTATTAAATGTGATATGTCTGCCATAGACAAAGCTCATGGGTCATTTAATTGATTTTAAGATTTTTGTTGCCACTCAAACTTTATAATTTTCTGATTAAGAAGATAAATTACAGAATGTTTAGAAAATATTTATTGTTTGTTAAATAATGAGAAAAAAATCCTTTGTACTTTCATCATTAACGCACCAACAATTCATCAAAAAAAAAAAAAAAAAAAAATTATAAATGCACTTTTTTAAATATTTAAATCACATTTATAATTTACCATAAAATGTCTTTAATTGTGGAAGTTAGTTGTGGAATTCTGTATACTGCAATAAATCAAGGATAATCGTTTTACAGAATGATGACAATGTGTTTTTATTTATGGAAAAAAAACATCCACAATTTTCTGACATCATTTTCAAGAAACAGCACAAAAGCAAACACATTTCGGATTTACCAGTACTTAAAGCATCACATATCTTATGCTATATTTAAATTGTTTTTACACAAAATAACAAGTATCTTTTTAAATCATTGTATTTATAGTTGATGTACTTTAGTGCAGCAAGCCATGCAAGTGAGGGATTCCTTAGGGCATTGAGTGTGGCCTCAAATACACACATGCCACGACTTCCGAAACCAGACCCTAGACCACCAAGTGTTGCCGAGAGGTAAGCATAAAAAATGAGCCATGTATGAATGCTCATTGAAAGTACAATAATGCTTCATATTTCAGTTATCATTTGTGGCATAATAATGGTATGTTTTGATTGCATGGTGAACTTATAAAGGAAAATGAAAAAGATCAATATTTTAGAATATAGATATTATAGGACATCTCAGTCAATGATTTGTGGTCTTAAGCATGTGCATTCTTACTGCCTAGGTTTAAATAACTCTTAGGCAGATCTTAGTGTGAGATTGTTTGTCAATTGGCTTGCCAAGGTTGGTGGTTTTGCTCTGGGCACTTGGATTTCCTGTACCATTCTAGAATAGACCTTCTTGGTGTTAAGTGAAAGAATTTTGACAAGGGTGTAAAACACCATTACTTCACTCCACTCATTCCATAATAATCTTACACAAGACATAAAAAGATTTCATACAAGTCCCTATTATTACATACAGTTATGCCTATCTCAAGTTATTTTGTTCTTCCAACAGCTTTATTAAAAATATTTTATCCTTATTTGACACTTCGCCTTACAGCACAGATATAGTTGATGATCCATCACCGCCACCACCAATACCGGATGATATTCCACAAGATGCTGTGGATGCATTAGTTCCTATGGAGGCTCTCTACAGGGTATTCCATCATGGAGAAAGTGCAGCTGGTGACAGTCACAGGTTTAGTGTGTCAGCTGATCCAGAAGATGCTACTTCCAGGGTAAGTTTTGTTTAAGAGACCATTTCATGTGAGTTAATGCTCAGCTAATGATGGTTGATCAAATCATTCATCTTCTTTGTAATGCAATACTGGATTCATTTCTGGATATAGATAAGAAGTTTCACTGTGGAAACAATAATGCAAAATTGAAGGTACCTGATATATTGCATATTTTTAAAATTTTAATCACATGACCTTGAATCAAGCCAATCAAACTGGCATCTTTCATTTTAAAACTTTTTTTGCTATGTGCAAGATAAATTTTAATTGCAAATCTTATTATCAAATATCACAAATTTTTGTTTAAAAAAACCTCACCAAAATGGAGGAAAATAATGATGACAGCAGAGGTAACAGTTGAACTGCTATATGTCTGAAACTTTTCATGGCAACAGTAATAAAATTTTGCAAATAAATGGTTAGGTATTTTGTATACAAAAACTTAACACCGATATTAAAAAATGGATCTATAACTTTTAGGAAAAACTAGCAAGTGTATATCAAGAACTGGGAAGCAGTGAGAACTTGGAACCATTGATGTATAGAGTCCTAATAGAACACCCACTTATACAAGACATTGTTGGTTCATGTCAAACATTCAAATCTTTGGTAAGTCTCAGTAATTTATTCACTCTTCTTTAAGACATATTCTGTTTAATCATGCCAACGTGAATCGGAACACTATACATTTAGATGATAATGATGTTCTTGCTTACTTAATAACAAACTCTCTTCAACAGTCAGCTTAATTCATACTCACAGCATTTAAAATACATAAAGAAACTATTTCCAAAACACATATTTAATTCTGATGTATATAAAGTGACTAAATGGTCCATTGGGCTGGGTGTTTCATATATTGGTTACTGTAGCAATGTGATTCAGTATTTATTACCGGTATATGTTTATTTATACAAATGTCACTTTAATAAAGAAATTACTTACTTACTTACTTACTATAGAAATGTTAAGTATTATATGCTTATTTGTCTTATTATATTCATTCATTCATTCATTCATTCATTCATTCATTCATTCATTTATTTATTTATTTATTTATTTATTTTTGGTTGTTCATCTTTTATAAACTTTTTTTTCGAATTATGGTGATAAGCAACAAAATAATGTATTTGTTTTGCAGCAACCAAAGTACTGGAGGCAAGACATTAGATTAAGGGTTATACATTATACATATTGTGACCACTGATTGTAAAATTACAGACTTTGAATTGACACTTGCATAAATAAAAAAGCAGTGTTTGAATGGCTCTGAACCATACAGTACATTTTACAACTAGTGGTCATAAATCAAATCCAAAAATATGTAAAAACTTTGTTTCAACATAAACTTGATTTTCCTTTCTTTTCAGGATTTAAAGTTGATATTAAACAACCCTAATCCAGATATGGACATGCACAGTACAAAAACTTTGGAATAAAAGTCCAGCTTAACCTGAAGTAAGCTAACTCATACAGTTTCCTACAACAGAGGATGAAGATATGCAACGATAATTAAAAAAAATTTAATAAAAAGTTTATATAAAACTATTTATCAAAATGTCAGTTTCACAGCCACTAAATACATTTGAAGTTGATTTTTCATCCAATTAAAAATAAGAATTAATAATATATAACTATGGATTAACTGTTAAAAGAAGTTCCTGACAAAATATGTGACGATGTTCCAATATATCTAATTACAAATGTTTGTTGGAGGCTCAAAAGAAAAAAAAGTTTAAATATGTGTAAGGAATAACTTATTTATTTTTGTAGATTAAAAAATACTTTACACTTTGTAACTTATGTAATATTTAATGTAAATATGTTTATAGTAAATTAAAATTTTATTATATATATATATATATATATATATATATATATATATATATATATATATATATATATATATATTTATTTATATATATATATAAAATAAAATTTTAATTTATATATGTATTTATATAATAAATATAATTTAATTTAAATATGTACAAAGTCAAATAATTTGTTATGATAATATCAATATAATGCATTTCTGTGATATATTTTTAAAGACAATTAGTGGAGTTTATCAATTTAATTACTACCTAAAGTGTGATATGTTAAAGCACATACCAGAGAAGCACTGCATTTTTTCTAGTGGCATGTTAGCACGTTGGTTTAAGGATATAGATGTTGGTGACTATAGGCATATTAACAGATTAATACACCTAAATATCTTTTAGTTTGTTTAAATTTAGGTAAAAAACTTTTTTTCCCAAAATCTTTTCAAATTTCTATGATCAGCATTTTATACCTAATCACCATGTGACTGGCCACAGCTGTTTGACTTTTTTAAATTTATATTTGTGTTAAAGCATGTCTTTCTTTCATGCTTTAATGTGTAACACTAATATATACTATTATTTATATATGGTTATGTGTATAGAAAATAGGTTTATTTTGTTGTTAAGAAAACATTTAGATGTTAATTTTTTTTAGAAGTTTGTGAGTATGGCATCAAATTTAACATAATTGGAAGGTCAAGTACATTCAGGTATGGAAAGATGGGAATATTGAGTCCTTAAGCAATTTCTGTTTCTCTATGTAATTTTTCTTATATAAAATGCTATTTTCTTTCTTGCTTATGCTTTTTTTTTTGAAAAATAATTTTATTAAAATTTTGTAATTTTTTTTGTTGATTTGTGTTGATAATTTAGTTTTTACTAAACTTATTATCAATGAATGATATAAAAACTGCTTTATATTGTTAAATAAAATATTTCGAAAGTCAGTTGGTGTCTTTTTTAAATTTAGATGTCATTAAGTGTCAACAAACTGTAGTAAATGATAAAAAAAAAAACAGCCTAAGGGTCTTTGGTTTTATGGGGAAATGTTCATCATATAAAATTTTACAAGTGCGTTTCTGTCTCTCACTTAAACCTCTCTCGCTCAGCAGTAGAACATCCATCTCAAGAGCAGAGGGTTGAACTCCAGCCAGATCACATAAAGGAGTTTAAAATTTAAGATACTGCTACCTGGCACTCAGCATTTGGAAGAAAATATATCAACTCTGTGCCAGGATAATGTGCCTGGGGGAGCATGCTTATCTGTTATGAGATGAGCTAGCACCTTACCATAGTCATCCTGAGTGTGACCAATACAATGCAGACCATTATACATTCTTAAATATCATGCATACACAAATTTGTTATTACCTTAATCCTTAATTTGTTGATTTCCGGTGAAATATTGTCAGAAAATGGGTTATAATGCGTTTTGGCTGTAAAATTTTTAGAATTTTGAAATTATCTTAACAAGAGTTCCAATAGAGTCTGTATCGCTCACCTGGCAGGTACACCCTTATTTTGTTCATTACTTTTTCTTTTTAAATATATCCAATCAGTAAAATGTAAAAAAAAAAAAAAAAACTCACTAGCATTATCCTTATTTTCTATTATTTCAAGCAATATTTATCATACTGAATTTCCTTTCAATTGGCCATGTACTTTCAAAGAAGAAGATTTAGGCTAAACATGGATAGACCTTATTTGCATGTTACATAATTATTGCAAAACAGAAAACCCCGTTACATCTGTTTTATCCCCCTACATCTGTTTTCTATGATTATAATTACAACAAAATCAGTAAATAAATAACCCCATAATGGCCATTTATGGGTTTTTGCTATTTATAGTAACATGCAGCCACCATCTTGGATTTCAGACAGACATCTCAGACACACTGTTGAATCTATACCACCCAAGGACCTTCCACATTCAATTTCTTTTCAATTGGACATGTACTTTCAGAGAAAATTTGCAAAGGTTGTGGCTAAAAAGTATACCTTATTTGCATATTACGTAATTATTGCACAAACGCAATGATTGTACAGAAAAGTCAGTTACATATGTTTTTTCCCCCGACATCTATTTTCTATGTTTCAAATTTCAACAAAATCGGTACATAAATAAACCCATAACATTGGCCATTTTTAGGGGTTTTTATTTGCTATTTATTATAACGGCAGCGATCTTGGATTTCCGACAGACATGTTGGATACAATTTGAATCTATGCCACCAAAGGACCTTCCACACTCAATATCCTTTTAATTGGTCATGTCACGTTTTAGAAAAGATGATTTTCAAAGATTTTGGCTAACAATAGACCTTATTTGCATGTTACGTAATTATTGCAAAAACGAAAAATTGTGCAGAAAAACCCGTTATATATGTTTAATGACCTTTAATCCCCCGACATCTTTTTTCTATGTTTCAAATTTCAACAAAATCGGTACATAAATGAACCTGTAATGGCCATTTATAAGTTTTTGCAATTTATAGTAACAACGTTAACCATCTTGGATTTAGGACGGATCGACATGTCGGATAAAATTTTTAATGTATAGGAACTAAGGACCTTTCATACAAAATTTCATTTGAATTAGTCCATGGGTTTCAGAGAAGAAGATTTAAGTTTACGGATGTACGCACGCACGCACGCTTTACCATGCCATAAGCTCAACCTGGTTTTGCCTTTATTTGCAAAGATAATAACATGGGGTCTTCAGTTTTGATTTCAACTAGAAATGTCTCGTAATCAGAGGCCAAGATCAAGATAATGACCTATTTTTTAACCTTTGAATTTTTAGTACCAAATGAACCGTTTTTTAAAAATATTTCATTATTATTATGTTTTAAAAATAATGAGCATGGTATGATCCAATGATTTATTAGATTTTCAAGAAATCAGATAAAACTTTTGGAGAGATTGTCCCAGAATATGGTAATTTTTTGCAAATTTTGCTTTTTTTTTTTTTTTTTTTTTTTTTTTTTTTTTTTTTTTTTTTTTTTTTTGATATTTTTTGAAAACTGTTATAGGTAGATAATGAAGATAAAAATGTTCAGCTTGACAAATCTAACAAGGTAGCAAGTTTCGTATTTATATGTTAATCCATGTAAGAGTTGTTGCCCCTGAAATATTGATTTTTTCAGAAATTTCGCTGTTTTTTACATTTTTTTATTTTTATTTATTTATTGAAAACTATTATTGATGGATAAAAACAATAAATTGCGAAAATAATCAGCACAACAAGATCTTACAAGGTAGCAAGTTTCGTATCTATATGTTATTTCATGGAAGAGTTGTCACCCCTGAAATATTGATTTTTCACAAATTTTTGACTATTTTCTTGAAAACTATTATAAATGGATAATAACATAAATTGCAAAAAAGACCAACATGCCAAAATGTGACAAGAGAACAAGTTACTTATTTATATGTTAATCCATGTAAGAGTTGTTGCTCCTGAAATATTGATTTTTTTCCGAAATATCGATATCGCTGTTTTTGGCAAATTCTTGAAAACTTTTATAGATGGATCAAATAAAAATATATTACAAAAATTTTCACCACAACAAGATCTTACAATGTAAAAAGTTTGATGTCTACATGTTAATCCATGTAAGAATTGTTGCCCCTGAAATGTTTTTTTTCCCAGAAATTTCGCTTTTTTTTTTTTTTTTAGTATTTTCTTGAAAACTATTATAAATGAAAAAACTGTTAAAAATGGATAACAACAATAAATTGCAAAAATGATCAACATGACAAATCTTACAAGAGAGCAAGTTTGATGATAATAAGCTATTTTAAGTAAGAGTTGTTGCCATTATTTTTTCTGTTCTTGAAAATTTTTAGAGATGAATAATAATAATAAATTGCAAAAAAAAAAAAAAAATAAATAAATAAATAAATAAATTTAAAAAAATAAAAAATAAAAATAAATAAATAAATAAATAAATAAAAAATGTTTAGATCTAACACGGTAGCAAGTTTTGGTTGGTTCTGGCTTTGTTTCAGCAAAGCAACTTTTTTCGCCTAGCTCTCAGTAAAAGTAAATGTGTATATGTACGTGTACACACACACACACACACACACACACACACACACACACACACACACACACACACACACACACACACACAGACTCGGAGAGAGAGAGAGAGAGAGAGAGAGAGAGAGAGAGAGAGAGAGAGAGATTGTTAGGTCTCTGTAAAAATGACATATCAATATAAAATGGAATTCGTCCTCTGTTTGGTGCAACATAATATCTCCGAATATCAATCTTCCTAAAAGATATCATGATGTCTAGAGTAGATTACGGTTAATATTGAGTAACTGCGGTAAGCGATAGCTTATATTGTCTAAAAAAAAAATAATAATAATAACATGTTTTAATGTGTCAAGGAGTTTGAGGTTTTAAAAAAAATGTCCGAAACGCAATGTTAAAAATTTCTGTGATGAAAAAGTTGATATATCATAGGCTTAACCACCTTATTTGAATTGCAATATCAAGTAGTATAACACTGACCAAACATACGATATGCTTTCAAATTCCCCTATATCCCAGTATAATGTGTGTGTATTACATTTGTAATATCTCAGAAACAAATAACAGATAACATATTGACGAAGTTGTCTTAAATGTCATTTATATCTCCTCAAAATTATTGATTGTCCATGATTTTTGACCCCAAATCACAATGCTACCTCCTGCTAGTTTTTTTTTAATATATTGCGATATAACTTCGTAAAATTTCGATTTTCCATCTGAAATTCCAATGCAGCCAAGCCATTTAAACATTTTGAGCACGATTCATTGACATTCTAATAACCATACGAAATTAATCATGTGACTGTTTCAGTACTTGTTCGGACTTACTGAAGAAGCATTAGTCTTTTTACCTGATTTGAAAACCTTATGATAAATAAATAATTAAAATAAAAAATTATACAATAGTAATTTCATAATTTAACCACCCAGAGAGAGAGAGAGAGAGAGAGAGAGAGAGAGAGAGAGAGAGAGAGAGAGAGAGTAAATGAAATATGGGGTTTAGTGGGTTGCTAGGCTGGATTAAATTTATTTTTTTCAAACTTCGGTTCATTAAATTTTGTTATGTGTTTTTGGCACTTTAAAATAATTTACTGACTGTTTTTGTCAGGACTGACTTCTGTAATTCTTGTTTATCAATCAAGTTCTAAAATATTTTAGTGTCATATATAAAACTTATACAAAATTCATATAAATAATAGCTTTTACATCCAGCCTAAAAGACTTACAAGACACATCAAACATTAATTGTACCATATTAAAAAAATCAGATAAAAAAAAGAAAGGCTTTACAATCTGTTTTAAAAACAATACTTTTATTACACATTTAAATTACTCATTGCTAAAAAATTTAAAAATTAAAAAAAAGGGGGAATATTTATATCAGTCATTAAAACAATAAAATTGTCTTCCTCACAAAATTGATTAAAACCAGTACCCGTTGCTCTGTACAACACATATCTAAAATCATCATAAAAGTTATTAATTAATGCAACAGAAGGAAAATAAATATGATACCCGTTCTTGTTCAGTGATTTGAATTTTGAAAATTTGAATTTATCTTTTTTTTTTTTAAATTTATTTTATTATTATCATTATTCTATTATTATTTTCTTTTGGCAAAATTCAATCCGAACACTTAAAGTATGCTGGTCATTATATGATTATGTAATAGATGTTTTAAGAAATAAGGTATTATTCAACAAAACAGGGAAAAAAGGATCAATTGTCCTAATTTTCAAAGGCGGTAAAAAAAGTAAAACATCTCCGGACAATTATCGACCAGTAGCATTGTTCCCTGCGCTGGAAAAGGTATTTTCGAAGGTGTTGGTGATGCGCATAAAAAGTGTGACTTCTATCAAATCTTCCCCGCCTCATAACAACAAGAATTTTAGCCTGGTCTGAATTGTGCTACTTTACAACAAGAAACTATATACTTGGTATAAGGTATACGTGTCATTTTTGGATACCAAGAAAGCCTTTGACGCTGTATGGAGAAAAGGACTAATGTATAAACCACATCACCTTGATGTCAAAGGCAACATTTCTATACCTCATGTATATAAATGATCTTATTGTATAACTGTCTAACTTTCATCTGGGTGCAAAAATTATATATATTTATATATATATATATATATATATGTTGTTTTCCACATTTTGTTGATGATATAACATGTATAAGTCTAAGTCCTAAAGGCACCGCGGGGGGGCTGTTGTACATAGCATGTGCCTACGCCTGTAGGTTGCGTTATACGTATAATGTACATAAGTCCAGCATCTTTGTATATGGTTTGAAAGAGCGTACTTGCGACAATATAAACCATGTCTGAACTATTGGTAACCACCGCCTTCCTATTGAGAGAAATTAGAATCATTTGGAAATCGAGCAAAATGCTTTTTTTCGTAATGACCAACGCATACGTAACGGATGTGCTAAGAACGCAAATCTTCAAATAAGGATTTTCCGATCCGTGCCCGATCCGATATTGCAAAAGTATGGTTGGTATTCTACGTATAAGTACAAAATTGATAAACAAAAACTCTATTTTCTTCATAAGCTTTGCTTTTGAGGTAGTGCCTCCATTTCAGAACAGTTGTTTTTATATCGCTTTTATTTGTAAATTGAAGATCCAGCCAATATACCCAAAGAGAATTTATGCCAGATATCATGGACATATTGAAGAAATACTTAACAAATGAAATGAAAGTCACAGTTCTTTCGGATGGGAACTTAAAATAAACGAGGTCCCGTGTCATGGCAGGCATGGCACGATAAAGGACCCTGCTGAATAATGCCATCAGAGCAACGCACAGGCAAAATTTCTGCACATTCGCCTATAGCTGGGGACGTCTCAATATAAGTGAAATATTATTGACTTGGACGTTAAACACCAATACTCAACTCTTAGTCTCTGTTTCCAATACTTACGTGTCACTTCTGAGGCATACTATAGACAACTTGCTATCCAGACAATTTGCTATGTCAAACCCGATTACTTGAATAAGTCATAATTTTTGTAAATACGTTTAGTTTAATTATGTTTAGTTATACACCATGTTCTGCATATTGTTTAATTAACCATAGTTTTATTGTATTTACTTATTTATAATCCGTTTAAGAGAAAATGAATAAATAAATGGATACAGTCAAACCTGTCTATAAAGGCCGCCATGAAAATCAGTAAATACAATGTAATATGAAAAAAGAACTGGGATAGAATTTCATTGACTATAATCAGGTGACCATTTTAGAGAGGTGGCCTTTAAGACAGGTTTGACTGTATATTGAAAGCTTAAAGCTGCATTAAGTTTTCATAGGAAAAAATTTAAAACAGTGCTGATCTAATAAATGATGTTCCTAATGAACAAGTTTACATTTGCTTCAACGATAAAAGCTCGAATAAATACAGAAATAACAATAATTTTCCAGCGAGATGCAGCCTGTGGGGAACTAATTTTAGAACGTGGCTACGTCATAAAAAACTGGGTCATTTAAACACAACTTAAAAACGGTGAAATACGACAAATTAAACACAGAATTTCATTAAATTTGTCATTTGTGACATTGTAAGGGATACGTAACATCATTGCGAATACGTTTGGATATTAATGACGGACAATTAATACAATTTGTCAGGTTTCACCTTCGATTCATTGAAATTTCCGTACATACGTGCGCATGCCCCAAGCAAATAAACATTGACCAATCCGTAAGACGATTCCGCTTATTTGCAGCTAATAGGAATGGAATTTTAAAAAATGAATCTTACGGATCGGAATTAGAAGTTAGAAATTAGAAATATATTTTTAGAAAATCAAAAAAAAAAAAATAAATAAATAAATAAAATAAATAAATAAATAAATAAAAATAATAATAATAAATAAATAAACAAATAAACAAATAAAAATATATATAATAATAATAATAATAATAAAAAATTCTAAAAATCAGAAAATTGAAAAACTTCATGCAGCTTTAAAAAAGAAGATTAGTAAACTTGTTCTAATAACATTTTATACTTTAATTTTCTTTTGTAAATAATATATCGTTTAAACTAAACTAAACTACATGTATATTTTTTTGACATTTTAATTATAATCTTTCTTCTGTTTATAAAAGTCTCTAGATAGGCATATGTTTGCAGAATAGGAAAAAAAGCAACTGATGTGTCGTGATTGCCGTGCCATGTTTAAATATGCGACTAATTTGACAAGACACTGCAAATGTTTTGAACATTTGAATTTTTTTTTAAAATTACGATAAATTATCTTTATTATTGACTGGTGTTATAGTTTATATCAAGCAAAACCAAAATGTTTTTTTCAATTAACTATTTACTAACTATATACTCAAACTCACTTGCCTGAGTTGTTTGTATCTTGTGTACCATTAAAAATTTTACAGTTGCATATACTATAAACGTACAAATGTTAGCGGTGTATTAATTTTAGGGATTTTCGCGCTAAGACAGTAGTGCTAATTAATACATATTTGACTCAATACTCTGTTTCTCAAAATTTAAATGTTAATGAAGTCAGGTTTTCGATTTTATACTGTAAACTGTAAACGTACAAATGTTAGCGGTGTATTAATTTTAGGGATTTTCGCGCTAAGACAGTAGTGCTAATTAATACATATTTGACTCAATACTCTGTTTCTCAAAATTTAAATGTTAATGAAGTCAGGTTTTCGATTTTATACTGTAAACTGTAAACGTACAAATGTTAGCGGTGTATTAATTTTAGGGATTTTCGCGCTAAGACAGTAGTGCTAATTAATACATATTTGACTCAATACTCTGTTTCTCAAATGTTGTTTTGCGCTAATTTAAATTCACGCAAATTAATCAAAAATGTTAGTTGCACTAAAATACACACACGTTAAAATTAGTACGTTTACAGTGCAGTATTCATATTAAAGCAAGTTGTTATAAAATTATTTATTTTATAATGTGTCGTGTTTATGTTTGGAATTGCCTTGGGTAAATTTTTATGAAATCAGTTTTAAAAAAAAAGGAATAAAAAAAAAAAACAGCACATGACAACTGATTAACCTAACCAAGCTTTAAACAACTCTGCCCAGGTCTTCGTATACCAAGGGTAAGCCGTCAGCAACTGTTGATCAAAGTTTCAATTCAATACCTTATATAGAACAACTGCCTTTAAACATAGTCGGATAGTTTCGGCTCTATAAATTACTTAAACCACATTATTGACACCACAATTTTCCATTATGTCCGATGAGCGTCCAAAGTCGAGCGTTTTAGAATAAGCGGTCCGAAATATGTGTTATCATGTCCTCAGGAGGTCTTATACTTTCGGAGCACTTCGTCTCATTCTTTTTTCCCTTTTGCTTTGCATTTTTTTTGGTAATACGGTTTGAGAGTTGGAGAGTTTTGGGGTTGATGTTTATAATGATAACAAGAAGAATTATATTAGAATCATGAATCTATTTCAGACTCTGTTAAATCAAATTTAACCAATAAGCTAGTCGCGGTATCTACTACTCTCCTCTACGAACCTTTTGCAAGGTTTACAACGTTAATATTAATATTTGGTCATAATGTGTAAAATACGATATATATATATATATATATAATAATAATAATAATAATAATAATAATAATAATAATAGTAATAATATTTTACACATTCTGGCCAAATATTTAGTTCAATATATAGTCATGTAGATTGCGAGATATAACCGACTCGTAGTAAATACCACATGAGTGTATTGGTGTGGTCATGATATGCGCAATTAATTAATTCCTTATTATTTGATCTTTAAAAGTAATATTAAGAAAAAAAAATAATGTAATGGAAATATATCACATTTCACACATTCTGGCCAAACAGTAACGTGAGATATAAAAGGGTTCGTAGTGTCGTGTAGTGGCTCCGATAGAGGATTGTGGTAAATATCGTGACCATACTTAAAAAAAACACATGATTTTAATACAAATGTCTCAAAAATAAAATGTTAGTTTAATTTCAATTTTCAAAGTTACGGACATCGTATGTAAACCAACATGCTATCGTTACGGACATCATTTTGCGCTGTTACGGACATCTCGGCGAAAATTTCAAACATCTAGAACGCTTGATAGAGCGAAATTTGTGAAAACCGTACGCTTTAAATTCCATTAATATAAAAATATCGAGGCAACCGATGTGTTGAATTTAAACAAAGAGAAATCAAGGAAAGTCGTAAATCACCTAAATCTGCGTCCGCCATCTTAATATGACCATAACTGCAGTTACGGTCATCGGCCTACCCCTATGATATCGAGATTTATGTAAACATCAGAGTTTAAACAAGCATACATGTTTATAACTATGTAACATGGTGATTAGTGAAGCACGAATCAGGACGTAGGTATTAAAACTGCGAGAAATGACAAAATTATTTAGGAGACACGTTTTAGTTTTTTGCCTAATATTGGTGGTTGTATTATTGTTTTTACTGTGTGTTGTTTACGGTGATTTAATTACAGATCGTATAAAAATTGTAAGTATTGGAGCTTTATATATGTGGTTGTATGTAATGATATTTGTTCTGACTTATCGTGTACCCTTTTTATTTTCAGATTTCCTGACACATTTTATACTATGTTATATGCAGAATTTGTTAATATTTTAATTGATAAAAAAAATAAAAATTTCGCATATGGCAATTGACAAAAGAAGATATCAAAGTTTTGTCCTACGAAACAAAAAGAGAGAAATGTAAAATCAATTAAATTTAAATGTTAATGAACGGTCAGGTTTTCGATTTTAAAACTAAAAATCAACGATATCAATAATAATAATAATAATAATAATAATAATAATAATAATAATAATAATAATAATGATGATGATGATGACGATAATAAATTAATAAAGATAGAAAAAAAGAAAATAAATAAATAAATAGATAAATAAAGAATGAATGAATGAATAAATACGTAAATATTTAGCACAGGTACCAAAGTACAAAAACAAGAGCCTGATATAGATTAAATCATTTTAAAAAATGTGTTACAATAAAGTAACAACAACCTTACAAAACTAGGCCACGCAGAATATCCATGGTGTATTGTGACGAGTTGATCTGAAGTGTAAAAATAAACCCTTAAAAAATTGCTAAGTCTAGGTTAACGTATAACTATTTTATAATAATAATAATTATTATTATTATTATTATAAACTACTTCTTTTTTAAAATAAAAACATTATTGAAAATCAATGAATAAACACTGAAAAAATTTGATGCATTTAGGTTAACGCATTCAGACTATTTGAATAATCATGTCATGTGCTACTTTTGAATTTTTATAAAATGATACAATTCAAAAGTAGACAATTGACAATGTGCTACTTTTGAATTGTATTATTTTATAAAAATTCAAAAGTAGCACATGACAATAATAATAATAAACTATTTTTTATTTTTATTTATTTATTTATTTATTTATTTATTTATTTATTTATTTATTTATTGAATAAAAGCATTATTGAAAATCAATGAATTGCAATTCCTGAGATTACATTAACACCGAATGCGCCGGATCACAGTGCCTCTCACTGACTTGGTTCGAATCCAACTCGGACAGATCGTAGAGTGAGAAAATGTGTCGGTTCGTTTGCCGAAAATGGGTGATTTTCTTTGGGCACTCCATCCCAGAACTGATCGTCTCGATCTGTATTACCAAGGGGAAAACCTGTGTATTTATTGTAGATATCCTATTAAGTGAAAAGAAAGTTTAAATTCAACAGAATTAGAAAAAAGCATAAGTCAATTTGCATAATTGCTTTCATGAAACCCCTATTCTTGGTATCGTAGATGAAACCAGAGATGTTCCGGTGACACAAAGAACAAATTCAATAATGTCAGAAATAAGTGTCCCTAAACTTTTTGAATTAATGCGTTAATAAACTGCACTTTTTCTATGAACTGGCAGAAAAATGCCTGTCTGAAAGAAAATGTTTCAAGCAGCAACAATTAAGTTTTTTTTTTTTTTCGTAGTTTCTTCTTTTTCAAGGTGGCGGTATTTGTAAGAAAACACCCGCTTTTTGATAAATTATTGAAAAATGCAGATATCTCATTGTCAAAGTTATATACTTTGGTATCGGTACAACATTTGACAAATTTCTAACGATTCCATTGGTAATTTCTCAATGACTCGAACGTAAATTAGTCACGCCCACTCACGTGCCGAATTGTTTGACGGTGACGTAATCTAGAACGAACTGCTTTTAATGCGCGTCATTTTACTTTGCTTTGAAGTAATCTAAAGCAAAATTTGCATGAAGTTATTCTATCATTTGATTCAGTTGTCTTTAAAACTTAATTATTAGCATTGAATCTAAGCATTGAGGAATAACCCGAATGGACGCTGTGCACATTTTTTCGTCATTCGCTTGCTGAATTACCGTGACACAGTGTGCACGGTGTCGATTCAGGTTACTAGTATTTCTCAATGACACAAAAGAAAATCAGATTCAATGCTTAAATGAATATCAACAAGTCCATTGCGATTTTTTTAAATATTTCCCAACTTACCTGGGTTTGGATTTGTCCTCTACAGTTAGCGGGAACTTGTCCAATAACAAACAAAATCGGTACAACAAATAAGATTAGGACTCATTTTAAGTTCAATTGCAAACTTACTGTCTGATTCACGTCTGCCGTAGCACTAGTTTTTCAAGGTTTTAGAAGAGATATCAAAAAATTTTGTAGAATGCCACATACCGTTATGACGTATGCATTTTGTCGTAATTAACTGACACCAAACTAAATGCCATCTTAGCTGGAGTATAAAATGCAGAGCTTTTTAAAATCCTTACGGGGATTTAATATGGGAAAAGACACAAACACTCATTCCGGAAATATATCGCTGTAATAATCATGCGGGTTAGGGTAGAAAATTCTGGAATAGTTCATTCAGCTGTAGGTAAGATCGCTTATATATTCCTTTTGCCGTCAAGTTGCAGACGATATTACCTGGCCAGCGAAAATGGGTTAGTCTGTCATGCGCAATTCTATTTTCTTAACCCGCATGATTTTTCAGCGATATATTTCCGGAATGAGTGTTTGTGTCTTTTCCCATATTAAATCCCCGTAAGGATTTTAAAAAGCTCTGCATTTTATACTCCAGCTAAGATGGTATTTAGTTTAGTGTCAGTTAATTACGACAAAATGCATACGTCATAACGGTATGTGGCATTCTACAAAATTTTTTGATATCTCTTCTTAAACCTTGAAAAACTAGTGCTACGGCAGACGTGAATCAGACAGTACTCTACTTTTTCCTTTTTTATACTTGTAGGGAATACTTTACGCAAGATACTTTATTACTGGTGAAAAGGTTGGATACGTTTATGTTTTTTCAGCTGTTGCTCAACTTGGAAACTCAAACACAGGTTATACAAAGATTGTGTTAAATGTTTGGGATGATTCAATTAATAAAGAATTTAATTGTTGCATACAACTAGATAATGAGAATATCATTGTTAAAGCTGTCAGAACGACGGTTTTTCAATATGACACACCAGTTTTAGCTAGTCAATATGAATGCGACATTTCTTCACTCACGACACTTCCGGGACGCGTAGGTATACTTGAAAAAAGTTTCTGCCTTGATGCAATTACAAAAATTCAGCAATCAGAAGTTTGTAGTAATTTAAAGACCTATCATAAGATATATTATCCAAAGAAAAATGAAGGAGCACTTGGGCTGTGTCCTAAGATTGCATATGACAAAATTGATCCGGGGAAGTTAAAAGAATGGTTCGAATATCAGAAAACAATGGGCGTTGACAAAGTTATCATAGCCATACAGAAGATAAATCCCGAGGCACTCCAAGTATTAGAATATTACAAAAACCAAGGATTGGTGGAAATAATCCAGTATCCTACACAAATTCCTGGGGATGTTTACGGTAAGACCGTATTAGTTATTTGTGTTTAAAATGAGTTATTTCTGATTTCATTTGGTTCCTGTAAATTAATACAATAAAAAAAGAACATTATTGGACACACTGCAGACAGAGCTTGTAACAAAGCCTTCGTTTCATGCTGACGTCATATTTAGAGCCTAATACATGACCAAGATATATGCAGCATCAATTTTCTTGCTTTACTTTTGTTTACAATAATTTGCCAAAACATTCTAGTATAGAATGTCAAGGTTACAGAGCGACTTTAGAGAAATAAAATATGCTGCATTAGCTTAAAACTATCATTTTGACGAAGATCCTGGAAAGGTCAATTTTTCCTGGTTTTGCTGGCAACGTTCGTCACGTGACAATGCTTCAATGAAGTTAAACAACAGTTGTTATTTTCAGGAGCATATTAATGTCATATGCAATTTTGAATTGAATTTTTATGAAATAATACAATTCAAAAGTAGCATATGACAGTTTTGAATGTATTATTTCATAAAAATTCAAAAGTAGCACATGACAGAAATAATCTCAATGGTATATCATGGTTTGTAAAAACGATTTCTATTTGCGCTGTGTGTATTTATACTCAAAAGCTTAAATTTCAATAGAAGGGGATATGTATCCGAGATGTTATATTTTGGAATACCAATGTATACATATGAATTAAAAAACTACAGAATGAAATGCAGCGACTTGGAATTTAAACTCAAAATATATAAAATACAGACCGCATGGTAGGCGTTTAACGTCGCATCATAAATTTCGCAACCATTTTCGACGAAAACCAATACCTTTCTTAGGATTAATCTAAGAAATGGTTTGTGAATGCGTGTGATACTAGTCTGTGTGTGTGTCCTTTGTACCAGCGCGAACTCGTGCTAAACCGAATCATTCTTCCACAGTCAAGTTAACCACATCCTTAGTCACATTACCATTGGCGTCGAGTTGATAATTCGTTCTAAAGTGTTCGATAAGGAAGCAGTATTCATAAATTTTTAAGTCTAATGCATGACCCGCTCGCTAGAAAACCTAGCAAAATTAGCAAGAATCAAGAAATATAAGTTTATTTTCATAAAATATTGTTCTTTTAATTCTTGATTTTTTAAAATGAATTTCTAGGTTCCAAAAATCGAGGATTTGAAGTAGAAAATCGTGTTTTGCCTCAATTTTTTCATGATGAACAAGTTTCAGTGTACCATTGTTTTTCAAGACTGCAAGGATTTGAGTATGCAGCTATAATGGACTTTGGCGAATATCTGGTTTCTTTCAACAACCTTACTTTGATACAGCTAATGAGTGTATGTATATATAAAAAAGAAAAAAAAACTTTGGAGGGGCATTGGAGCATGTGTCTAGGCGTCCAGACCACAATATGTTGTTCATTATGAAAATTTAGTGCATCAATTTACATGTATCTGGCAACAATTAACGCAACCAGTGCAAACTTTCGGCTCAGAGCTCTTCTCATCGCCTTGATTTAAATTACATTTCGGTAGATCCTTGTGTGAGAAAGTTGATCGTTTTGCTTGCAGAAGGTCGGCAGTTTTCTCATTTCTTGCAATGAAGGAACTTGACATGGGCCTAATTCCTTGATTAAACAATGTTACACAACTTCATTATACGGTTTATATATGCATATTGTTACATGTCAAGATAGTATTTATGGGTATGAACCTGTGTGAACTTCACGTTTTTTTCAGAAATTGAGGGACCTTTATCCAGATTCAGCAGCTTTTACCTTTTATACCTCATTCTATTCCACGAATGGATCTCATTTATATAATGGCCTTGTAGCCTTCTCGTATCTGATGAAAGTTAGACCAAGGATGGAATGCCAGAAAAATGTATATATCCCTAGCAGAACGTCGATGGCATCGACGCATTACGTTGATCCTTCATCATACTACAAAGTGTAAGCATTTTAAGGCAACCATTTTTGTTATTTTAGAGCCTTTGTGTTTGTCTTTATTGTTTAATACAGTGCGTATGTGGAGCGCTAAAAGCTCTACGTGAAATTGTTCAAAGTCGTTAATTACATATTTGTTTGTGAGTCAGTAATATTAAATACTATATCTATTTCAAAGGTCAAGTCTCTAGATTGTACATGTCGCTTGATCACGCTTTTGTCTGAAGATAAATAAATAAATACCCGAGCTATTTACAATTTTATTTATTTCTTGTAAAGAAATAAGATAATCTTGTAAGGCTAGGGACGCCCAGTGCTCACACCGAAACTTTATATTTCCATTGCATATTGAAGCATCTGTTCCAGATTGTACATAATACTTGATCATGCTGTAAGTCTGAATAAAATTAAATAGCCATTTACAATTTAATGTATTTATTGTAATGAAATAAGATAATCTTGTAGTGCTAGGGGATGCCAAGCTACTCACATGAAATTTTCTAATTTGTATTGCAGATTTCATAGTTATCGATTTAATTTAGTATTTTCTATCATACATCTGGAAATGATTAGCTTTTTGTATAACATTAATCGTTGTCTGAACCTGATTTGTTCACCTCTTCAGAAATTATTTTGATTAACTTTTTTTTTTCTTATCCTTATACGTTCAACACAGTTAAAAAATTATTTTAATTGCAAACTGTTGGAGTCACCGTGTTCGTGACAGTGAATTATGCAAAACGTTCATAGAAAATTTAATTAACTTGAATTAACCTGGTTATTTATCAATTACTTGAGTCTAGTCGTAAAGGAAAATTGATATGCGCATCCAGAATTACCACAAAATATTTCTGTAGGAAGGAATCCATTGCCGTTATTTGATTTTACATATCGAAAATAGCGACATTTTTACAGAAACTTGTCGTTGTGGTAGAATACTCTCAAATAATCTATTGTTTGATGACGTCATTTGACGCGGGTTCAATTTCCCCATTGAACAATTTAACACGCATAACTATTTTCTGGAAACAAAAATCGCTTGTGTGCTCATCTTACACTAAGCTGATAAAACATTATATATCTTTTTTATTTACAGGCAGGTTATTCCTCCCAAAATAGCAGAATTTAAAAAATACAGAAAATGTTAAGACAAACATGATTGAAAAAACCAATGTAGTTGTATTCGCGAAACCAACACACAACCATGCTTAGATTCCAAAAAGAATGAAGTCTTCGATTAAAAGGTCAAAGACATATATTTTAAAAGGAAATTCGTGATGTATACTAAGAAGTTTTATGATATAAGTGCCTATAGGTAAAAGTTAACACAATGAACATTTTCAACTTGAAGTTGTCCATTATAAATAGTATATAAGTATTGTAAGGTGTTTGTCCCTAACATTCGTCTCCATATGCATAATACAGTTCTAACACTGTATAAGAAGTGAAAACTACATCATCATCTACACAATTGAAAATATTGGTATTACTTTAATACAAAATTTTATTTTTATAACTGCAACTGCGCTAATTTCGTTAGATTAATTTTGGTTTTCGAAATTAGAAATCTAAATGATTTTTTTTTAATTAATTGTTTTTATTTTACCTTTGTCGTCTTCAAATATAATTTTATATTTATTCTATCGTCAGAGGAAAAATAAATAAAATAAAAATGTAAAATAAAATAAAATAAAATAAAATAAAATAAAATAAAATGAAATAATTATTATAAAAACAAAAAACTTAACACGTTAATACTTAACAAGAACACTTGACACGGCTAATTATTTATTTATTTATTCATTTATTTATTTATTTTTACGAGTTCAAATATCTTAAAAACATAAAATCAGCCTGTATCTCTGAACAGGAAAGGAGATCTTCGTAGTTTCCAAGTATATAAATCACATTTTGTGCAGATAAAAACAGTAATATTTTTTAGGTTTAAAGCACATAAGATGCATGCTTAAATTATTACCCCTTGTTTATATATTTTTATAATTGTACTGTAATTCAATTTTAAAGAAGGTGGCTATAATTGAAGTATTGCTTGTATAAGATTTTTAATGGATTCTATAGAGTGTCTTGCATAGATAATACATTTGTATCAGGTGTAACATTTAAATGGAATTCCCCAGAGTACCATCTCAGTACGCCATAGCGCTTGTGTTGAACAATTATTTCTATGGGCAATGGAATCGCATAAGTGACGTTTTCCCGTAAAACGACGGTTTATTTATTTATTTATTTATTTATTTTTGAAAATATTGATGTAAACGTTTTCCATTCTATTCCACACAAACGTTAAGAGGTATTGATTACGTGGCACGCCGGCGAGTTTTATTATAATAAGTTAATAAAATTGCAGATTTAGACAAACAACCAATGATAAGCTAATTTTTTTTATTTCAATGTTTTGAAATCATGGATATTATATATGCCAGGGGATTGCAGTAAAACACTGTATCCCTATTTTTACACTCTATAATGATCAAGGAGCTCATGATTAGTTACATGTATACATATCTATGTGTGAGTGTGTGTTAATGTATGTGAATGTGGGTATATGAATATGTGTACATGTGTATATCTAATAGGTATAATACATTTGTTGTTTATATAAATTGAAAAGGTATATATGCTTATATGCGTGATGAATAGTAGTTTATGCGAAAACGTATGCTGCCATTTGCAAAATTTATTGTATATAAAGAACTTCGTGTACCATATCTGAATTCAAAATAAAATTGAAGAAGAAACCAGAGTGCCCGACGAAACTTATCGAACACCTGCACTGAAGCCGACGGACAAACTTTTTACACTGAGATTTATCGGGAAAAAAATGTATGTAATTTTATCTGGTGTCACGTTCATATTTGTTCTACTTCCATCAATTAAAAAAAAGAATTAGCTACTTGTCTAATCATGGTTCACTAATATTTTATCTCAATATTTTTGAATTTGCGATAACCCCATCAAGCGCATCTTTTTAAGTTATCTTAACTTACAATATTTTGTTTAAAGCCCCAAATAAATTTAGTCAAATGACATTGATAATTATTTGCATACTTATTTGGATGGATAATAAGAGCATTGTCAATATTTGAATTATTTTTTAGATAAACATTTAAATATTGAAATTCATTAAATGAATATTTGTACTATTTTTAACCTTAAAACCCATAAGTGACAAACCAATAGTGCTAACAAAGTACCTGCTGCTATGGATGTCCATTAACACACACACACACACACACACACACACACACACACACACTCTCTCTCTCTCTCTTTCTCTCTCTCTGGGTGGTTAAATTATGAAATTATTATTGCATAATTTTTAATTTTAATTATGTATTAGTCAAAAGAGAGAGAGAGAGAGAGTGTGTGTGTGTGTGTGTGTGTGTGTGTGTGTGTGTGTTAACGGGCATCTTTCATTTAGTTTTTTTTATTTAGATAAAAACTGTAATCTATGCTGGATATTTATTTAACTTTATAGAAATTTTAGACTTTAAACTTGCTGTAAGGTAAGTTGGTTGTAACGTTGTTTAAAGTACCATTTGCACTTTTCATCTATTCCAGACGAGAGAAAGGATTTTTTTTGACGAAAAGAGCCAATTTCTCATTCAAAACTGCTCTCGTTTCATAATATACTCTTCTAAATAATATTCTTCTTTTTTAAGTAGTTTGATAACAACTGCATATCTGCTACGTAACAAACAAGAAACCTCGTAAAAAATTAATTTATTGAATTTAAAAATATACATTGAATTTATTTCACAACTAAAAGCATCCAAAATTATATTTGAAAAATTTAAATTTAAGGAAGCAGTCATAACACCATATTGATCAGCGATTGTACCGAAGCTGACTCGGTCGCAAACTAGGAACGCAACATTTTGGTCAATTCCACGCGTTCTGCGTGTAATGTTGACACACACCATGGCTTTCTACATCAGATATCCTTACAGGCATCCAACTAATTCACACCTTGCTTCTTCGCAAATTCCATTTTTTTTTTACAATTGCACTTTTAATTTTCAAAACTAAAAGCGATTGTGCGATATCATTTTCGACTTTGAAACAGTTTACTTGTTTGTCTTTCGCCTTAATAAGTAAATTCGCATTTTTAATAATTTCGTAAAATTGATACCAAAAGTGTCGAAATTCTGTAAATGTACTTATTTTCGCGCAATCAAATTTTAGCGCAAATGAGTTGGATGAAATTTGCAAACACAATATTAAAGTTTATAAAACATTTAGTAATTTTAGAGAGTTGAGTGTTTATTTCATGTTGTACTTTATCTTGCTTACGTTATTCAACGCTGTTCCAATTATTGACCCCATTTCTCGTTGAAAGTGAATTGCCTGGCAAGGCAATGCTTTGGCATTTATAATCCAATAACTACCATTGCTATGCTGTTCAATGTTTAATTAGAGAATTAAAGCACTACACGCCCACCTTGTTCTTCAACTTAACCCAGAACAAGCCAAGCCACATAAGTTAACATATAACAAGTCATATAAAGGCTCATGCACACTGTGCAACGGTACTATCCTAGCGATCATCATAAAAATTATTTAAAAACAATCTTTGTTCATATACAGTGACATTTTAAAGTTGGCGTACATAGGGTAACCGTCGTTCTGGGTGATAAAATAATGATTAATTTAATTTACTAATTTTCGTTTAACAAAGTAACTATACCCTTGTTTCTAGAAATAAAATATTTAGTTTCAGTACACTACATCTTTATTTGTTCCCGTCTCTCCGACTGCAGGTGTTAATGAAAAATATGTGATTACTATCAAGTGGTCGCCGTTGACATGGGTCAAGGGAAATAACTCTCATACTTACTAGATATGGAATCAGACTGACCGGATATGGTCTTTAATAGGTCACCACGTGACTAGAATTGCCTAATGATATTGACAGAAACTAGTGAGAGGTAGGATGTAGTCCTATCATGCTATAGCATGCTTTGTTGTTATGTTTGCATTATAACCTAAACCTTACTTTATTTTGAAAGTGACTTTTTACGTATGTGTTTGATGAAGTCTTAGATACAGAAAATTACAAAAATTAATTTTCTGTCATGATTAAAATTTTTATTTATAATTGTTAATATATAAAACAACATTTTATATAAGTGTATTCAATTGGTTTTATAAATGAGTTACAAAAATCCAATTCATAATACAGATTGAATACACAAAAATACAATTTAATTTATCAAATAAAAAAATATTGACAAAACATTTTTATCATACATTTTGTCCTGCCTGCTTATGTAGACAGAAAATCGTTCTCTATGCAGGTTATCCATTCTCATGACGCAATTGGGTAGATAAACTTATGTACCCTGAATGAATATGATAAGCTTTATCGTATTTCTAATCACATGTTCAGGTAAATCAACAATCAACAAATTTTGTAATATATATATACAGAATACTATGAATGCAGTTAAGTCCTAGTGCTTTCATCTCCATAAAAGGAACAAGCAATACGAATAAGCTGTAAATATCTGCAAAAGATAGGCTAGTTTGTGTTTGGACAACTAATGGATGCTTTGGCAGTTAAATTTCCTACTTTTACTAAAAAAAATGGAATACGTGTTACTGGGAACCACGAAAAAAGAAAGAAAGTCATTGATGCCAGAATTCAAACCAGCAATAAAAATATACCTTAACCTTTAAGAAATACCTTAAATACCAACCCAAGTGTACTTCTGTTGTCACGAATCACTAACAAAAAAAGGGACCAATGCCGCTACAGAAATAGCGGCTGTTAAGTTTCTGCATATTTTCCTTTAATTCGGTAAATCTTTATTACCACAGATAATGTCTTGGGTAAAATTCGTTAAAAGCCTGACTCTCAAACTGTCTTTAAAAATATTTCAATTTTATATATAAAAATATCAAAAATAAATTTTAAAAAAGTGTTAAAAATTTATAACACTGACTTCTGATTGTAAGCAGTTAAGTGTGCTTCACTTTCTTGATTGATAACGGTGAAGAAACCAATCACTGACCTACCTTAAAACTCTAACTCTACGGAGGCGAATTACGGCTTGAATGCAAAAAGGTAGGACATGCAAATACCAAGAGTTACTGTCACGTGATCCGTATGAGTAGACGGAACTTTTACCAACAATTAATTGCCTCTTAGCTTGGCAAGACAAATAGCTATATAGTTGCGTTCCATAAATGTTTCTCCGGCTAAAATTTTAGTGTTTGTCAACAACTAATCCATCGAAAAAAAATTGTGACCATCACGTGAGAAAGTAGTAGATATTTCTCCTACTACTTTTAAGGGGGATTACCCCATCTGCTTGGTGGGCAGATTGAAAGGAACCTTTTATTTTAATACTTAATAACAGTGCTCTAGAATATATAATCACATTACCAGTAGCGCCACTATCAATTGTTGTTCTCTCTGTATCATTTGAACAAAATACATCAAATACGGACTTTGACGGACTTGTTCACGGTTAATGAATGACTCATTTATGGTAGGTAAAGTGGAGAAATTTCAGGCTTTATAGATGCCAGTGTTCGTGTTTTGAGCTCTGTGCTATACCTCTGTTTATCTAGGTTGGACGTTTTCAGTGAATAAGGCGGGGTGGAGTGGAGTAATGGAGAACTGAAAAAAACTTTCTAACACAAGGATCTGTCCCGAGTGGGATTCGAACCCAGGCGGTGAGAGGCGCTGTGATCCGTAAGCGCTGTGAATAAGACGGAGCCATGTGAGTAGTACGAGAACATTTTTTTTCAGTGAAGGTGAGAGCTCCTCATCCTTACCGATAGTTGCGTTGTGGTAAATGATTCCAATTTTACGCCGTAACAAATTATCTTAAACGGAGGTCACAAGACGCTAGCTGGTAAAGGTCGTCTGGTCTCTCGTTAGGCTGTTTAAAATGTTATTTCAGCAAAATCAATAAAATGTGCCCCAGTGGACCGGAATCCATAGTTGAGCCTAATAGTTTGCCATATGCAATCTACAGTAGTTTTTTGTAACTATTGCGTTGCGAGAAATAACAGGAGCAGTAATCAGTGTAATTGGCAATCTGTATTAGCATCAGTGCAATGGTATTAATATTTTCGTTGCTAACGTAGTAGTAGACCGAGATTTCTGCGGTCTTTAGATTTATCCTTTTCAATTTTTTTGCCTTGGCGGAAAAATCAAAGACCGAGCGGGGTATATATGAAAAACGTTCATTTTGACGATCTTACCCCTAGTACGACATACGGTGTTTTATATCTCTCCTAAGGTGATAATCCTCCATTATTTTCACAACATTTTATTCCCATAGCATTTATCTTCCATAATACGAAATATCGGGCGTCTATTCCAATATTTTCTACACTTAATTACTCCATTTGTTTCAGTTACCACTTATTTCCATTTAAACCCACCGCCATTTTGAATGAAGTGAAGTAGGTCACAAAAATAATCTCGAAACAAAGTTACTATAAAATTATGCAAATTTGACTTATCACGTGATATATTCATTGATATCGTCAATGTAAACAACCGACGGTCTTAAACAGTTTAATTAATGTTATAAAAATAACTACATATTCTGGGGATCTTATTCTGTCAATATCACTGTGTCCACGTCCGAGATTTATGTATACAATTAGCGCACACGTGTTTGTCTATAAATAAATGTATTAATCACGTGATATGACAATTTAAAACAAACTCATAGTAACTTTGGTTTCGAGACTATATTCCGCCATTTTGAAAGTTCATTGATTGCTACGCTTGATGGAATAATATCGATTCGTTACACTTAAACAAACATGAGGAACTTTATTGTATATGCTTCAACGTCGAGTTTTAACATATAATTATTAAGGTAAATATGTGTTACCTGCTCTATATTAAAACTTTTACAATTATAGCATGCGGTTCCTCGAGGCACCGCACAGATGCAAGAAAACAGGCGCTTGCCGTTCTGACGGTCTACTGCACGATCGGAGATTGGAGATAGACCGTCAGATTTTCGGACTAACGTAGTAGTCGCTTGACTTCTGCAACGTCTTCTACATCATTTGTGAAACCACAGAATGGTGACATCCTTGACTTTTTTCTTGCCATCAACTAAATGAATGCAAAATTCTGTGTATACCAAATTTTTTTCGTCAGTTTCGTGAAAGATTACAGTTTCAGTTTTACTTAAACACCATTGTTTGGGTGACCTGTGTGTATATGCCATGACTGACCTCTATCGTGGTTTTAGGGTAATATTTGAATGACCGTGCAATTTTGAAACGACTACTCTACCTTTGGTAGTCGTGAAATAGAACTCTGCTGTCACCGTTACACATAAAATCAACAACACGTGTATGTTATGTTCTTTTAATAACGAGTCGGAACAATGTGAGAAATATCAAATTACAAATAGGCAGACGGAATAAACCAGACACTATTGGTGTTATTGAACATTTTGACAATAAAGCAATACGTATGTTTACATCAGTGGACAAATGTCATATTTCAGCTTTTATGACTTCATATCTTCTTGTAAGATACTTTGTTATTTCTTCTGTCATAATTTTCCATTCCCAACCATGTTCTTCAGCATTCACTTTATCAGGATGAAAATGCACTATAGCTTTCTGTAGTCGCTTTTTAGTTTCTACAGAGCTGTCCTCATTGAATTCTTCAAATATATGATTAGAATTCTTGGGCTTATATTTGTTGTAGAGGTGCTTTAAAAACTCCTTATTTTGCATATTGCTGTTATCTTTGTCCAAAGCATTAAGTTCTTCTTTCATTTTCTCTTTTATTTCAGCCCGTTCTTTAGCTTTTTCTTCTTCTTCATGTTGCACAGTTTCTTGTTGATAACGCTTTAATGTACTAGTGCTCTCTATATACCAATCTGAAACCAGAAATAAAGTTATAATTAATTTATTGCAGATAAATACTCTACTTAATGACAAGCAATGAAGAAATAACAAAACTTGCTAATCTAATGGTAACCTAACGACAAGCAATGAAAAAACCTAAAAGTATTACTAAATATATTAGACTGTTTGTGAAAGACAAACCTAGTAAATATTAGACACGTAAGTACAAAAACTGTACGCCAAACCCGTGCGGGTTTCGTGCGGGTTTCGTGCGGGTTTTTGTTAACCTCGCCCAGACATCGCAAAAAGACTATATTTGTATTATTTTTTAATCAGTTTCTGTGTTTCTTGTGACAAGGAGTTTACGTTAATAACACTTATTTTCTGGTCAGAATTTTAAGTTACCACCTGACGAAAGCTATTTATAGGAGTAAAGTATAGGTTAAGCTGAATATGATCAAGTAATTTTATAAGGCCTTTAGATGTCTTTTGCGTGTGTTAATTATAAAATGTCTTATCACCCGACCTTTTATCTCTCCCTTTTTTTTTAAAGGTTTAATTGTACCTTGCTACTTAGCGTGTAAGCTGTTACCAATCTTTTTTTAAACTTTAGACCAAGCCCCCTTCCAAATTCATTAGTTATATAATGAATAGTCATCATATGAATTGTAAAATAACGTGAACCGTTGAAACATTTCATAAGTATGACCACATCCCAGAATATTTGTTCTGTGCCAAAGTCAGAAGATTTAACACCAGTGGTTGCAATATGCATTTCTTCTGTAGACTTCTTTGCTTTTTTCTTTTATGCGTTGTTTCGTGTATTTAGATGCATTTGCTATAACAAGGTACGTGGTTTGCAACTGATATTTTATATTTTGCTTAAATATTTACCTTGACTACATTTGCAATCGTTTCCATGTCAGATAAAGTTCAAAACTTGTTTTACCTACCAGTAGTGTTGAAAGTTCTCGGATGCATCGATTCTGCTAGTCTTACAGACGCCATAAAACATTCCTTGGCTTTTGGTTTAAGTTTCAGAACCTTGTCATACACCACTCCTAATCTTGACAAAGCAATAGCTTCCATCTCCATGTCTAAATCCCGAGTGAGGACAATAGCTTGCCGGTACCAGTCTATTATATCCCATACCATTTCAATGTTTAATGTTTCTTCATCTATAAGCACCATTTTTAACAAATCATCACCTTCAAAGAAATAAAAATAATAATAATACGATTTAAACACGTGTTAAAATACATTGATTCGAGCAATAGAAGCTATAAAGATATAAGTGATACGAAAATGCTTAAACTTTAAGATATACAGTAAACAGAAACATTTTATTTTTCGTTGTATTTTTACTTTAATCTGCCAATGCAATATGATATAAAATAAGATTTTTACAAATATTTTGTCAATATCATTTAATAGCATTCTCCCTGTGTTTTTAAGAAGCGTAAATAAAATTTCGCAAAAAACCCCTTGAATTATCGTTTTTCAAAATATTTAACCAACGGGGAAATTTCCAGTTTTACATTATTGAAAGAAGTGTATTTGATATATTTTCAACTGTTTGACTTATATGTTTTATGTATCAAACTTTTCGGTCTTAGTGTCACTGATGAGGAATGAATTTCCAAAATGTGCACATCTGGCACATCATAATTTAACTGGTATTTGTACTATATATTTACTACCCCTGAGCGGGTACCGCTGCTGGTGGAGTAAAACTGTCCGTGGGTATCCATAACTCAGTAGGCAGTACTTTGTGCTGTCAGAATATGTACCATTTAGCAAAATTTTCAGTCGTCTAAAATTTGAAATTAATTTAAAACTAAGGTTTGTTCCCTCATGCACAGCATTCCTTGGCTGGATTTGGATTTATATAAATTTGAAACTTTAGATTCATTATTTTCAACTGTTTGGCATATTTTTTTATGTATCAATCTTTTCGGTCTTAGTGTCACTGATGAGGAATGAATTTCTGAAATGAGCACATCTGGCACATCAAAATTTAACTGGTATTTGTATTATATATAACAGATATTCAAATAATATGTTTTATGTATAAAAATCTTAATTGATGAATCAGTACAGAAGCAGATCCAAGAGTCGTTAATCAGACAAATTATTTACATTTAAATTCGCTTGCACAAAAAATATATTAGCATAAATTAAATTTTACATGATCAATCGACTTATATAATGAAAGTTTTTCTCCGTTTTCAAATTTAAATGTAGGCAATCGGAAAAAAAACTGTTATTGGTAAAAGAAAGTAGACTGATATCGTAATGTCCCACTGGTACTACAGTATACCATTTTCACTACGCACGATTGCATCGAAAGTAATGAGTTATATAATCGTTGGTGCGTGTGCATTTTCTTCTTTTTGTTTGATTCATTTCGCGTTAGAAGATATAATTGTGTTGTACATGTCTTTCACTCGAAACACTGTTTTTTTTTCAAATCTAATTTCACATACGTCTTGTGCAAAACATTGCTCAGATAACACACTGAATTTTGATAATAAATTAATGATAGTAAGTTATTCAAGACAAACATTCCCGACTTGGGAATTGAAGTTCATCTATGGTTTTTTACGCCAAAGTTAAGATTCTTCCCTTATATCGAGGGGTCGGTTACAGTTGATTGATAAAACCAGAGTTTAAATAGAAAAGATATATAGAAAAACTTCAGCTTGGACAAACTAATTGACCAACATTTATTCGCACCATGATCTTTCAGAGTGGATTCAATTCTAGGCTGTGAGAGAGGCCGCAATTAAATTCACTCGCGAATTATATAACTCGACAACCAATATCGCAGTCCCCAATTGATAAATAGTAATGCTTTGGTTAATTACATATTTGTTGATAGGTAAAGAATGCACCGTCTAGTCATCAATAAAAAAGTCCTTTAACTATTTTTACCTGTTTGTCTAGATTGCGATGATTCTGTTATCGACAAATGCATCACAACGTCTTCCTCTAAACTCTGTAATTCATGGTGAGTTTCTTCAAATCCTCTTAACTCTTTGACTTTTTCGATGGGATAGTGGCACTCACTCATTTGATACATACATTTCTTAAAGTCGCCCTTTTGAAATGCATTTATTCCAACATGGAACTGAACATTGGCAATTTCAAAAAATGCATGTATTTGATTGCTCTTAGAAAGGTATGGTAACACAGCGTCAAGCGTACGAACTCTTTGTTCCATTGCTATCTCCGAGACACACAAATAAAAGTCATTCCAACATTTCCCACAACTTATTTCTAATTTTGATTTCCAAGTTGCAGACATACAAGTTGACCCATATTCAAAAGCAGATTTAAGATTTTTAAAAGCATCTCTGAAATGACGGCACGTCAAGCTCATATCTTTGTCTTTATTAAATACTATCATTCCCATTTTCCATGATGTCATACCTATATTCTTTGCAGCAGACGACCTTTGTTTGTTTGAAAGGCTAGCATCTAATGCTCTGAAAATCAGAAATATTCAAATGTTTTGAGGTACGAATTAAGAAACCAATGATTGTAAACCAATAGTTAGCACTCTTCCCAATGACAATTTTTTCTGAGAGAGAGAGAGAGATAGAGAGAGAGAGAGAGAGAGAGAGAGACCTGATTATATGACTACCTACTTTGATTTAGATTTGTTTTAGTGGTCAGTGGCTTAGTTCTATCAATCATCTTACTAATTTAACAGCCCTTAGTCTTTAAATATACAAATTTTATACTTAAAAAGACTTCTTTCATAAAATCATTACCTTTCTACGGATAACAAAGGTAAGGACTAATAGGTTTTGGAAAGGCGTCAAAAATAAGGTCCTAGACAGAGAGACTTTGTTGTACTTCATCGCACTATAACAACTCGAAATAAACATTTGGTCTATCAGGTTTAGCTTTTAATTTGAACGTAACAGTCACCGTCATTTGTCTTACAATTATGTGACTTTTGTGACGACAGACTTGCAGATTATTATAAACAAATGTAAAGCGCAGACCAGAGAAAACGAAATGTAGTAGAAAGCTCGACTGCCAAATTGCCGAAATGTGGATACATGTTATGGTCCTCATTATATATATATATTTATATATATATATATGTGTGTGTGTGTGTGTGTGTGTGTGTGTGTGTGTGTGTGTGTGTGTGAATTTGCATAGTTTTTTAATACATTTTACATTAGCGAAAAATATAGGAAAAAATTGTTGTTTTGTCATCGTGGTTGTTTTGATTGTTTCAAAACATTTCACGGGCCATGTAAACATCATAATCCAAATCTTTTAATCCGGTGTCATAATCTAACGAGGTTTTTCAGAAACGGGCTCAATTATTTGTTTTAAGTACTTTTTATAGGGTTTTGCCCCCATCTTCTTCGCGTCGAGTTATAGAAACTTGTTTACTGGCACTGATGATATACGATTATTATTATCTTACAAATGGAAATATTTTTGACAGCTTTTAAGATTTTAAAAAAATTGTTCAATATAATAGTATGTTAATCGTGTATAGGTTGGTTTCTTGCTGATTTGACTTCGCTTTCTAATACATGACAAGCAAATCTTAGTACATAATTCAAATGATCAACGTTAGGTTATAGTTCATAAAAATGTTCATCATAGCTGTTTATTCAAATACCTTGTATAAAAGTTATTCGCAGTTTGAAGTCTCGACAAGGCGACTATTGAAGACAAACCCTTCGTCATGGCTGATTTGTAGCTGTCATTACCTTTATGTCTCAGTTTTTCAGATTCAGGTATCTCTCTGAAAGTAAATTATATAAATACATAGATCTACAATAAATAAATTAAACATCTCTTATAAACGCATCGGAAGCCCTGAACTCTTTTTCTTATTCTAAAATCACACAAACATTTAAAGCTGCATTAAGTTTTTCCTATGCAATAATATATATTAACGGAACATTGTTTTAAAACATGCCTCTCGTGAAGAATGTAATACTTGGTTTCATGATAAAACCTTTATTTACGTTGAAATTCACGGAGAAACCTACTGCTATTGATCTTATTTCAGAACATTGATCACATGATTCTTTATCGAAACGTCAACAAACGCAGCAAAAAGGCATGTGTTCAAGAGCAATTGCGGGCAAATTTGTCGTGCATACCCAAGCTTAACTGCTGTTTTATTTGCATACATTTTTCATCTGAGCCTGGTCGGATCGAATCATTGTAGTCAGTTTGTCCAAGTTGACTCTTGTTCTGTTGTCGTTCTCGCACGAACACTTTGTCTTTCTGCCGACGCAATTTTTTACATACATGTAGATTTCCGCGCATGCGGATAAATAACATTTTATCGAGTTGTTTCAAGCTTTCAGAATTTCCATTTGTGATTGTATAACAAGAGTGACCTTAAGAAAAGAAATCGTAATAACCACCAATTTATATTTAGAAAAAAATATTTTTAGAATTTTTTTTTTCAACAATGGGTAATCTTAATGCAGCTTTAATGGTTTAAATTGACAAATTCGCAGTAATTATACCTCTTGTGTTACTTGAACGTTGCATAAAAAACTAACCTTTTCTGTATGAGAAGACGACGAATAATCAAGATTTTAAGAATGCATTACGGTACTTACGTTGAATCTGGACTCTGTTCTTTTTCAATACTGGGATTACTTTGGCACTTGGTAGTTGTGGTATTGGCTTCCTTCTTGACCTCAGCCTTATCTGTCTTTGTTTCCTGTTGATTTTTGTATGGTTCTTTTCTGGGATTACTTTGGCATTTGGTAGCTGTGATATCGGCTTCCTTCTTGACTTCAACATTATCTGTCTTTGATTTCTGTTGCTTTTTGTATGGTTCTTTTTCAATACCGGGATTTCTTTGGCAGTTGGTACTCATAGTATTGGCTTCATTTTTAAATTCAGCATTATTTGTCTTTGATTTCTGTTCCACCTTGATTTCAACATCATCGGAAATTTTATTCTCTTCTTCGGATTTGACAAATTCAAAATCATCAGTTTGTGTTTTCTTTCCCTCTTTGTTTTTTGAAGTTCTACGCTTTATCTTTCCATCTGATTCTCCTTGCAAACACTTAAATTTGCTTTGTTTGAGTCCCATAATAATGAAGTCAATTTTTGCGATAACTTATGAAATTGTTCTGTTCTAAATTTCGATGTATAATTTCAACCACTGTCCCTTAAAACTTTGTTGGAAATAACTTGAATGTATATTCAATATAACACAAAATGATTAAATACACAACGTTGATTGTATTTGTTATTATATATTTTATATGGAGTACACTATCTTGAGAGTAGAAAATTATTCCATTATAATTAATTATACAGAATCCAGGTTTATTTTAGTAAAAGTATATAACGTTGCGAGTAACTTTGAATTCCAGTGTAATGTTAGAACTTATATATTGCAAACTATTGCAAAATAATAACTTTTTATTTCTTAAATGTTAAGTATGAATTAAATCAATAATCTATTTATAGATATGATATCAGGTATAATAAGTATAGGTGAATAAAGAACTGGCCTAATTTTAAATCGATATTGATTTTTCTTTAAAGGTATTTTAATTTTGTTTACATATATAATATTTGTGTACGTCATATTGGCATTATAAGCATATTAGACTATTATGTCAAGCAATCGTTGTATACAACCAAAAGCTTGACGTATACACACATACAAACACACACACACACACACACACACACACACACACACACAGATATATATATATATATATATATATATATATATATATATATATATATATATATATATATATTACGTCAAATCTAAGACGTTACAATGATTTCATTTTATAAAAAAAATTATTTGGTTATGTATTTCATATTTTAATTGACAAATGGACATTATTATATGACTTTCTGAATGCCTTTAGCAAGAGACATGGTATTTGAGTCATTGTCGTTCTAATCAATAGAGTGTTAGATAATAAACATTTACCTTGTTTGAGGTAAAAAGGCAAAAAACAGTAAAAAAAAAAAAAAAAAAAAAAAAAAAAAAAAAAAAAAAAAAAAAACAGTCTCTAGGTAAATCGAATGTTTTCTTCACCTAGTGCGAGGATGGTAGCTAGAGCCTGATGAAGATTCACCATTAAAACTTGCCGTAAACACATTGTTTTTTTAAAGTATTTGCGGAGAAAATAAACAAAGCAACATAAATATCATTAACACTCATTATACCGTCTGCTGTTGATCGAACAGTCACTTTTTCTTGAAAGCATTTGGGTCAATATTTGGTCTATGTATCTCATGGAGTCTTTGTAATATAAATGTGGTCTTTGTTGAGACAAGACAAAGGCGTGTCTATTAAATTTGAATTATTACAGGATTGGTCGAATAGACATAAGTTAGAGAAGGACCAAATATCACCACAACAACTTCTCTCTCTCTCTCTCTCTCTCTCTCTCTCTCTCTCTCTCTCTCTCTCTCTCTCTCGTTAGGGTTAAACAAATACATGTACAAATAATAATGTGGGTTACGTAACAAAATCAGGAATAGCTTAATTGAGTCTTCAGTGGTAAACCCATTATAATAATAATAATAATAATAATAATAATAATAATAATAATAATAATAATAATAATAATAATAATAATAATAATAATAACAACAACAACAACAACAACAACAACAACAATAATAATAATAATAATAATAATAATAATAATAATAATAATAATAACGTTTTTTTAAAGAGACAGTGTGTTGGGTTCCAAGCATTGACAGGACAGAAATTGTACCGGTAGAGGCATGGGGTATCTGAAAGAATGTCGAGAGATTACAAATCTCGGTTGACTGATACAAATAATTCAGAATATATGACTTGTTTTTTTAAATATGTAACTTTAAAAAAAGAAAGTTGGTTTTTTTTTTTACCTTTTTGTTGAGGGGAGGGTCGGATATTTTCGACACCATATAATAAGCCGTCATCTCGAAAAAAATGAAACTTCAATAGAAAACAAGATATAACAAACTTTATGACACATTTTGTTTGAGACAAATAGCAGTTACTCTCGGAATAAGAAACTTACATGCATATAAATAACCTCAGTAACGACCTTTTATTTGGGAAAACTTCATTAAGATATTTGTCGTTATAATGCATTTTATAAACGCGATAGCTTATTGCTACTCAATATATATTTTAATTTTTGCTGATATTTTCATTGTTAAGAGCGGAAAATGGTTAATTTCCGATCTTTAAGTCAACGTAAGGCCTAACTTCTTGTTATAGGTTGGGTATATATATTTTGCTGCTTATATTTCCACTTGAATGTTTGAGCATTTTCTTTTATTTTCTTGTATATATTATTGCATACAAAGATTTGGAAGTTTGATTAACTTTTGCTACTTTAGAACCAGGTAATTTATGTGTTCAATTTTTTTTTTTAAAATGATTGTATCATTAAATCTAAATGATACAAATAGCCAGGCCTTGAATTATCTCAGTTTGTCTTAATTAAAGTGATAAATACATAGATGGTTTTATATAAAACATCTTATAAATAGCTGTCTTGGTTTCTAAAAAAGTTTCTAATTCTTGTGTAATGTTCATAAAAGTTATACAGAAACACGCACTCAATATACCTTCACATTCGCTAAAATATTCAGGAGAAAAAAAATGTTTCAAATGCATACTGGGTTAAAATCGTACTTTAAAGGTCAAAAGGAAATAACAGAATTTTACGTAAATCGAGATTACTTTGTGAAGATTTGAATTATTAGTGAGAATACGTTCAACATTAATCTTGCTAAAAATAAACTGACTCTTTTTAGACATTATCGTCGCGGTTACTTGTACTATGTGTCAATTTATCAGAACAGTTTTTGAAATAATAAGTATTACCAAAACAACAATTTTCATTGTGTTTGGCGAGGGGACTGGAGATCTTAAATACTCTTTAGAGAGAAAGTTTGAAATATAGCAAACATGAAATTTTTCGATTCCCCCTTTTACTTTGTTTTATTATAATTATTATATTGTATTATTATTATTATTATTTGTCAACTTTGACTTGATTTTACATTTTAACTTTTTTAATTAATCTGTCTTTCGCTTTCTTTCATCAATAATAAAGGAGTTTATAAACTCGGTTGTGATTTATCGTTATCTCAACAGGAGTATTAACCGGAAACATCACCGAATATGTAGTATCTAAAGCCGAAACGAATTAGTCCGAACTAATGAAATGAATTTATTTAATAAACGACAGCAAATGTGTGAATAATTTTTTTAATAAACAAGGTACATTTTGACAATCAATTCGTGTCGATGTAAGCAACATTTAAGTCAGTTAAACGATCATCAAATATATCTCTTCAATTTGCAAAATGATTGGAGCGGGGGCAGTGGAAAAGCAGGTAAAACAATTTGTGCACTGGTGGTTGAATGTTGATTAAGGTATTAAGAAGAATCAAAATAAAATGATATGTGGTTTATTTAGGGACCAAATTACAAATATTTACCTTGATGACGCCCATGAACATTGTCTATTCGTTACATAAACAGCAATTCTTTGAGGAACAAAACTGTCAAAACTGTTTTATTCTCTTGTAAAAAAAAACTGTTTACAAAGCCATGCTAGATAGTATCTAGTTACTAGTGGAAAATGCACGCAAATTGGTTGGCCTGATGTCAGATTACTCTGATTAGGTGAGGTACCTTCATTGGTTAGCTTCATGTCAGAAAACTGTTATTAGGCTAGTTACCTTCATTGAATGTTTTTATGCCAGGTTACTGTGATAAGGTGAGGTACTTTCATTGATTGTCTTGATGTCAGATGACTGTGATTATGTGAGGTTTTCTCATTGGCTACAGGTCACATTGTGAGATATTTTCATTGGTTGGGTGGTTAGGTGAGGTGCCTAAATTGTTGACTTGATGTCAGATTACTGTGATTAGGTGACATACCTTCATTGGTTGACTTGATGTCAGATTACTGTGATTAGATGAGATACTTTCATAGGTTGACGATGTGAGATTAATGTGATTAGGTGAGATACCTTCATTGGTTGACTTGATGTCAGATTACTGTGATTAGGTGAGGTATTTTCATTCGTCAGCATATTGTCAGATTACTGTGATTAAGTAAGGTACTGTGACGGCAGTAACCGTGGAGCTGTTGATTGCCGTTTGATATTGATACAAGCCTCAATGTAAGAATCCGCAAAAAATCAGAAAAGACATAAATTAAACGACAGATATTTATTGATGTCGCATAAAGGTTTCGAAGCTTAACAATAACGCAGGATGGTTCGCAGCATCAATAAACTTATTGTTAATAACATGTGGAATTATTCTTTTTACCAACAAATCTCGTGAAAATGAAATATATGAACATGAACTCATAGCAAACATCGCACATATGGAATATACTTTAGTCTCTGGCTTTCTGCCACAGATGATCGCAAAAAGAAATTCTCACAATAAAACCTAACATTCATAAGCAAAACTGGTGACTTACAGAAAGTAACGAAAAAAATCACGAGGTAGGAATTTTAAGATAAATACTATAGTAGAGATATCTCTTGCTAACAAGAAATAGCTTAACTGCAGTTACATGGCTCCCTAAAATTTTCTTTCAAAATTTAACAAAACAGAAAAAGGTTTATCTAAAATTACAAAAATAGGATTAGATAATACTTTAAACCTTGAACCTGGCTCTACGTTGGGGATTTTTTCGGTATCCAGTAAAAGTACCAAAATCATATTTTAGGTGTCGGACCAAGGGACTGCTAATTTTAACCGACCGTGACACCGCAAACGCTAACTCGGGTTATCGGCCTAAGGGGAACAACTCTCGCTTTTTTAATTAGTAACGCACAATGTATACGTCCCTCCGTGTTAACGAGACTGTCCATTGATACAGACATCTACAAAATAATGTAGTGAAATATCAGAGAAGAGATTTCATCAAATTTTCCGGCTTTATGCACCTCGAAATGTTCAAATGCTTTCATTTTCATGGTGCGGTATGTACCATGAATGTCCATCCTTATTGTCAGTTTCCGTGTCCGGTACCTTCTCTTTTTAGAATAGAGAAAAAGGTTCGCCCAGAATTGTACACCATTTGCAAAACATTATTTCTGTTCTTGGCTTTTACATTCAATATGTGCAAATTGTTCGCAACAGTCCTTCGTATCGGATACGTAGTTCGTTTTTGCCACATAATTAGCGATGGTTAAGTTAGTTATCTTTTTTATATTTATTTTCTTTATAAGTATTTAATATATAATAATAATAATAATAATAATAATAATAATAATAATAATAATAATAATAATATATATATATATATGATAACTTACAACAATATCATATATTCAAGTATATTGAATGTTAATAATAAATACATATTATTTGAGAGAGAGAGAGAGAGAGAGAGAGCATTCTACAAAATCTGGTTGTTCATAAATAATTTTTATGACCGTTGTTTACATAAAGCACTAAAATAGTAACATATCACGAGACTTCTTAAAAATTAAAAGGGGGCATTTCATGACTAAATATAATAAAATTGTTTCCATTATTTCTGAATTGTTTACATTTACTTTGGCTATTTGCAATTTTTTATATATTGTATAATAAAATCTGACAATTTTTTTTAAACTACTATATGTCAACCATTTTATAAAGGGTACATGTATATCTTAGTCCGGACTGAAGACGAGGACTCTGCTTTTACCAGTCCATCTGGAGAAGAAAGTAAAATTAAATATTCAAAAACCAAGGGAAAAATAATACATTACCAAATATTATGCTTAAAGTAAGATCTTTCATTTGAAATGTATTTTATTCTTTTTTTTCTGCGCTGTTAATGCCTCAATGGGCGATTTTTCAATGATCATATATTGGTTCCAGTACAGTTCAATGTTCCAACATTGCTACTCTGGCCTCTCCTCCACCTGTAATTGACGATTTGCACTCTTCAAGTTCGCGTTTTGTCCCAGTAAATGATGATGAGAAAAAGCGATGACAAGAGAAATGCATGGAATCCCAAATGAAGAATTAAATATAATCTTTTCATTTTTTTCTAAGTGTCCATCAGAAAAATTGGCACAAAATTTATTTATTTAAGAAGCATTCTATCTCCGATATGGATATAATTTCATTAATTTGCGATGAATTTAACAGACCTCTCGAGACATTAAAAAGTAAACAAAATGAAATAAGGAAACAAGGAAAGGGCAAAAGACCCACGGCTGTCGATTGTATTACTGACAATGACACTGAAAAGCTATTTGAAACAAAACAGTTAGGAATGCACACACCCAGTAGTGTATTAAATACCCTCTGGATGTATAACACTACATTTTGGCATGCGGGGACCGGCTTCAAAGCATAAACAATTAAAATGTGGCGATATATTATTGGAATTTAACAAAGAAGTAAATTGTGAATACCTTGAGCTCTATGAACGCCAGACATAAACAAGAACTGGCGAATATCCTACAAATGTGAGGGACAAAAACCCAGAGTGAACGTAACCTAGTCCATCCCTGAAAAGGTGCCCTATAACTTTTACAGCAACAAATGTCACCCCAAACGTATAAACCAACATGTACATTTTGTATAGCGGCCTCCACTATGGCTTTACCTTCTGACATGTAGTTTATAAGTGGTCCTGTCGAAAAAATAAAACTTAAATTACATCATAAAAACAGTGACATTAGTTGCTCTTCCGGAAGAATCCAAACCTCTTAGCATTTCTAACACAAGTGTTCACAAACATCCCTGCCAGAAGCCTTTTTGAAAATAACATCCCCGGATTCAAAAGCCTGCCAAATTACTGGTCACAAAATCCAGCGTTGTTGAACAATTATCGTGCTTAGGAACAAGCAGTTGTTTAAATGTTCAAATATCCTGTCTTCAACTAACGGCAATAGTGTGGTTTTCAACAGATAACTATCAATTTTTCCGCCAATTTGCAGTGATGAAATTTTATTTAACATGCATTAGAATGTTGTTACTGATGTATACTGGTTATTGGTTGAATAAGTATAAACATTGCGTTTACATGAAAGAAACAATTAAAAATAAATAAATAAAAATAAAAAATATATCATAAAATTTATTTTAAAAAATTAAAGATTTAGAATCCTAAAATCTATTTTCAGTCTTAAGCGTGACCTATTTTTTTTTTAATGCATTTTTCAAAAATTGGTTTGATTTTTCGTACTTTGTCAATTTAATACATGGTAGTCTATAAATATAATAGTTTAAAGTCCTCTCAAATATTGTGAGTTCTGGCTTCGTATAGGGGAAGTAGATGGTTCGAACTCCGGCCGGGTCCGTCCAAGATTTGAAAATTGGTATCGACTGTTCTTTCGTAAAGCATTTAGTCACGAACTGAAATATATATATAAAAAAACAACAACACCGAGCCCCGGTATTGCACTCTTTAAAAAGTTTTGAATAAGGTTATATTTCTTAAGCGTCGAGATTTCAGAATGAAAAGTCCTATTTTCAACTAAATGTTCATATCTGATTTACCATTAACTTCGTTAGCATGACCCAAATTTTTATTTAAAGTTGGAAAAACCAAGAGGTCAATTCGCGGAGCTGTTTAAAAATAGATATTACAGCTTTAAACTTTTGACTTTAATATGGCGGACGCGTAGATTCACAATTTCTTTAACAAATGTTAACTCCACGAACGAGATCAACAGATGGAACTGAATTTTTTCTTGCTCAACTTAACCAGGAACTATCATAGACACAAGGTATTATATTTGGATAAATATCAATTTTACACATTGTAAAAAGCAGCGTTAAACTGAAAGTGTGTGTGTGTGTGTGTGTGTGTGTGTGTGTGTGTGTAAACAGCGGGAAAATATCTGACATGTTCATCTGATGTGAATACTAGTAGTCGCAAGCGCGCGTTTACGGACCAAAGTGTCGCTCGCCGCCCAGGTTGGAGTCTTGATCAAGGAGACATGAAAATCATGACTCTTAACGGCTTTGCCTTGACTACTTGATCAAGCAGGTCCTGTTTGAGTTTACTTGTCTATGCCAAAATACGTTAGTTTACTCGATCAAGTTATCTCAACCATCTAATAACTAAAAGTCTAATGATATCAATTAAAGAAATTTGACTGGGCATAAATTACTTAAGTCCAATCTTATGTTGATATAAATATAAGCTATGTAGGACCGACTGTCAGACTGTCCGTTTATATTTTATTTGGTAAACGACAATTTAACGTTTTCTCGATTCTTTACATTTCAAAAGTGTTTTATATTTGAAAATTTGAAAATTAAAAATTAAGTTTACATTTACAAGAATTTTTCTAAAGATAACAGTTATCGTTGACCAAAATTAAAAAAAACAATTTTTATTTTCTTAAATCTATTGAAAATTTTCAAAAAAATAGTTTAAACTGACATTATTTTTTTTAATTTTCATTCTCTGAAATAGTGGTAATCATAAAAAAAAAAACAAAAACAAAAAAACACTGGCGTATTGCACTCTTTATAAAGTTTGGCTTCGGTTATATTTCTAAAGCGTCAAAAATTGGGAATAAAAAACCCCTACTTTATACCTAATATTTGTTTTTGATTCACTTTAAATGTGATAGCATGACCTAGAATTTCGTTTAAAGTGGGAAAAACCCACTCATTCTTTAAAAATTTAAGAGGTCAATTTGCGGAACTGTTTAAAATTAATATAACAGCCTTAAACTTTTGACGACAATATGGCGGACGCATAGATTCACAATTTCTTTAACAAATGTTAACTCTACGAAGAGGAATATATAGATGGAACTGAAATTTTTCTTGCTCAACTTAACCAGCAATTAACACAGACACAGGATGTTGTATTTTGATAAATATGAATTTTTAATATTGTAAGTAGCAGCGTTAAACTAAATATATACGTGTGTGTTTGTGTGTGCGTGCAAACAGCGGGAAAATATCTGACATGTTCATCTGATGTTGATTCAAATAGTCTATTTTTAAAGAGCGCGTTTATGGACCAAAGTGCCGCTCGCCGCCCAGGTTGGAGTCTTGATAGGGCAGGTCTTGTTTGAGTTTACTTGTCGATGCCAAAGTACGTTAGTTTGACTTTCTATGATTATTTTAAGGGAAAACTTTTTATTGAAGTGGAATTGATTTAGTTAGAATCTAGTTTACTCTGGTCGCTCCAGTTATCTCAACCATCTTATAACTAAAAGTCTAATGATATTAATCAAAGAAATTTGACTGGGCATAAATTACTTAAGTAAAGTCTTATGTTGATATAAATATAAGCTATGTAGGACCGACTTTCCGTTTATATTTTATTTGGACAACGACAATTAAAGTTTTCTCGATTTTTTTTACATTTCAAAAGTGTATTTTACTGAAAATTTGACAATTCATCATTAATCAGAAAATGTAAAATTAAGAATTAAGTTTACATTTACAAGAATTTTTTCAAAAGAATACAGCTGTCGTTGACCAAAATTAAAAAAAAATATATTTTCTGAAATCTATTGAAAATTTTCCAAAAAATAGTGGTTTTTTTTTTTTTTTTTTTTTTTTTTTTTTTTTTTAATTTCATTCTCTGAAATAGTGTTAATCATATAAAAAAAAAACACTGGCGTATTGCATTCTTTAAATAGTTTTTGCTCTGCGTTTTTCTAAAGCGTCGAAATGTGGGAATAAAAACAAACCCATACTTTAAACCTAATGTTTGTTTTTGATTCACTTTAAATGTGATAGCATGACCTAGATTTTCATTTAAAATTGGAAAAACCCACTCATTCTTTAAAAATTTAAGAGGTCAATTCGCGGAACTACAGCTTAAACCTTTGACGACAATATGGCGGACGCATAGATTCACAATTTCTTTAACTCTACGGAGAGGATTATACTGATGAAACTAAAATTTTTCTTGCTCAACTTAACCAGGAACTATCACAGACACAGGATGTTGTATTTGGATAAATATAAATTTTACCCATTGTAAGTAGCAGCGTTAAACTAAATATATATATACGTGTGTGTATGTATGTGCGTGCAAACAGCGGGAAAATATCCGACATGTTCATCTGATGTTGATACTAGTAGTCGAAAGCGCGCGTTTACGGACCAAAATGCCGCTCGCCGCCTAAGTTGGAATCTTGATCGGGCAGGCCGTTTGAGTTTGTCTGCCGATGCCAAAATACGTTAGTTTGACTTTCTATGATTATTTTACGGGAAAACTATTTAATGAAGTGGAATCAACAGCACGTTTGACGTGTACCGATAATTAAGATTATTATTATTTTTTGTTTATAAGATATATTCCTTAGATTCAGACCCACACCTGTAATTAACAGAATGTAACTTAGTATGGTTCAATACGTCTCAAAACGGGTCACCTACAATTGTTCTATGTACAGCGCGCGTTTACGGATCACAATGCAGCTAACCTCCTTGTTCGAATTTATTTCTGAAAATCTAAAAAATAGAAGATTTTCAAAAATTAGTTTAAATTGACATTAATTTTTAAATTTCATTCTATAAAAGAGTGGTAATTATATAAAAAAAACACTGGCGCATTGCAATCTTTACAAAGTTTTGAATAAGATTGTGATATGGTCCCTGTATTGGTATGTGTATGATGTGACGTATGCGGTATGACGTATGTTTGACGTCAGTTATGTACTGTCTGGACAATGTAGTCAGGTTGTAGATGTTAATCAAGTAAACATGACAAGAGGTTGCAATATTGACTACGCCTTAGTTATTTATTAACGCCTTATAGTTATTTCATTGACTGTCATTTTTTCTTGGGTTATCAAGGAATGAACCAGATTTTAAAACTTTAGATTTGCTAGTTTTAAAATCTGGTTCATTCCTTAATAACCCAGGAAAAAATGACAGTCAATTCTTAAATTTACAATATTTTTCCTAACATTCTTTTTACAAACTTCTCGATTGCGTCGTACAAATAAGAAAGAAAAACCGGTATATACCGAATCTGTCGACAATGTAAACATTCTGGGAACAGCCTATATGTCAATCAAAATAATTCCGGCCTTCTCACTGATTGTTTGACGTAATAGACGGCTTAAAAATAGTACGCTGGAAACAAAAGAACATTTCATACAATTTTATTCGAATAGACAAACAAAGTTACAAATTCATATTGATTGTTAAATTACAGCTATTAAAAGATGAATTTGTCAAAAATCCCGATTGTATGGATGACAGGGTATTGGAAACATCAATGCGCGACGTTTTATTGGACTGGGTTGTGCACAGGTCAGAGCATGGTGCCATCACGTGATTATCAGTTGCCGGTAGAGAAGAAGAAGCATGGTCAGAGGCAGAGGGAATTACAACAGAAGTATTACCAGTGACAGTTGATGAAAGAAGCGAATTTAAAGCATGTTTTTGCACGGTCGAACAGTCGCGAGAGTAGCTCCTGACAGAAACCTCATTACGATGATCGCTCATAAACATTATCTGTCTGGTCTCAACACCGGCAACGCTCATGTAGCTTGTATGGTAGTGGCCTGCAAGCAGTGTGCCGTGTAGCGTTTAGAACACCCTGACGATGAAAATATTTTTAAGTATACAAAAAAAATCAAACAAATAATTAATTTATTAATTAATTTAAAATTCATTATTTTTTCTTTTATTTTCAATGTATATTTGATCAAATAACAATATAAAATGTGATGGCTTCAATGTCAAAAATAGATTGATAAAAGTAGGTCACGGGAATCGCCATCTTAAATTTAGGTGTATTCATACGCACGATGTATGTGAAAAATAGTGAGTCATTGCCTTATGTTCTAAATTTTCTACAATGAGTTCATCATAGGAATTCAATAGGTATTGTAAATATTTATTAATGATAAATATAATCATAACAAAGGTTATATTTCTAAAGCCTCGAGATTTTGGAAAGAAAACTCCTACTTTAAATTTAATGTTTATCATTACCGTAGCTACGTTTGAGGCAACTGAAGCAGTTACCTTGGTAAAAAACTTAATGAACATTACTACCTGCTGGTAAATCATGATAGTTTTAGAAGAGATGTTTATTCAGTCCGTCATGGCAAAAATGTTCATCAAGTCATACAACTTAAAGTTGGACCAAAAAGAAATACTGAATATATGCATTTATAATGAGAATGATAAGCTAAAATGGTTTTAAGATGCACCATTTAAAACTATTTCTTTAAACTTTTCGGGGGGGGGGGGGGGGGCTTACCTCAAACAGGCAAATCGTCTTTGGTGCTTCGGCCTAAACCGAAAATCAACCTCCTTAAAATCTAGGGTCTAGCTACGGTAATGTTTATTTTCGATAAGTGACCTAGCATGACCTAGATTTTCATCTAAAGTTGAAAAACCCTCTCATTCTTTAAACATTTAAGAGGTCAATTAGCTAAACTTTCTAAAATTGATTTTACAGCAGGGCAATATGGCGGACGCCTTGATTCACAATTTCTTTAACAAATGATAACTCTACGAAGAGGATTATACAGATGGAAATTTTTCTTGCTCAACTTAACCAGTAACTATCACAGACACAAGATGTTTTATTTGGATAAATATAAGTTTTACCTTTTGTAAGTATCAGCGTCAAACTATATATATATATATATATATATATATATATATATATATATATATATATATATATTTATATATATATACTAGTATATATATATATGTGTGTGTGTGTGTGTGTGTGTGTACAAACCCGAGAAATATTTAACATTTGATGTTGATACTAGAAGTCGAAAGCTCGCGTTTACGGATCACAGAGCTGTTCGCCGCCTATGTCGAGTCTTGATCGTGCAGGTCCTTGTTTGAGTTTCGTTCGCTCCAGTTATCTTCATTATCTCAGAACTAACACAAAATGATCTTAATTAAAGTAATTTGAATGGGTTTAAAACAACTGTACAAAATTGAGCGTATTGGTTTTTATGTTCACCAATAATCATTGTTTAAATACGAATTTTCAAAATCTTCTCCTCTGATATTGGTAGGCAGAAAAGGTAATATGTCAGGTTATTCATGAATTCAGGTTAAAATCTTGACTGTTTTATGTCCAAGATGAAGTTCCTAACTTAAAAATTGGAGGATAAAAAAAACCCGTTATATTTTTATTGTCTTAAATTGTTTTAAATAAAAAAAGATTTATAGCCTTTAATAAGTTTTCTTCGAAAAAATTTGTCGTTGACCCAAATTTTAAAGTAAATTTTTAGCCTTTAATATATTCAAGATTTTGTTATTGCTGCCAATTGAACTTATATTGATAATAAAATACCTTTTTAAAAGGACAGTTAATAAAACAATATATTTTTAATGCAAAAACATAAAATAGCAAGTTTTTTTCAATGCTCAGTGAATTACAAAAGAATTCCATAACGTATGAGAAACAAAAAAGACACTCATGTCTTGTCGAAAATTACTATCTGCAGCTTGCATGAAAGAGACACAACAGAGAGTATTTTCGATCTCTTTTAAGAGGAATTTGGAGACATCAAAAATCGAAGGAATAAAAATTCACAAATAATAACAAGATAATAAAACAAATGCATAAATTACTGTAATGTTCTGTAAAGGGGATTAACTCATCAAAGATTTCAATCGCATCACTTGACTTTTTCCCAAACATGTTTATTGTCTTTATTAGCTTAAAGCTCAGATGAGCTATTTCTATCCATCTTCGTTTGTCGTGCGTTATCCATCGTCAGTCGTCTGTCGTGCGTCGTCCGTCGTACGTAAACTTCTAATATTTTAATCTTCCCCTCAAAACCCACTTGGCCAAATTTTATAAAACTTGATTACCATCATGCCCGGATGAAGGCCTTTCAGATTTGCACAAATGATGGAGTTATGTTCTCCTTGGGTACCATTAGAGGGGAAGTAGTGAAAAACTTCTCCTCTGAATGTTAAAGAGATATACCTTAGTAATTTTATGTATAATATTCTTTGGTCATTTTGTTTTAGATTTGCAAAAAATGTAGCCATGGAGCTAAAAATGAGGAAATGGCATTGTGAGAAAATTGCTGAAAAAAATATTTGTCAATATATCGTGTAAACTATTAACATTTTGTATAGGCATGTCTATCACAATATTGTACAACGATCCTTTTGATATATGGTTCAAGATCTGAAGTTCAAAGGTCAAGGTCACAGCTGCAAAAGAAGTCTGAAATTGTTAATTATCTTGAAAACTATTAAGTTTTTATATAGGCATGTATATATATAACACAGATACCAGTTAAATTTTGATGTGCCAAATATGGCAAGCTCTATCTTTCTATTGGCCATGTTGGATTAATCAATAGGTCACTTTATCAGTTTATAGAAAAACTTTGTTAACACCCCTAAGGTCATGATGTATTAGTATCCAAACCTGCTTATATTGTCTTGCAAAAAGCTAGGGCAAGTTTGTATTTGGACCATTTTTGGTCATTAAATAGATTACTAGGTCAATTATAGAAAAATCTTGTTTACATACTTCAGGTGCTAATTTAAGTCCAATCTTCATTAAACTTGAGCTACGTGCAAATTAATGTCAGGTGATCTCTTCAATGGTCCTCTTGTTATGAAATTGTCTTATGTTGTAATTTAATATCATGGAGAATATAATCTCTAGAAATTCCGAGTTCATTCGAAACATTTTGTCAGAAATAAAATGATAAACATATGGTATCGTATTAAAGAGATGCAAATGATAAAAATAAATAGAATAAATAGGATGAAACTAGCCATCTTTTATATTGGCGTCCTTTGGTCTCAGTGTTATATCTGTTCGTGTTGCCTGAGTTAAAATAAGGATGATGTTATATTTGAACTATATTCATTGGTAATAATGCCGCGATTGATATCAAAAGTATCACGTTTGTTTTCGATAAAGTACTTTATATGATGTTACTGTGCAGGTACAGCATAACCCGTTTATAAAAACCACCCGAAGTTGGACTGAATAAACAGTTTGATTTTTTACAAGTATATGTTTATTGATTTTAAACAATGATAAATATTATCAACTTATTACAAAATTTGCAAGTGTTAATGTGTGTTGGCGTCGATAACACCTACTTTCGACTTCTTTCTGAAACTACTGTACGGAGTTTAATGAAATATTGTCAGAAATAAATGTGTTTCGAAGCAAATTAGAAATATTTATTTCAAGGTGACATAGTGTTTTAAATCTTAAATAAAATTCTTCTTCTCCGAAACCGATTATAAAGAAAAACCTGATGAAAACGCGTAATTTTTTAAAAATTTTGAAATTATCTTAAACATTCTATATCTTGATTTTTAACACAGATAAAGACATGGATTTTTTTCATTGTAATTTGGACTTGAGGTTTTCTATAAATCCAGGACATTGTCAAAGGTAAAGGTCATGACTAACCTTTTAACATTTAATGTTCATTTTGTTTAAAAATGAAAAGAATAAAAAGTTGTTATGGTTTTCAGCTCACCTGAGCCTGCTCAAGTGAGCTTTTCTGGGCAAAGTTTGTCTGTCGTCGTCGTCGTCCGCGACGTAAACTTTTCATTTTCTACTTCTCCTCTGAAATTACAAGGTTGATTTCAGTGAAACTTGGTCTGATGCATATATGAGCCAGTGCAATTCAGATTTGTTCGTGACGTTGTCATAGCTCGCAAAACTACGTCAAAATGACCTATGGGTAAAAAAACTTTAAAAAATCTTTTCCGAAAGCGATGATAGGAGAAGAAATCTGATGTGATATTTGGTTTTTCTAGGGTCTTAAGCTTATAAATTCTTCATTTCGTGAAATTTGGTAAATAATTAGGTTACGCGTTTTTGCGTTTAATTTTAAACATTTCGTAAAATGGCTTCAAATTATTCTTACTTGACCATATGGATAGATTATGACATGGGGTTTTCAGTTTTGACTTTTTCTTGAAATAACCTTCAAAATGGGGTCAAGGTCAAAGTTCAAGGTCATGACCTTGTTCGTAATTTGTACAGTTTTACGCTATTTTCTTCAAAATTATAAGAGATATGTAATATCAAACATTGTTAAAATGTTCAGAATGACAAAATGTTAAAAGGTATAAAGCTTCGTAACTATATGATAATGCATGTAGGAGTTGTTGCCCCTGAAACGTTTTTTTTTTTTTTTTTTTTTTTTTTTTTTTTTTTTTTTTTTTTTTTTTTTTTTTTTTTTTTTTTTTGCTAATAAAAACTAAAATTGTGCATTAGCTTGAAAACTAAAAACTTATTGTATAGGCATGTTTGTAGGTATTGACATGACGGTCATTTTGATATATGGTTCAACATCATACATTCAAAGGTCAAGGTCATGGTTGCATAAGAAGACTGAAATTGTTAATTATCTTGGTCATTATTAACTTTTTCGATAGGCATGTATATAAGAATATTGTAGGTATTGATATGATGAACATTATGATATATAGCTCAAGGTTATATGTTCAAAGGTCAAGGTCATAGGTGCATAAAAAGCCTAACATTGTTAATTGTCTTGGAAACTATTAACTTTTTGTATAGGCATATATATAATAGAATATTGTAGGTATTAATATGATGAATATTTTGACATATGGTTCAAGGTCATATGTTGAAAGGTCAAGGTCATAGCTGCATAAGTGTACTGTGATTGTTAATTATCTTGAAATCTATTATCTTTTTGTATAGGCATGTATATTACAACAGTGAAGGTATAAACATGACGACATTTTGATATATGGCTTAAGGTCATATGTTCAAAGGTCAAGGTCATTGTGCATAAAAAGACTAAAATTGTTTTTTATCTTGGAAACTATTAACTTTTGGTATTGGCATGTATATTAGAATATATAGGAATTGATATGGCGATTATTTTGATATAAGATTCAAGGTCTTACGTTTAAAGGTCAAGGCCATAGATGCATAAGGAGACTCAAATTGTTAATTATCTTTAAATCTATTATTTTTAAAAGGCATGTATATTTAAATTTATTATGTTTTTTTGCAAATGATTTTGGATATATCCTAAGGTGAGCGTTAAGGCCCATGGGCCTCTTATTTGGGTTAAAAATTCAGACAATTGCTTACGAAATTATTGTACTTTTTTTAAATTTGCGGTGAAAACCTATTGGAGATAGATAACATGACAAGATCTGAAGTTTTATAACCACATGAAAATAAAATTTTTTAATTTTTTTTGTAAATTAAGCTATTTTCGTATTATTGGTATGTAATATATATATATATATATATATATATATATATATATATATATATATATATATATATATATATATATATGACAAAAACTTATATGATGGAACTGTCCTTCTTGTATAATGGAACCTCATTATATTTAATCAGGATTTCACCACTCAAAATGTGTTTTTCTAGAACAAAAATACCAATTTTATAGCATCAGCTACGAATAATTATTTCTATCACAGTTAAAACAAAAAAGGTCTTCATTACGAAAAAGAAACGCCTTCTTATAAAAAGAGTATTCTGATCAATTGTTTAGTATTCTTTTCGTCATTATCATCTATATATGATTAATTTTAATTGCAAAAAAGGTAAGGTTTAAGTATTTATATCATTTTAATCTAATTTATTTATAACTTTTTTTAAATTTAAAAAAATTATTTCTTTTTGATAGTCAGGTTTTTATAATTCCCCTAGATCTATTAAATAGATCTAAGAAGAAATTATTTATGTTGTAAAAATGGTTTGCAAAGGGGCCCAATTTTTTTTTAATTAAGGAGTCCTGTTTTTCATTGCAATATAAAAGTAACAGGATTGGTAATTTCTGATCCTACATTTCAAACCAGTCAAATTCGGAGTTGTTTCTTTCAGTTTGCATCTATAGATATAGTTTTTAGCTATGATAAAAATCATATTTATAAATAATTTTTTTGATTTAAAACCAAGTTAAATTTTATCTTCAGTAAAATCGACATATCTGAAATGTAACTTGACCTTTTGTATAAATGATAACCAGAATTGGTTAGTAACTGGACAATCATAAAATAAATGTTCAACGGTTTCTTTATCTACATGACAAAACGTGCATAATTTTGTGTTCTTAATTTTAATTCTGTACAAAAGGGAGTTTGTTGGTATAATTCTGTGTAAAATTTTAAATTGAAAGTTTTTAAGATATGTGTCTCAACATGATCTTTTAACCACAATAAAATATTTTGACCAATCAGATATCTCTGTTACTAACCCTTCCTCCTATTTTAATTTTTTTTTCAGTTGGTTGTTTACAAATATTGTCAATTAAATTTCTGTATATAAATTTAACTTTTTTGTTTATCATAATCTTGTCAAAGAAAGTATCGTTTTGGTCTAAAGTTTCCAGGATTGACTTAATCACAGTACCGTTTTATTGTATCTTTCAGACACTTAGGCATACAAGACAACAAACGATAATAAGTTATGAAGTCATTTGTCAAATCCTTCCCCGGATTTGTTGAAATGTATAAAAGTTTTTATCATCAAAATTAAAAATGTCTTTTAAATATTGTATACCATTTAATATCCAATTTTTGTACAATGAAAATTCTGCATTTGGAACAAAATTAAGAATGTCCAAAGACAAAACATCATGCACACAAAGTTTTGTGCAAGGTTTTGCCAAATGTAGGCATGTAAGTACATCTTTCCAGAATGGGTTTTTTAATACTTTCAGATATATTCTTTAACTTCTCCTTTTGAAGGCTAAAGACTCTACTACTACCATATTGTTCAAGTTCAGACAACAATAATGTTTGCCAGGTCCCATCTTAATTTTTAAAATCTTTTTTTAACCCGTCCCAAATTTAAGTAAATATTAAAGGAATATATATGTACCATGTTTAGGCCTCCCTGTGTAATATCACCAATAAGTGTATTACGTTTTATTCTTTCAGATTTTCCAATCCATGTGAAATTAAAAAACAATGTATTTAACTCATTCAATTTTAATTGAGGTAAATTTGGTAGACCAGTTAAAACATCAATTAATTTTGGAAGAGCGAGAGTCTTTATAACAGTTACTTTACCCATAAGTGTTAACTTTATGTGCTACCAACTTTTGGGTATACTACGAATTTCTTTAATCTTTTTTGAGAAATTAATATCTACCATATAACTCAAGTCAAGTGAAAATTTTAGACCCTGTAGTTTAAAATTTGAGTTTGACCAGTTTAAATTCAGATCTGGACAAACTGTCTGAACAGAATATCTCTTATTACCTATCCAAACTGCCCTTGTTTTTGATGCATCAATTTTTAGACCTGAAACCCGATGAAAATTGTGTAAACAATTTATTGTTTTGGTAAGTGATTTCTCACTTCAATCCAATGTAAGAAATGTATCATCAGCGTACTGACGGAGCAAAGACTCTATCATGAATAAAAATACCATGTATATTGGGACTAGCTTTTAATTAAAGAGATAGTAGTTCTACTCCAATAATAAATAAATACGGGGATAGAGGGTCTCCCTGCCTGCAGCCTCTTTCCAAGTTGAAAAATTGGACAAAAGACCATTATTTATCACACAACTTTTTGCATTAGAATAGAAAGTCTCAAACCATTTGCATACAGAAGGCCCAAAGTTAAAATTTGATTATGGTTTTTTGCTCATTGTCAGTCGTGCGTCGTGCGTTGTGTGATATCCGTTGTGCGCCGTGCGTCAACTTTTCTTCGTTAACACTCCAGAGGCCACAATTTGAGTGCAATCTCCATCTAACTTAGTCAGAATGTTCCTCTTGACAAAGGCTAGCTCAGGTTTGTATATGGCCTATGTTGGGTCAATAAGTAGGTCACTAGGTCAAATTACATAAAAACCTTGTTAACACATCTGAAGGCTCAATTTTTGTCCAATCTTTCTCAAACTTTGACAGAATGATCCTCTTGACAAAAGCTAGCTGAAGTTTTTTTCTGGTTATGTTGTGTCAATAGATCATGAGGTCAAATTATATATAAAACTCTGTTAACACATCAGAGATCTAAATTTTAGTCCAATCTTCATCAAACTTGCCGAGATTGATCCTCCTGACAAAAGCTAGCTCAAGTTCATATATGGGTCATGTTAGGTCAATAAGTAGGTCACTAGTTCGAAATATAGGAAAAATCTCTTTTAAAAAAAGAAGCTCCAGTTTGCCAAAATCAAGCTAAGTGTACATTATTTTCAGGTGAGCGTCTAGGGCCTCCATGGCCCCCTTGTTTAAGAAATATCTATTAAATTGAATCAAAGGCTTTCTCGAAATCAATTCATAACAGCATTCCTGTTTTATCATTTTCTTCAAGATATTGCATCAAATCATATAATAATCTTGTATTTTCTCCAAAAAATCTGTCCTTAATAAATCCTTTTTGAGTATCGCTAATAATAAAAGGTTGTACAGGTTTTATACGGTTTGCTATTGCAGCAGATGCTATTTTAATAACTGTGTTAAGGAAACTAATAGGACGCCAATTGCTAATGTAGCGTCAATCCTAACTGTCTTTCGGGATACAAGTTATAATACTTTTGTACTGAAAATCAGAAAAGTTGCCATTTTTATATTCGGTATATAATGATCTGTAAACAGATGGTCCAAGATCTATCCAAAAAATTTATAAAAATCAATCCATCAGACCCAGGAGTTTTACCACTTGTCATATTTTTCAATGACAGAGCACACTCTTCAAAAGTTAAATTTCCTCCACACTGATTCTTTTGTTCCTCTGTGGGTTTAACATTATGGTTAAAAAAGGAGTTATCTTCCTGGTCTACATTTCTACTTAAATACAAACTTTCATAAAAGTGTTGTGGTTAAAGAAGAATTTTAGACTAGTCAGATATGTGGTACCATGGTAATCAATCAATTCAGTTATTTTTTTTTTTTTTTTTTTTATAAAATTAGTTTTTCTAACTTGCAGAAATATTTTGAACATTTTTTACCAGTTTCATGTCAATTTACCCGTGATCTTAATAATAAACCTTCAATTAACTGTTCCCTTCTATTTTCTAATTCTATTTTTTTTTTTTTTTTGCATTAAGCTCTGTTTGTACCTTAGTAGTAGGTGATGAATTCACAATATTTTCTAAGTTTTGAATATCATTCTCAAGCTTCCTAGTAAAGTCTTTCTCCTTTCTTGATTTCCCTATACTGTACATAATAGATAAGCTTCTTATTTTCATCTGAAGAATTTTAAAAAATAGTTGGTCATTACATGTTAGTTTTACATTTAATAAATCTTCTTTATTACCTGAAAGATAATATTCTGAAACAGTGTCAGTAATACATTTCTTTATTTCATCTTCATACTCCATATCTCTTAAGAGCTGTAAGTTGAATTTCCAGTAACCTTTTCCTCTTTTCCCAGTGCTGGCAGAAAATGTAAAAGCAATAGCTAAATGATTAGTTTTATAACCAGGTATAATATTTGTGTTTTTCATGAGAGCAAATATATCCTCAGTTATCAAAATAAAATCGAGTCCACTTTGTTTAATAGGCGTTTTTTGACGCCATGTAATTTTTTTTCATTTGGATAACATGTCCACCATGGGTCCAACAATCCGACAGATTCCATAATTTGTTTAATTATATTTTTACAATTTGGATTTCTGTTATGAACAATATTAAAGGTGTCGAGAATTCAGTCTTGGACAACATTCTAGTCACCACATAACAAAATACTTGAGTTGGAATAAGATACTCTGTTATGTAATAAACTTTCAAAAGGAAGGGGATCATCAGTATTATATCCATATACACAAGCAAAACTTAATCTTTGTTCAAATAAAGTCAAATCAATAATAACATATCGACCATTTTGGTCAATCTTTGTATCATGGATATTAAAATCCACCCCTTGTTTGAACATAACAACTACTCCTGCACTTCTGTTATTATGGTGATGGAAAATACATGTGTTACCCCATTCGCCCCCCCCCCCTAGTTTTTCAACATCCTGACAACTATGCGTTTCTTGAAAGCAAACAATTAATGCATTTTTATTCTTTGCCCAGTCAAATACATCTGATTTTTTCCTTTTTTTGAAAACAGACTCCTTACATTCATTACACTGTAATATTACTATTCATTTAGGTATCTATATCTATTATTCAAAACAGTATTTAAATGTGAAAATTATTAATATAATTTATATTGTAAACACTCTCATATACAGGACACATACCCAATGAAGATGAAGCTTTTTATATATAATTTGCATCAAGTATATTTAACATTTTGGCAAGTAAATAAAAGTTCAGAATACATTTATTCAATATAATGCACAGTATTTCATCTGATCAACACATACTACATGTGACCTGCCCCGTGTAGTGCTGAGATGCTTGAACGAAAGCAACATATGAAACCTCAGATTCAAATCATGAATCCCAACACCACAAAAGAGAGCTCACATACAGTATAAAATAATATATTAATACAATAGTCTGTATATACATATAATATAATCAGTCGGTTAAATACTTCACAAAAAGTTATGACTTACCTGAACCCTTTTTGATCTTCTCGCTGACATTGTCAAACAAGTCAAATTTAATTCTGTGTTTACTGTCCTTTAATTTCCCATACACATTACAATTGTAAAACCAAACATTTTTAAGCTTATCATATTGTTTGACTCTTGTCATCAAACCTTAATTTTTCTGTGTAATGTCATCATGGAATCTAACATTGTTTAAATTTTTCAGTCCTTTCTTATTTTTCATGATCTTAATTTTAATGTCTGTGTTCCTCAGTTTGACTATAATTAGTCTAGTTGTTCCTTCCTTGCCTGGTATTCTATGGATCGCTATTACATCCAACGGTTTTATTTCCATCTTTAATTCAGACTTCACTACTTTGACAAAATCATGTCTCAAATCTCCCACTGTTTTCTCTGGATATTTGATTATTCTGATGTTATGTTTTCTTGAATATTGCTCATTATTATTTCCAAGTTTTAGAGCATCTGAAGATCTTTTATTGCAATCTTCAAGATTATTAATAACTTTTTCTTTTCTCTTAATTTCTCTCTTAAATCATTGTTTTCTATAAATGAGCTGTCTACATGATCTTGTAGTTTACCAGTTTTGTCTCTGAGTTTGTTGTTAAAATAACTTACAAAGTTTGTAACTGGCTCTCTTAAGTCTGATTGTTTTACTAAAGATTTCACTGCTCCTTGTAAATCTGATTTGGTTAAAGTGCCTTCCAGGGTTTTTTAATGCCTGTTAAATCTGAATGTATCCTTAAAAGATCAACATTTTCTATACTTTCCTCTGAGACATCTGAATGTGTTCGTTTGTCACGCTTGGGTGCCTTCTCTTTTTCTTTGAGCTAACATAGCTTGTACAGTTTTAGCACCTTTTTGATTGTTCTTTCGAAAGTCACACATGTTGATAAATAAATACAATATTTATTCCTTCAAACGACACAATGAAAAAAGTAAAGTTTTACTGTATCTTTCACATGCAACAAAAATCCATATAACTAATTACAGCGCTAGTATCTCCATCAAAAACAGAATATCCTGATACATATTTCTTATAGAAACATCTTCAAAAAACATCTCAAAATGTCAAAAAAAAAAAAAAATAAAAAATAAAAAAAAAATTTAAAAAAATGCAGAACTAAATCAGCTCACTAATATAGTGGCGGCCATCTTAGTTCTTCTTCTATTTATTTATAACTTAAGATAAATTCGTTTCTGATCTAGAAATATACATTTATGTAAACGTTAGTCAGTCGACTCCGGAGAGATTTCTGTTTAAACCCCAGCCCCGTTCAGTGATTTTCAAAACCAGTCTTTTTTTCACAGCGAATCAATGAATATATGCAAAATATATTTAACTGGCCTTCATGTATAAGGGCACCTCATTATAGTATCTCAGGATCTCAATGCTCATATTGCATTTCTCTATAAAAAATATCAATGGTACAGTATTTATTAAAAAATCAAATTTAATGAACCCAGGGTTATATTCCAAGGCACGTATTAGCGCTTGACACACTAAACTTAATCTTACTTCAACTACTTGTGGGATAATGATTTCATTATAACAAATCAAACGGACAACTTATGTCCAAGATTAGTATAGATCTAATGTTATTTTTAGTTACTGTGAAAAACATGAAAAAGAAATAAGTAACTTTTATGATACATCACCGTAACAAAGCATACAAAATGGCTAGGGAGTAAGAAAGCATCTACACTAATCAGACTGTTGGTTTCGACCCGACTATAAGGTAACCAAATGGGATATTTACAAAATATACGTAGGTCAGTGGACTCACGATAAGAGGCTCCGTTCATTGATTCTTGAAACCTGTCTTTTGATTTTTACAGCGAATCATTGAATAGATACAAGAGATAAGATAGATAGGTGCAAAATTATATTTATCACCGTTCTTATAATAGTTTCTTCATTACAAAGAGGTAATGCCTACTTACATCACAAGTATTTTTATCAATTTTTTCGTATTTGTACATCATTATCAGCTACACATAATCGGTAATGGTTGCAAAAAAATAAAAAGATAAGGTTGAAATATTTTACATTAAATGTCTCTATTTTGTTTATAACTGAAGAAAGATCCTTTTATATCTAAAAGTTCAGTCTTTTTATTTTCACAGCGAATCACTGGATAGATGCAAAATATATGATGAACTTGCCATCTTGTTTAAGGGAACCTCATTACATTACATCAGGATCTCAATGCTCAAATTGTCATTCCCTATTAAAACATTTCCAATTGTACAGTTTTTATTGAAATTCAAATTCAATGATCCCGTGCACATATTTCCTGGTCGGTGCTATTGCTTCGCACACTAACCTTGATCTTCTTCAACTACTTGTAGCGTTAAAGCAAATCAAACGGATAACTTAAGTCCTAGCTTAGTTTTAATGTAATGTTGTTTGGAAATACTGTGCAAAACATGAAAAAGAAATAAGTAACCTTTATGATACATTACCGTTCCAATAAAAACAAAATGGTCGGTGAAGAAGTAAGCAAGCATTTCCACTGATCCGACTGTAGGTTTCGACCCGACTATATGGTAACAAAAGGGAGATATTTACCATATGGACGTCAGTCAGTGGACTCCCGAGAGACTCCTGTTAACGTCTTGAGGAGAGGCTCCGTTCATTGATTCCTGAAACCAGTCTTTTGATTTTCACAGCGAATCATTGAATAGATGCAAGAGATATGATGGAACTGGCCATCTTGTATAAGGGCACCTCATTACGTTACACCAGGATCTCAGTGCTATTACCTCTTGTGTTGCTCTTTATAAAAAATCATGAAGTGTATTTCGATGATAGTTAAGTTAAATTTTAGCCTTGTATCAAAATTATGTCGTTTTGTGCATTTTTGTTACTAAAACAGTCTCAAGGGGATTGAAACCATTTTACCAATGAAAATGTAGCTTTTGTCACCAATCAGATTGCAGTATCAATATAAAAGTAACCAGTCAGATGTTAGTATTATCAACCAATCTGATTACAGTACTAAAAAAAGCTGCCAATCAATTGTTTCGTTTTTCAATGTTCAATTACTTTATAATCAGAGTTTTATATCAGGTTTGTCACTTTATTGAAAGTTCAAATTGAATTCATTTCATTGGAATTACTTCATACAAGTATATCAAGTAGAAGCAGGGGTATGTTGTTTTTATATTTACATATTTGATATTATATATTTCACATATCAAACCAATTTCCATGATGGATAATTGTTAACGTCACTTTTTACCCCAAACTAATGGGTCGTCAAATCAGACAGATTTAAATGTAAGCACAAAAGACGTCTGATAAAATCACAAAGTCGATACTTACAACATGTTTTGACAACGATTGAGGTAGGCGTCCGGTCACTAGTCTAATTTATGCATGGAATTCATATTTGTTCGAAATGTATTTCAAAGTTTAATACAAAACATTTATTAGTTTCCTTAAAACCAGAACCAAAAGAAAGAGACGAGGTCACCAAAGGTGAAACTTATAGTTGAAGCAAAGAGGTCACGTAGTGTATTTCTTGTGAGGAATTATTTGCATCTTACACAAAATTGTTCTTTCACATGAACCATTTTTGTAAGAAGTGGATTTGATTAAGGGCAAAAATTAGTGAATATGATTCGTTTCAGTTTATTAACCGCAGAAAGAAATTGAACATTAACTGCTGCAAATAATCATAGTTATCACCGTTCTTACATTAGTTTGTTCGTTACAAAGAGGTAATGCCTATTTCGTTTAAAACTGGAGAAAGATTCCTTTTATATGTTGAAATACACCTTCATGTAACGTAAGTCAGTCGACTCCCGAGCGGAGAGACTCCTGTTATCGTATTGAGGAGAGGCCCCGTTCAGTGATTTCCGAAACCAGTCTTTTTATTTTCACAGCGAATCACTGGATAGATGCAAAATATATGATGGAACTGGCCATCTTGTATAAGGGCACCTCATTACATTACATCAGGATCTCAATGCTCAAATTATCTTTCCCTATTAAAACATTTTCAATTGTACAGTTTTTATTGAAATTCAAATTCAATGATCCCGTGTACATATTTCCAGGTCGGTGCTATTGCTTCGCACGCTAACCTTGATCTTCTTCAACTACTTGTAGCGTTAAAGCGAATCAAACGGATAACTTATGTCCTAGCTTAGTTTTAATATAATGTTGTTTGGAAATACTGTGCAAAACATGAAATAAAAATAAGTAACCTTTATGATACATTACCGTTCCAATGAAAAGAAAATGGTCGGTGAAGAAGTAAGCAAGCATTTCCACTGATGCGACTGTAGGTTTCGACCCGACTATATGGTAACAAAAGGGAGATATTTACCATATGGACGTAAGTCAGTGGACTCCCGAGAGACTCCTGTTAACGTCTTGAGGAGAGGCTCCGTTCATTGATTCCTGAAACCAGTCTTTTGATTTTCACAGCGAATCATTGAATAGATGCAAGAGATATGATGGAACTGGCCATCTTGTATAAGGGCACCTCATTACGTTACACCAGGATCTCAGTGCTATTACCTCTTGTGTTGCTCTTTATAAAAAATCATGAAGTGTATTTCGATGATAGTTAAGTTAAATTTTAGCCTTGTATCAAAATTATGTCGTTTTGTGCATTTTTGTTACTAAAACAGTCTCAAGGGGATTGAAACCATTTTACCAATGAAAATGTAGCTTTTGTCACCAATCAGATTGCAGTATCAATATAAAAGTAACCAATCAGATGTTAGTATTATCAACCAATCTGATTACAGTACTAAAAAAGCTGCCAATCAATTGTTTCGTTTTTCAATGTTCAATTACTTTATAATCAGAGTTTTATATCAGGTTTGTCACTTTATTGAAAGTTCAAATTGAATTCATTTCATTGGAATTACTTCATACAAGTATATCAAGTAGAAGCAGGGGTATGTTGTTTTTATATTTACATATTTGATATTATATATTTCACATATCAAACCAATTTCCATGATGGATAATTGTTAACGTCACTTTTTACCCCAAACTAATGGGTCGTCAAATCAGACAGATTTAAATGTAAGCACAAAAGACGTCTGATAAAATCACAAAGTCGATACTTACAACATGTTTTGACAACGATTGAGGTAGGCGTCCGGTCACTAGTCTAATTTATGCATGGAATTCATATTTGTTCGAAATGTATTTCAAAGTTTAATACAAAACATTTATTAGTTTCCTTAAAACCAGAACCAAAAGAAAGAGACGAGGTCACCAAAGGTGAAACTTATAGTTGAAGCAAAGAGGTCACGTAGTGTATTTCTTGTGAGGAATTATTTGCATCTTACACAAAATTGTTCTTTCACATGAACCATTTTTGTAAGAAGTGGATTTGATTAAGGGCAAAAATTAGTGAATATGATTCGTTTCAGTTTATTAACCGCAGAAAGAAATTGAACATTAACTGCTGCAAATAATCATAGTTATCACCGTTCTTACATTAGTTTGTTCGTTACAAAGAGGTAATGCCTATTTCGTTTAAAACTGGAGAAAGATTCCTTTTATATGTTGAAATACACCTTCATGTAACGTAAGTCAGTCGACTCCCGAGCGGAGAGACTCCTGTTATCGTATTGAGGAGAGGCCCCGTTCAGTGATTTCCGAAACCAGTCTTTTTATTTTCACAGCGAATCACTGGATAGATGCAAAATATATGATGGAACTGGCCATCTTGTATAAGGGCACCTCATTACATTACATCAGGATCTCAATGCTCAAATTATCTTTCCCTATTAAAACATTTTCAATTGTACAGTTTTTATTGAAATTCAAATTCAATGATCCCGTGTACATATTTCCAGGTCGGTGCTATTGCTTCGCACGCTAACCTTGATCTTCTTCAACTACTTGTAGCGTTAAAGCGAATCAAACGGATAACTTATGTCCTAGCTTAGTTTTAATATAATGTTGTTTGGAAATACTGTGCAAAACATGAAATAGAAATAAGTAACCTTTATGATACATTACCGTTCCAATGAAAAGAAAATGGTCGGTGAAGAAGTAAGCAAGCATTTCCACTGATGCGACTGTAGGTTTCGACCCGACTATATGGTAACAAAAGGGAGATATTTACCATATGGACGTCAGTCAGTGGACTCCCGAGAGACTCCTGTTAACGTCTTGAGGAGAGGCTCCGTTCATTGATTCCTGAAACCAGTCTTTTGATTTTCACAGCGAATCATTGAATAGATGCAAGAGATATGATGGAACTGGCCATCTTGTATAAGGGCACCTCATTACGTTACACCAGGATCTCAGTGCTATTACCTCTTGTGTTGCTCTTTATAAAAAATCATGAAGTGTATTTCGATGATAGTTAAGTTAAATTTTAGCCTTGTATCAAAATTATGTCGTTTTGTGCATTTTTGTTACTAAAACAGTCTCAAGGGGATTGAAACCATTTTACCAATGAAAATGTAGCTTTTGTCACCAATCAGATTGCAGTATCAATATAAAAGTAACCAGTCAGATGTTAGTATTATCAACCAATCTGATTACAGTACTAAAAAAAGCTGCCAATCAATTGTTTCGTTTTTCAATGTTCAATTACTTTATAATCAGAGTTTTATATCAGGTTTGTCACTTTATTGAAAGTTCAAATTGAATTCATTTCATTGGAATTACTTCATACAAGTATATCAAGTAGAAGCAGGGGTATGTTGTTTTTATATTTACATATTTGATATTATATATTTCACATATCAAACCAATTTCCATGATGGATAATTGTTAACGTCACTTTTTACCCCAAACTAATGGGTCGTCAAATCAGACAGATTTAAATGTAAGCACAAAAGACGTCTGATAAAATCACAAAGTCGATACTTACAACATGTTTTGACAACGATTGAGGTAGGCGTCCGGTCACTAGTCTAATTTATGCATGGAATTCATATTTGTTCGAAATGTATTTCAAAGTTTAATACAAAACATTTATTAGTTTCCTTAAAACCAGAACCAAAAGAAAGAGACGAGGTCACCAAAGGTGAAACTTATAGTTGAAGCAAAGAGGTCACGTAGTGTATTTCTTGTGAGGAATTATTTGCATCTTACACAAAATTGTTCTTTCACATGAACCATTTTTGTAAGAAGTGGATTTGATTAAGGGCAAAAATTAGTGAATATGATTCGTTTCAGTTTATTAACCGCAGAAAGAAATTGAACATTAACTGCTGCAAATAATCATAGTTATCACCGTTCTTACATTAGTTTGTTCGTTACAAAGAGGTAATGCCTATTTCGTTTAAAACTGGAGAAAGATTCCTTTTATATGTTGAAATACACCTTCATGTAACGTAAGTCAGTCGACTCCCGAGCGGAGAGACTCCTGTTATCGTATTGAGGAGAGGCCCCGTTCAGTGATTTCCGAAACCAGTCTTTTTATTTTCACAGCGAATCACTGGATAGATGCAAAATATATGATGGAACTGGCCATCTTGTATAAGGGCACCTCATTACATTACATCAGGATCTCAATGCTCAAATTATCTTTCCCTATTAAAACATTTTCAATTGTACAGTTTTTATTGAAATTCAAATTCAATGATCCCGTGTACATATTTCCAGGTCGGTGCTATTGCTTCGCACGCTAACCTTGATCTTCTTCAACTACTTGTAGCGTTAAAGCGAATCAAACGGATAACTTATGTCCTAGCTTAGTTTTAATATAATGCTGTTTGGAAATACTGTGCAAAACATGAAATAGAAATAAGTAACCTTTATGATACATTACCGTTCCAATGAAAAGAAAATGGTCGGTGAAGAAGTAAGCAAGCATTTCCACTGATGCGACTGTAGGTTTCGACCCGACTATATGGTAACAAAAGGGAGATATTTACCATATGGACGTCAGTCAGTGGACTCCCGAGAGACTCCTGTTAACGTCTTGAGGAGAGGCTCCGTTCATTGATTCCTGAAACCAGTCTTTTGATTTTCACAGCGAATCATTAAATAAATGCAAGAGATATGGTGGAACTGGCCATCTTGTATAAGGGCACCTCATTACGTTACACCAGGATCTCAGTGCTGTTACCTCTTGTGTTGCTCTTTATAAAAAATCATGAAGTGTATTTTAACGATAGTTAATTTAAGCCCTAGCCTTTTATCAAAATTATGTCATTTTGTGCATTTGTGTTTCTAAAACAGTCACAAGGGGATTGAACTCATTTTACCGATGTAAATATGGCGTTTGTAACCAATCAGATTGCAGTATTAATATAAAACTAACCAATCTGTTTATGGTATTAAAAAAACTATTATTCATCATTGATTCGTTTTTTACAGTAAAATTACAATATAATGAGTGTTTTATATCACTTTTATCACTCTGAATTAGAAAAGACATAAAACAGGAAGTTTTTACTATTGCAGTATTAATATCAAATTAACTGGTATTTGTATTATATATTATTGACCAATCTGTTTATAGTATTAAAAAAACTACCATTCATTATTGATTCGTTTTTCGAAGTTCAATTACTATACAATTAGTGTATTGTATGAAGTTTGTCACTCTGAATCAGGAACTCAGAGAAATCAGAAAGGTTTTTAATCAACATTTTAGTAAAAGTAATATTGCCCAGATCCGCTGAAATCCACAGGGGTCCAACTATATGACACGAAGGGGCATAGTCAATGAAACCTAAAAAATCTTTCAATTTTGACCTTAAGGAGTGTCTCCGTCCAACGATTTTCGATTTTCAAAGTGATTTGTTAGATAGTTGCAAGGTTAAATGGAGTCGTCTATCACTGCATTTTAAGCCTTTAATGTTAAAGTATTTTTGCTATAAAAAGTCTATATGTATATTTCAATGCTTGTATATGCATGAATATATATGAGATATCATGCTACTCAACTGACAAACTGATTACTCTTTCTCTTTTTTATATAGAAATACTAGTTAAAATATTTAAAATAATTACTATATAGTAATACTAGTTAAAATGTTATGCAGTTATAATTCTATTTATGATCTGAAAAAACACTTTTTTATAAAAAAAAATACAGATTAGGTTTTTTCTGCTAAATAGCAACCAGAGGAGAATTAAAATGGATTAAATCGTTATTTTAATAATCAAACATTACTTGTCTGATACTGTTTTATAATCTTTATCATTTCAGTCATAGACAAACGAAGACAGACGATTTATTAATAAAACTAAATATTTAAAATGGAATGTATTGATGTAAGTATTTTTCTTTATATAATTAAAAATGACAAAAGACACAAAAACAAAAAGATTAAACAATCAAAAGATTAATTTAAAAATCTTCAGAAAAAACAGTAAGCACTTGAAAAATTCTAGAATAATTTCAAAGGATACGAATAATTCTCAACATTGTAAAATATACAAAAAGTGTAAAATATGGAAAAATGCAAAGAAGATTTATAATTATTATTATTATTGTTATTATTATTATTATTATATTTTGGTTGGAATTTAATTTGTGATGAAGGGATTCGTGAAAACTGTCTACTTTTTTCAAATCAAAATATCAGATGAAATACATTGTAAAATGGTGGATTTCGATGATTCAATATCTATCGAAGTGTCTGTTAAATAAAGAAAAATAAATTGCAATATGGCAAGACAACACAAATCTTTGTGTTTAGGGAATTCTAATTTTAAACTAAAGTTTTATCCAAATGTAAAATGAATATTAAACTGTTAAGTCTGCAAGTCGTTATAAACATCGAAACCTTACAAAAAATAAGTTTTATTTGCGTTAGAATCCTGTCACCGAATTATTACTGTTATAATAATAAGGTACAACCTGTCTGGTAATTGCATTAAATCACAATATCAAGCTGTATCAATAAGATTTTAATTTCTTATATCTATACATTTCAGCGATGTGAAAATTTTGGAGTCGAAGTAAAACATCCCATTATCCCTAGCGGAAAACGCCTACGGATTAGTGATAGACATCAAATAGTTTTTTCTGGTGAAATTTATGACTTATATAAATCAACGGATAAGAAACTGCCTGTCAAACAGTGCTTAAATGAACATGAAAATATTTGTGTCTCAGGACACTAATTACTGATAAATTTAAACCAGTATCGATTCAACTTCTATTTATGTACTACTTAAAATCCAATTCTTGTTGTTATTAGTCTCCAGGTATTTGAAAAAATAGAATTCCTGGTGGATTGATTTATGATGTGTTTGATAAACATAAACAAAGACAATATTTAATCACTGTTTTATCGTTAATAATTTTATATTTTTATATGAAAAATCTATTAAAATATGTTTATTAAATAATTATTAAAATATGTTTATTAAATAATCACGGTTTTGTTGTATGTATCTATTGATAAACCTTTTCTTTACGTTACAGGAATAAATGTTTTTTAATTCGTTTTAGAATATTTGAATGTGTTGGTTATTTAATTTTGAAAATGCAATTGTTTTAATATGGACCTAATAATAAGAAAAGACTATCAAAACAAACACTTTTTGTCAAAATATACTATTGCATCTGATACAATGCAAGGGTCTAAAGTTTATTTCTGAATTTTTGTCATATGGCATCTTTATTTTATGAATTAAAAACTCATATTCTTCGAAAGCAATTGCACGAGGAGGGAAGTTTTTTATTGTAAAATGGGAGTTTCATTTGCAGTATTTGTGCGTCAAAATGTAGAAAGACGTTTATATAATTGAAAATTAAAACATTCTTGGCAAAACATTGTTAATTTTTTATATTTAAAAAAACTTATCTCCGGTTATAACTCTATCTATAGGTAAAATTCCTTAACGATGTACCTGAATTTTTCAGTACATTTAATTTTCAACTTATGTATTCAATTTAAGTCTATTGAAAATTAGGCAAAATCAGGCTTGAAATTAAGTTTGAAAATAAGAAAAGGAAAACAAAAAATTTTTACAGTCTTTAAAATTTTTATTTATTTTTAAAAAACAACGGGATAGAATTTCTTTGCACAAGACTAGCTTAGTTAGCACTGTAATAGCAGTGATTAGATGATTAGAAGGTGCAGTGTCTATATGTGGTCTTTGACAAAACCCTCGATGACAAATAGATACTGGGATTTGATGAGAATAAATTTTCGGAAATGATTAACGACAGTCTGAGAAGATAAATCGGGTAAAATTGATCTGTCTATTGCGTCCAAATTTTATTTATAGGAAATAAGATTAAAGCTTCTTACTAGATAAATTGTAGATAATCAAAGAAGTTTTATTATAGAAAATAATTTCTTCATATCATTACCAATACGTTTTTGAAAGATTAAATAGACACATCACCTCTCTCTACACTCGTGATTGTTTTTGAATATCTACAAATGCTATAGGTCTAATCAGAATACTAGATTGAGAGTTGAATTTTATTATTAGCCAACCGGAACGATATAAATTGTAATTAAGTTTTATTTTGTATTTTTCTGTACAAACATTATCGAAACATTTTGAGATAACAATGGAATTTTTAAAGAAAATAACAGAATGGACGTAATCGACTAATAGTTTTCATTTGATTAAATGGATACCAGGTTAGTGATATCTGATACCGGTTTTTTTATTGTAATAATGAAGCATCATATAATTGAAAAAATTTGAACTAGTCATCTTTTAAATGGCACCTCGTTATCTTACGTTCTAGATGTAGATGTTTAAAACGTATTCTTTTGTAGATAAAATAATAATGTACATGTATTTTGAATACAATGGTACCTAAATTATTTTGACTATTCACTGGTAAACACCGAAAGAAAACCATTCTTTACGCTTTAAGTAAAGATAGGTTTAAGATATTGTTAAAACAAGAAATAGGGAAAAGGAATGAAGAGATTCTTGATAACGATCTTTCTATATGGTGCTTAAAAAAGACAAATGTTAATGAATTGTGTGCATATTCCTAATCAATGCTATTCTTAAAAAGTCTTTTCATTTTTAACATATGAAAATGAAGCGTTAAATATAAATATATCAAGATATAAATGAACTTTGTAATCTTTTAATCGAGGGTTCCTCGTTAAATTCAGTCTTTATTGTATAACTATATGTGTTGATTTAAATAACTTTCGAGCCTACTGTATAACAAGAGACATTTCCAATGTGGACTTCACTCATATTTATAAATTAAGGATAGGCCATTTTATTGAGTTCCAAAACCTCAAAACTTTTACAGTAAATCATTCAATAAATATACAAAGGAATTTACCATCGATTATAGGGGCACCTTATGACATTTCATCAGCATTCCAATGCTTTAGCTCTATGTGTTGTTTTAGTTATAGTATCCATGATGTGTAATCAAAACTATAGTCTAATAGAATGATGCCGTGGTTATTGTGTAGATCGACTGAACCCTACAAGCAAGGCGATTTTTCCCTTAAATCTCTGCTCATATCGTTAACAATCGTAGTGCTTGGTCCTTGTCTTGTAGTTTTGACTGTAGAAGAAGATAGCTTGTGAACCATATTCTATTCTTATGTGATTAGCTTTAAGGCGGTCATCGCAATTTTCTCGGGATGTTATTTCTCTGTGTTGCCCTTGGTGCTATTCGAGTTTGAAAATTAGCCACTAAAGGCTTTGGAGGAGCAAGGGGATAGTTCTTATAGTTTAGAAATACAGAATCAACAAAAATGAGGAAAAGTAAAGGTACTATTCGTGACATATTTAGTGTCTTGGCTAACGTAAGTTAAACATCTATATTTTGGGTCAATTCAAACTTTTTCAACACTCTTTAAATGTTAATGTTTTCAATGTCTTCATTAACACTAGACTTTAAAGATCTGTAAAATAATATTATTTAGCAAAAACATAGTCAACTTCGATGCTATAACTGCAATAAATATGGTCATAGATCTAAAACTTGTTTTTTAAAAAAACACTGATTGTACTAGTAATTAAAAGTTTGTGAAGAGGATAATTTTATCGAGCTTAAACATGTATTTTTGTTAAATATATTGTGAAGTGTTGCATTTCAAACCGTTATTCTCCAAGCAATAACTCCATTGAAAGGTATCGCTTACAGAATTTAAAAATTGTAAAAGATAAACTAAAATTTATAAAATTGTTGCTCCCTCTGTTGCAGAAATATTAAAAGATAAAACTACAGAGTCCATTTAGGTGAAACCTGCATCATATAAAACAGTAAGAAAAAACTACTACTGGCGGATGGAGATGGATTCACTCCTGTAAAATCAAAACATTCTCCCAATCGATTGCGTGATCTTGCAAAACAAAATGATTTCTCGTCAGATAAGGAGATGAAGCACATCCCATCTTCTTTTCTGATGAGAAATCATTGAGCCAGTGTCACCAATTAGAACAACTTATAGAAAAGTATCATGCTTATGTAATTTAGAAGTAATGTGTACAAATTAGCACTATTTTCAACCTATATCAGTCGTAGAATTGCTTAAAGCACAGAAGAGAATCCCAAAGATAAATTTTTGCATTTCAATAAATAATGTTTGTAATATGGTAAACAAAATGAAAGGTTAAAGTTTTTTTTGATAACGTTAAACACCTAAAAAGTGATACAATATAAATCATCCAAAAAAGACCTTACCATCAAAAAAGTGTTAGGCTTATTATACTTCGGAATTTAAAAAATATAATTTCAAAGAAAAGTTATATCTAAATCTCACAACACTGTTCATTACAACGATATATTTTCTCTTGAAGGAATACAAAATGAACTTTTCAAAGCACATGACACGGAATTCTGTCCAGATGACGTGCATTTTTAACTTGTCAAAGCTTTTACCTCATCCTTGGTTTTTATTTCGTTAATTATCTTTACTATATTTCGTAGTGATAATTTTCTACCTTCTTGGCACAAAGCCATTTTTGTTCCTTTTTCTAAGCCTGGAAAAAACACTTTATTTAATCTTATTTTTAATTTAATACCTTACCTAGCTAAGTTTGCAAAACTATGAAAAGGATGATTATAAGAACAGACTCGTTTATCATCTTGAGTCGTATAATCTTCTCACTCAGAATCAGTGTGATTTCGGCGCAATAGGAAATATTTAGATCACTTTGTTCGTTCAAAATCATTTACCAGAAATGTCTTTATCAAGACAGCTTTCAGTCTCAGTAATCTTTGTACTAAAAAGACCATTTGGAAGTATGACATACTTTAAGATCTACATAAGTCTTCTAATACTTCTCGAAAATAAAGAAATCTAAGTACGGTTAAGATAATGTTTTTTCTTATGTCTTTGATCAAAATATGGGAATCTCTTAATGTTGTAAAGTATCTGTTACTCTTTTTAGTATCACAATTAACAGTTTAAACTTAAGTTTAAAATGATGAGCTAGTAAAGTCTCTTTTGGATGAGGATTTTGGCATCTGTTGTAGAGGGGTACATATACCTGCTATTTAAAGACAATTTCGACTCAACAACAAAATACAAAAATCATTATTTAAAAACGGATTTACCTTCTGTAAAGAACATACTTCATGTATTAAGGCAACAATCGCAAAATCAATGAGAATCGAAAACTGTACAAAAACGACAATCTTAATACAGCTGGTAAAAGAAGTTAATAATTTTAGAAATCCTTTTTGAAAATAAAAAATCTGTGGGCTAAATGTCTGAAAGTATTAGAAATTTTAAAAAACTTACTCAACACAAATCTGTGTATTTTTAACCAACATTACTCTATTTATACAAATGAGTCTTTACTGTAATAAATGCGTGTCTTTGCAGTAAGCAACCAAATTATTTACAAAATGATTAAATCCGGCATTCGATTGTATATACACTTCTTATCAAGACCTCAAAAATAAAAAGGTTAGTGCAATTTTACCTTTAGGTATTTGTTAAAAACTTAAAATGGAGATATGTCGTTTATATCTTATTAAAAACACAAACTTAAAGATGACCCCCCCCCCCTTTTTTTTCTTGATAAACCAGATGTCTGGATTTTTCAAAATATCAAAACAAGCCAAGAAGTTTATAAGCATATGATTATTTGCTATCATTAAAGAAAACTATGTTCGATAAATTTCTGCTTTAATTGAATAGGAACTTCGTCAATGGTTTTTAATTTATACCCATGGATCTAAAGATTGTGGCCTGGTAGCTACCGCTGCCGTTGTTAAAAACAAAACAATTTGTTTTCATTTCCAAAAAGTGACTTCCCTAATTACAGCTGTGGTCAACGAAATTTAATCGACTTTACATTTCAAAATCTCCTCAGAACACTTCAATATTTTCTTACTCTTTATCCGTCTTTCGGACAAAAAAGAGGGTAAAAAATGATTACAGTAAGTTCGTAAAATTCTGGAACTGAAATATTGATTACATATTTGAGGTTTTAATAAAATATTCACTATTCTAGGATACGTAACCATGGTAATATATATATTACAAAACATAAAGCAGCATTATCAAAATCAAAGACTTTTTCTTCAATTCCTTATATTGATTTAAAACCTGTGATATGCAATTATATCAATATTCAAAGGTCAAACAATTGAAGTTGAAAAAGACACAATAAGCTTCATTCAGTTCAACTCTGTCTGTGATTTTTTCCTTCATCGGGGATATTGTAAGCCTAGTATAAATAAGGCCCTCAAAACGTTTTATGGCCGTCATCACAATATTGTTGAAAAGAAAGAAGAACTGTATTCAAATTGATCCTAGATATTTTCAAATCTTACAGTTGCGTGTTCCTTTTGTTCTAAAATTTAACATATATTTGTTGGCTAGACAGTGAAAGCTTAGCATTCCAGACCACCTGGTCTGACTTTTCTGATGAAAGTTCAAAATAAGCTTGTTTTTAAGGTTTTGACGTTGTTTTAAATATTGTGATTTGGACATGAACTTGCACATTTGTGTTTTATACTAAATTTACAAAATATTTAACAAAAATACCTGCTTAATTTTCATGTGTCATTTGTGCACATTAAGGAAATTCATTTCTCATCAGAGACATCAGGGTCCAAGAAAGTTGAAAGATAAAAAATAATCCAAACATTTGAAACTTAATAAATCCAAAGTTTCAAAATTATATAAATCCAAATCCAGCTAAGGAATGCTTTGCATGAGGGAACAAACCTTGATTTTAAATAAATTTCAAAAATAACTACAGCTGAAAAATTTTTATGAGAGGTACATTTTCTGACAGCACAAGATATTGAGCTAAGCTATGGATACCCTTGAGGAGTTTTACTCCACCAGCAGCGGTACCTCTCAGGGGTAGTACATATTAAACAAAAATACCCGTTTAATTTTGATGTGCCATTATGGTTTTTTCCTCCTTTATTTAGCGCACCATTGAGACATAACTTTTTATTGGTTAAAATCTGATATAGTCCAAAACACATTATAATCACGAAGTTCCATCAAACTTGACCACAAGTATTGGAGAAAAAGATAATAATAATAATAATAATAATAATAACCTTCAGCGTAAGTGAGCTAACATGTATTATTAGTACATTTTGATTTGTATCAAATAGTCAGTAACACAAAACTTTAATTGTGTCTTGTCATAACAAAAAAATAAATATACCATATATCATATATAAATAAAGGTAGCACCTCTCAAGAAAGTGGGTCTATTAAACAAAACTCAAACTCTAGCTTATCTTACGTAAAATACACATCAAGAAATCAAAGAAAAAAGTGCGGAAAGCTAATTATAACAACATGACATGATGAAAGCAGCATATGGTAACACTATATGACCCAGCCATTTACATGGTTTATAAAGAATGTCAGCTATCCAGTTTCAGGCAGAGCACAGTGAATCGTATGGCACATCAAAATTTAGCAGGTATTTGTGTCATATATTTACTACCCCTGAGCAGGTACCGCTGCCAGTGGAGTAAAACTCCCCTAAGTGTATCCATTACTCAGTAGGCAGTAATTTGTGCTGTCAAAAATATACCATTTAGCAAAATTTTCAGCCGTCTTAATTTTTGAAATTTATTTAAAACTAAGGTATGTTCCCTCATGCAAAGCATTCCTTAGCTGGATTTGGATTTACATAATTTAGGAGCTTAAGATTTTTTTTTTTTTCAACTGTTTGGAGTATGTTTTCTGGCATATTTCTATCAAACTTTTCGGCCCCTAGTGTCACTGATGAGGAATGATTTTCCGAAATGTACACATATGACACATCAAAATTTAGCAGGTATTTGTGTCATATATTTACTACCCCTGAGCAGGTACCGCTGCCAGTGGAGTAAAACTCCCCTAAGTGTATCCATTACTCAGTAGGCAGTAATTTGTGCTGTCAAAAATATACCATTTAGCAAAATTTTCAGCCGTCTTAATTTTTGAAATTTATTTAAAACTAAGGTATGTTCCCTCATGCAAAGCATTCCTTAGCTGGATTTGGATTTACATAATTTAGGAGCTTAAGATTTTTTTTTTTTTCAACTGTTTGGAGTATGTTTTCTGGCATATTTCTATCAAACTTTTCGGCCCCTAGTGTCACTGATGAGGAATGATTTTCCGAAATGTACACATATGACACATCAAAATTTAGCCGGTATTTGTGTTATATATTTAAAAGCATTATATGGCACTTTTTGGTTCTTGTCTGAATACTGTTACTGCAAGTAACTGTAGCATTTTGTTGAATTGAAAAAAAAGGACAAACTTTCATTTTAGAACTTCTTTGAATTTTAATATGTATGTAGGAAAAATGATCAATTTTAAACGCATTAATCGTATTCAGGATCAATATATATGTAAATTACTCATCACAGTCCATCTCTAATCAATGAAAGGCTCTAGAATTGATCAAAAGTAGATGAAGCCCAAGAAACTCTGCTGAAAATGTTTTGAGCTATACAACAGGATAGTCATGAAGCCATTTGAAAAGACAGTTCAAGTAAACATTTAACTAAAAGCCCAAATAAAACTGTTTACTTGAATAGTTAAGATATTGTGTAGACTGGAGTACTGTGGAAACAAGATAACCTCTAAAGTACTTAATATTTCTTCCCTTTGACACAAGTCTTTCCAATCTGGAATTTCTGAATGCCAAAAACTTAACGAATACTGCTGTTGTATGTAATATATAATAAGACAAATAACTGTTAAATTTTGATGTGCCATATGTGCACATTTTGGAGAATCATTCCTATCTAAATAAATTTAAATTCATCTGTGTAAACCAGTCATTCAATAATTTAATATTTTATTTTTCAACAAAAAAACCTTCAAAATCAAAACCAATTTTTTTATATAATAAATAAAATAACAATCATGTTTTTAAATTCAAAATTGCAAAGGTCCAAATTATGAAAATATTTATTCTATTTTATGAAAACGCCAAACTTTGAAAAAAAACAGTACAAAATCTTTATATATAGTCATTATAAAGAAGAAACAAGCTTAGTTCATAATCAAGGTCATGACCCTGACCTTTGCTTCATGTAGGAAAAATATTATAGAATATTAAAACATTAAAAAGTATAATCTACCTAAAAAATTTTAAAAAACGGTTTTTTTATATGTAGATAAACAAAGGTCTAAAATAAGCCCATGACCTTGACTAATGCCTTTGATCTTATTTGATGTTATTTCAAGATAGGTTCTTGTCTTTTATTATTTTTACTATTAATTAATATTTTTATTTTATTATGTTTGCTTGATCCGGTATAAACAGGGAAGAATTGTTCTGTTTTTAAAGATTTCGGCAAATCCTTTTAGCACTATAATTTATTATTAATCATTTTCATATTGTTGATAAGTATGAAGTCACTGTATCCAAACTTATATTGGATATATTTGACTTACCATATTGTTCCTTTCATTCTCAAAATTGACTTGCAGGTGACAGGTGTAGCTAGCTATACAGGAGGTGCTTACCCTTCCAGAGCACCAGGCCTCACTTCCTTGATGGAACTAAATAACTAAATTTGCCAGCTTTCAAGGTTTTTATTTTGTTTTTGGGATTGTGATTTGGACAAAGACTGGTATGTTTGTTTTATTTCATTGACTTTTTAAAACAATTTTCTTCACTTTATAAATAGATTTGCATATAGATTTTACGTAACTGGTACTCCTATTTTCTGTTAAAGCAATACAATTGTCATATTGTAATTTTGTTCTATTTTCTGTGTGAAATATATAGCAACTGTGTCAAAAATGTGCATTGGCCATAGCAAAACCTACTTTTATGATTAAAAAAACTACTTTTACAATTAAAAACCTAATTTTACAGGGCAGGGGAGGGGAGAAATGCATTTACTGGAAAATGTATCAGTTTCATAAAAACCAAATCTAATAGGAATAGGCATCCAATGTTAACCATTAAGGTTTATGGTGATACTTCTTTCAAACACATAAAATTATTACATATGTATTTAAAAACAAAAACAAAACTATTTCATAATAAAATTAAATAATTTATTTATTTTTGTGACAAAAACATATCACAGAGTACAGATATTACATAAAGTAAGATAAATTAACATCTAAAACAGATTTAACAAATGGACGGACATAAGAATGTATTTGAGAAGTTAGTTGGTCTCAATCAATTGCTCATGATTCTATTTACAAGTGAAGCAGATAAACAAACCAATATTAATCCTTTCTAGTCCCTTAGTAAATGTACTGGGGCACTATATGTGTGTTCATGACTTGTATAATATACATGTACATTATACATCAAGTTCATCTTAATGCTAATTTTTTTCTGATTTTTAGCACACCATCTGGTAACTTACATATTTTGTAAAGGGTGACAAAGAAAATCCTTTAATAAATTGGATCTTCATCCTTAAATGTTTTGCAAACTTTCAAAAAAAAAATCTAATTCAAATAAGATCACAATACCAGCAATGAAATCGTGTTGTTTTGTTGTCAAGATAAAAATGCAGAACAATATTTCAGAAGATCTGTTATTCTAAAAATACTTTAGAATATAAGAAGTAGAGAAATTACCAAATTTGACATACTAAAATGACTAAAACAATAGCTATGTTATATATCAGTAAGTAAATATCCACACAAACTTCTTCCAATTGTCCAATACTGCCATGACCCAGGGAATTTTAAATATTGCAATTCTTAAACATCTTTGCAATTTTTAAATAACTTGAATTTTCCTGGATTTCAGAATTGCAAATTGTCATAAACTCTGTCTGAAGTAAATAATTGCAAAACTTTACAAAACTGCTTATTTTACAGAAAGTAAATGTCCAAAAATAAATGTTTATCTTTCTAGACAATAAGTTTTCAATGTCAGGAACTTTGTTTGTTATCCTTTCCACAAACCATTTTCTGTATAAACACTAACATACATGTAGAAATTATTTTTCTTTGGAGAGTCTACTTTTCTGCACTTTTTCTTATAATTTTTTTTCCTCGTTGAAGTGTTTTGATCTACATGCTAGATTTTCCCGCCATATGATTCTGTAAAATTGTATTGAAATCACCAATAGAATTATAAACTCTCTTACTGATTGGTCGATAATCGCATTCCATCGTTCTTGCAGAAATGACTGATAATCAGTTAAGGATAATGATAAATGTTATAATAAAAATTTAAATATCCAAAATAATTTTCTATGTATTTTACTAAAACAATGCATATCTAAAATGGCAAAAAACACAATCTCCAGTCAATGGCATAGAAGATTTCTCTGACCCAATACCTAAAAAACTAGGAATGAAAACTCTCAGAAATTTTCTTCAGAACAACAGTGTACATTGAAATAAAGCAGACCAATCAATTTTTCAGTTGTGAAAAAGTACACCAAGTTATACTGTTAAAATATTCCTTAGACATATATAGATCTCAAGTCTTTCAGACAGTTCTGATTACTACAGTAACTACAGACTATTATGTGTACACATTTTTGAATTTTATGTACAGCACAAAAGTTTGTTTTTTTTTCCAGAAATGAAGAAAGGTGAGAATAAAAAAGAAATGCTGTGAAAATAAAATGTAAAGAAAATATATAATATTATGGGACTAGAACTGCTGTTTTAATATAAAATAATCCGTTTTTCTTCCCTGTGAACTTTGACAGAAAACTTTTATAGTGTTAACATATAAACTTTGATCAAAGTTCTTATATCCAAGATTTTTATCAAAGTTTGATAGTGTATACCAATCTTTTTAATCAATAGATCTTAGTGATACAATAGTTCTTGTTTTTATTGTTGTTAACTATGTTGTGGTGTGTGTTCTTGTTTTCAATGGCAATTGATAAATACATGTACAAATTATTCAGCTACCTGTACATACAGGTACCATATTTTCAATTCGATGTAAATAAGGTATACTGTTCTGATCTATGAATATTCAAGATCAAATGTGTGATTCAATGTTATCACCAATATCATGATTCTACATATATATGATGATACATAAATTATAAATAGAATAAGAAAAAAAAAAGGATACAGTCTTTGGCAACAAAATTGTTCTGTTCATGATGCTGCCATTTCTTTTCCAAATTACCAAGCTGAAATGAAGACAAGTACTATTAATTGAAATATTTATTCATGAAACATATATATATATATATATATATATATTTTATATCAATAATGAAATAATGGAAAATATTTAACTGATAAATCACATATTTTCACAGCAGTGAAATACATATATTTTCACCGGTGAAAATATATGTATTTCACTCCGAATTCCTTCATGTGCAATTTAGAGGGGTTTTGAATGAGAGTTACTCCCCTTTTTATTATTGCGAACGAGTGACCTGTACTTGTTTCTCGTCACACTTAGGTCCCGCAGTTTTTTCCGAATTGCGTCAACCACTACACGAGCGAATAACAGTGTACCTTGTCAATGTTGTTTATTATTGTCAACAACGGTCACATCTGTACGTCGACGGCGCAATCCATTGTTTTAATTAACCAAACATGTCAGATATAAAAAACAATTCAAACAGTGATATAAAATAAATAGAACATTTAACAGTGAAGTATGAATATGAATTTTATTTTGTCTCGTGAAGTTTGAAAATCAATATTTTCACTCGACGGCTGTGCCGTCTCGTGAAAATATTGATTTTCTCACCCCACTCAACAAAATAAATTTCATATTCATACTTCACTGTTAAATATCCTCTCTCTCTCTCTCTCTCTCTCTCTCTCTCTCTTTCTCTCTCTCTATATATATATATATATATATATATATATATCAGGGTTCCGGAAACGGTCATATTTGCCGGACATGTCCAACAAAAAATATTTTTGTCCGATGTGAAAAATCACTTGTTGGACATTTTCAGTTAATAATAGAATTCAGTTAATCGGATAATCGGACACGTAAATAAATATGTTTGTCGGTCATTATTTTACTCGAGTATCGTTTGCTATCACCTGTCAACCGTTTTAAATAAATACTACAGATCTAATAATTAGGCTTTTGTTTATTAATCAGTTAGAATCTCAATCTGTTCCTTTTGTTTCATCGTCCGAACCCTCATTAATTTTGTTGTTAAGTTGTTTATTAAGTAATCACATCGCTTGACAGAAGCCATAAACAGCTGATTACGAGGGTTGATCCTTGAAGGTCATGGTCGTCTAACTATATTTAAGAGGTTCCACGGGGGATGTCAAATAAGACTACAGCGTGCATCGTATGGTCTTGGTAAACTGTTTAGTTATAAATGAATAATTTTAAAAAGTCTAAATACAATCAAAGAGGTCTCAAAATGAGGTTTAGTAAAGTTCATGTAACTTCAGAAAAACGAAAATGCACAATTGTCAATAAACAAAGATGGCCATCAAAACTTGTCAACGCCGACAATACAAAAATCGACACTATGTGGACACATGAGCCGGATCACATGTACCTAAATAACCTCAATATAGTAGTTAAATCCTTTTTAAAATCTATTTGATATTAAAAATTAAAATCTTTTTAAAATACATCGTCAATAACAACTAATTTAGTTTGCTACTCACATCATCTGTGATACATTGTTTTTTTTTTTTTTTTTTTTTTTTTTCTGCTTTACACATTATCGGTGGTACGTTTGCCTTTAAAAAACGTCCGACACCCCAGTCAAAGTTTTCAAGAGCCCTGATATATATATATATATCTAACTAAATAACAAACATTATTATTTTTGTCATTGTTTGATATAATGACCACACAGGAACCCAGCATAAGCTTTGCAGGTCATTAAGCAAGCAAACTTAATTTTCTTGGAAAATTTGGGAGAAAATATACCGGGATAATAAAGATTCTTTAACTGGATTCTATTGTTATCCGATTCATGTCCAATTCTAACACCATATTTGATCTATCAGGTTGTATAATTACATGTAGTACTGATCAGGTGACCTCTAAATAAAATGATTATGAATAGTTGAAAAGGAGCCATGTTTTACATCCAAATCAATTTTTTATCACATATCTAGACAGCCAGTTCTGGAATGGTGGAAAAAAATCTGCAAACCTTGATCAAGCACTCAGAAATACTTTCTTACACTTCACGGTGGGCAATCACGTGACTTATGTGGATCACGCTTTCACAAACAGAAGCTCGCTTCAAAGGTAAGTTGACACTAGTTAAATATGATAGCGCGTGAATTTGAAAATAAGATATAGCCTAAAGAAGATATACATGTCCATTAAGTTTTGTTGCCAAAGGACAAAATTCAAACCCCCCTAGTTTCTGCAAACACTTAGACAAAGTGCCAAGCGAGTTACATTTTCGTGTTGATCACGCTTACACTCTTATGCAATCGAAGATGAAATTTAAAGAAACAACAAAATCAGCACATTTTACACGCAATTTTGTAGCATCCATTAGATTTTGTACAAAAAAGATAACCATTCAGCCAATATACATGTCAATTAATATTGTATATTGCCAGTGTTTGTCAGATTATGCAAAATGATCACACTTACACAAAGTTTATGAGTTGATCACGCTTACACAAAATTAAAGTTGCAAACCCTACTCTCTTTTTTTTTTCAAAGATTTAGCTTTTTTCACAGTGTCATTTTCCTCAATTCATATTGGCTTTGCATATTTGACATGTGATTGCCCACCATGTGGCTTTGTCAAAGTGAGATTTGAACCTACATGTACATAAGTGTAGTTGGTAAGAGGTTTTGGGATCTGGATGTGCTCACTTTTGACCGCTCTGCAATTGATGCCTTACAGCCCTGAATAGGAAAATGATCTCTAACAGATAAAGGAATCTTTATTCTAAAAACATATTATAACTGACATTCCATCATATAAATATGTTTTTTTTTTAATTTGTTACAACACTTAAATAAATTCTAGTTGTTATCAGTGATTTTAAATGTTTACTTCAAAGTATATAGACTGAAGATAAATGAATTTCTATACCTGTGTAAAGGTTTCATTTTCATTAAGTTGTGCTTTCTGGGATTCATATTTGGATGATAACTGCTGCATAGTCTTCTTAAATGTGTCTTTCCTCTTTTGCAGAGACACCCTGTCTTCTTGTAACCTCTGTAACAAAATAACTTAACAATGAAAAATTCTCCTCTACTAGGTATGTCCAATATTAACTAGAGCAGTCTTTTGAAAAACAAATACCACTTGTCTCCAACATCCCCTATGGGGACCAAATCAAAGTTTGTCCCCCCGTAACCTTGACCTTTAACCTACACACCAATATCTGATACGCTTAACACTGTTTATGTTGTTTGAGGTTATTCTTATTACACACTAACTTTGTAAATTGGGTTGGTTGGGGGTTGAAATTATTACAATTTAGAAAAACTGACATACTTTAAATCTTCCAAGTCATTTCCACCATTTAGTTGATCAGATTTGGGCATTATAAAGGTATTTGGTGACAAACTGAGGAAGAATTATAAGAAGAAGCATTAAAAGTACTTCAAATTTCTATGGAGGTAAGGAAAGTGGCAAAGTCATCAAGCAGCATTGTAATAAAGTTTCCTGTAAATGAATACTGCCACTGTTAAACACTTTCTATTGTAAGTGTCAAACATTTGTTTCTACTTCAATTTCAGAATCTTAATAACAATGTAATGCCTGGCATTGTAAAAATAAAATTTGCATCTTTATTTCTTTATTAGTAACATTTGTTTTATCTTTGATCTTTCAAATGTGAAAAAGAAGTTATAGTAGTATATATATATATATATATATATATATATATATATATATATATATAATATAAAAGAGACAACTCCAACGGCAATGTTTATGCTAATTGCTTATTAACCCTCCACTCCACTTCCCCCCTCCTCCTAGAAAGATAAGATATAAACCTTTTTCTTTTCTTCCGACTGCTGTTTTAGTTTTTCTAAGTCAGAATAGATAACCAGATCTCTTTCCATTGTAGCATTTTTTTCTCTTAGCATGACTAATTCAGTGTTTATTTTTTCTTCCAGTTGTTCCACTTTCTGTAAATCCTGTTGTAACTTGTCACTTTCTAAAACAAAAATCATATATTCCGTCAACCAAGCTGATTGATACATTAACATGTTTTTGACAAATTTCCAAAAAATTTTCAATTTACAATATTTACAATTTGTTTTAGATACAAGAATTATGAGCTTAATCAGAATGTCTGTACCATGAAATAAATTTTTTTTTCCTTTTTTATGTATCTTAAAGATATGCAAGATCTCCAACATCAAATTTTCTTGGTACAAAATCGTTGAATTTTTAAGAGACTCACAGACCCTATGAACCAATGACAAACAAAACAATACATGTATCTTTAAATTTTACCTCCAGCTAAACTCATTGTTGTTTGTTCCGATTTTTGCATCTCATCTTCTTTGAATGCCAGGTCATCTTTCATGGTTGCTAATTCTTGTGGTGTTGGAAGATGAGAAAATCTACTCATATTCTGGGGAAAAAAATAAACACAATATGCTTTTAAAATTGAATAACAGCTTGTAAAAACTTTGATATCTTTGTTTATGTTATTACTGTTTTTAAGTTAAAAAAAAAAAAAGAAAGAAAATGACTGATACCAAATACATGCAGTACATAATGTTGTTAATATTTCTGAAAAAAAAATTGTCTACAGAGGGGGAAAATTGATGCAGCTATCAACATTTTTATTGTCTATGAACATCTGTAAGTATTCTTATTTGTGCTGAGATGTTTAGATTTTACATATAATGTCTTAAATTCAGACTAAACCAAGTTAATCACTCTCACATTGTAATTAAAATGACCTGTATGATGTGGTAAGAAAGAAAAATCCAGACTTTCTAGGAAATGCATGATCTTTTTGTGGTATCAAAATGTATTTCAAAGAATAATGCATTTTATTATTTAAGATGTTTCCAATTCAGAGTATGATGTTCCTATACAGAGTATGATGTTGCTATACAGAACATGATGTTCCTATACAAAGTATGATGTTGCTATACAGAACATGATGTTCCTATACAAAGTATGATGTTCCTATACAGAGTATGATGTTCCTATACAGAGTATGATGTTCCTATACAAAGTTCATGTTCCTATGCAGAACATGATGTTCCTATACAGAACATGATGTTTCTATACAGAACATGATGTTCCTATACAGAGTATGATGTTCCTATACAAAGTATGATGTTCCTATGCAGAACATGATGTTCCTATATAAAGTATAATGTTCCTATACAAAGTATGATGTTCCTATATAAAGTATGATGTTCTTATACAAAGTATGATGTTTCTATACAGAACATGATGTTCCTATACAGAGTATGATGTATCACTCACCCTACTTATGTGTTCCAACAGACTAACAATATTCTGTTCCAGATGAGATATTCTTTGCTAAAAAAAAATCATACATATATATAAATAAATAAATAAATAAATGACAAAAAATTTTTTTATTTATTAAATTTTATATTTGAGTAATTAAGATTTTACATGCTTCATTAATATCCTGACACTTTACTAGCTTAAGGTAAATAGGCAACTTTTTATTCCAGGTTAATAGTAAGGTTGGTTTTCACATTCTAGTCGGTTTCTTTAAACGATATTGAGACATCACCAGTTTAAGGTAAAGATACAGAAATGTATTTCAGATTTATATAAATGGGTAATCTGGTATTTACTTCCAGTCAAAAAATTTTATGATTCATTCTTTCTTGATAGACATAACCATGCTGCTTTAGATAAAGTTGCACAAATTTAAACATTTACATGTGAGAAAGATAGAAAACATAACATATAACTTATATTTAACTAAATATAAGTATTTGTATACACCAAAAGTGATGTGTTTGTTTAAATATATACATAATTTACTTACCATTTCTTGAGCTTTTGTTTCTTGAAATGAATTCAGAAATTCTAAAATAAAAAAGGAAGAAATATAAATAATCAGTTCTTTCCTGTAAGCTTTGACAGAAAACTATGATTGTATTAACACATAAACTTTGATCAATTTTTTATCCAATTTTTTTTTATATCAAAGTTTGATAGTAAAACTTAACATTATAACATTATAATTAATGATTTTTCAATCTAATAAATACTTTGAAAAATTGGCTCTGGTATTATTTACTCAATACATTCTGCCATGGGGCAATCACACACTGAATGGAAGTGAAATTTTTACAGACTTTATTTTCATATGCATGAATCAATAAACTACCAAATCAAATCTTTAATACCTTTATTTAATTGGCTCCATTTATTGAAATACGGGGTTTCTGATTTCAGAATATTTTTGCTTGCAATTATCACATAATGTATGACGAAATGACATAATTTGTGTTTTTAAGAGACACTAAAAAATTTCCTTTTTTGTCTCTAAAAAAGCATTTTCTGTTGCAGAAACCTTGGCAAACAGTTTCTTGAAACTCACAACATCGGTCAATGTGTGAGCAAGTTTATCATTTAGCCTGTAAAAGGTCTCTGGTATTCAAGTTTCCCCCATGATTTCAGAAATAAACACCTTGATATGAGTAAAAGAGTCTTTACAGATGTAAAAACACCTTTATGCCACTCCAAGGTTTTTTTGGAATTCTTCAATGTCTTTATTGTATATTAGAAAACATGATTTTAGTTTTACTGATTTAAATTTACTGAAAATTTTTTCAAACTTGTAGTAATTTATCACAAAGTTAAAAATCAACAACAATAGATGGAAAATGTCATATGACTGACCCCGGCTGGGTCAGACCAAGACTAGAAAATTGGCAACTTTTCTTTCACCAAACACTCTACATTTAGAAATTAGTCATTTGGTCTTTCGGAGACCTAAAAAACCGATGTCCCATGTCACAGCAGGCATGACACACTAAAGAACCCTCCACGCACATTGTCCTTGCGCATTGCAAAGGTCGAAATTTTTGCCACTTCATCAATAGCTAGTGATATCTCGATATAAGTGAAATATTCTTGATTGGGACGTAAAAGCCCATTTAATCAATTTTATTATTTATATTTCAATGCACAAGATTCATGCATATTTGTAGCAAAGACATTAGATCCTATAATTTTATATTACAAACCATCTATAGTTTCTTCTCTCTTCTTTAATTCTTTATATTTCTGATTTCTTTCACCTAAAAATAACAATAAGAGAATTTTGAAAGCTTTAAATTAAAAAAAATCTTTCTTCTTGTGCAAAATTACTGGTTCCTATCAAGAAATTCAGTGAAACCTATTATAGTAATCGCCTCTATATAAAATCCACCTGTCCATTAAAAACCAATATTTTGAGTCATTTCATATAAAAAAGGTAATTTTACATTAAAAATACTGCATTTTCCAAGATGTAAGGATTTATGTACATTAAAATGATTTGAATGTTGACTAGATCTTGCATGAATATTCTTGACCCATGTTACAATATATAATTTAAATAGAGATAAAAAAGGTTTTTCTCAATACATTAATCAATCCTAGTTTTAAATTATCTTAAACCATAAATTAACCCATCTTATTTTTCAATTGTTATTTTTAAAAATTTACCTTGGTTTTCCTCAATGTCAATATCCAGTTGTCGAATTTCTTCTTGCATGGATTCAATTTTTTCTCTAATTTCATTTGTTCTAAAATCAAAATTAATTAATTTTATTAACTATCAGTTCATATTTTTTTAAAAATAAATGTAATAATTAAGTATTGCTGATATACATGTACAAATATGATTTTTTTATTACATTTTTCATATACATCATAATTTTTAAAATAAAAAAACAAAAAACAAAAAAAAAACATGCTCTTGACATCAACATCGATTCTTTAATAGATTGATTAATATTTCTTAATTCAAAAGTATCTATAAGTATTTAGTTTTTTCCTATTGCATTACATTCAAGTAACAGTAACTGTTTACAACAACAAAGATGTCTGAAGTGAAAAACTTATTACAAGATGGCGTCATCCTTCAACTTCGATAACTCAAGCACCCTGATAATTCGAAGTAAACACCAAAGTTCTGTGCACTGAGTTATTAAAGTTTTACAGTACTGTACAAAGTATAAAGTTTGATCTTATTTACACAAAAACTTTACCAAGGGAAAAATATGTAAAATTTAATGAAATTAGATGTTGATTTGGGAAACATCTTTCAGCATCATATTTGTGACATCATACTGATATCATCTTTCATCACTTTATTCAAATAAGTGGGGCCTCGGTGGCCGAGTGGTCTAAAGTGCCCACTTACGGATCACAGTGCCTCTCTCCGTCTGGGTTCGAATCCCACTCAGGACAGATCCTAGTATGAGAAAGTTTGTCAGTTCGCTTGCGGAAGGTCAGTGGTTTTCTCCGGGCACTGCGGTTTCCACCACCATCCCAGAACTGACCCCCTCAAAATAAGTGAAAGATTCTTGACTGGGGCATAAAACACCATTACTCCACTCCAATCCATCAAAGAAGTGAGGCCAGGTGCTCCAAAAAGGTATGCACCTTCTGTCTTAGCCGAAAAATCTATGTCCCTTATATAAAAACTTTAATCAACTTTTACGTTTGACAAAGATTCTTTTGTTCATACTAGAACAAGCAGATACTGGCACTAATCAAGCCAGTGGTATGACAAATGACAATACTTGAACATTTACTTCAAGAGTTTACCTGAATGCCACTTCAAGTAACATTTCTAAATACCAATGAGTTTACCTATGTCTTTAAATTTTAAAGTGTTTGGGGTTATCTCAGTGAGCAGAGTGTGCATGTTTTAGAATACAGCCCTAAATCATTTCTCTCCCAAGGTTTCCATTGGAAACTTTTGGAATCGAAATTGACTCCTGAATATTAGAGAAGTCGTTCTGTTGACCCTTGAATATCAAAAGGATGAATGAAAGTCCTGTCTACTTAAGCAAACACAAAAATACTAAACAAACTTACTGTCTCTCTAAGCTGGCGATTTCTTGATTATCATCTTTAACTTGTTTGAGTAACTTTTCACGTTCTTCTGCTGGAGATGATTTCATTTTTGCCTCTTCCATTAGACTGTCTCGTTTTGATTCAAGTTCATTAAGCTGCTCATAAAGTCGAACTAAATACAAAATATATATGTTAAATGTGAATTTTTTTGTCTGTTTCCAGGTCCGTAAAGTGTTGCAGTTTACTGGATTATGATACTGATCTGCTCGAGACTGAGCTAGTCTATTCACTTTCCATGTATGAGTCAATATAAGTAAGCAATAGGAGTAAGCTAATCAAAAAGTTTTGTACACTCAGTCACGCATTTCATGAACATGAGTAAAAACTTGTTCCAAATAGCTAAAATAATTGCAACAATCAGCAACTAAAGACAAAAACCAACTTAAAATCATAAAAGACAATTTTGCCAGTTTTATGAAGGATTGTATAATCTGATATACATTTTACAATTAAACCATCAAAAATGCACTTCCAAAGAAAAAGGTTCCAATGCACAAGACTTATATCCTGACTGGTTCTCCATGATGTCTCTAGGAAAAACCAACTTTTCATTCATTCAGTCATTCATTCATTCATTCATTCATTCATTCATCATTCAATCAATCAATCGGTTCCAATCGACAAGACTTCCATACATGTAAATCCTGACTGGTTGTCCATGATGTCTCAAGAAAATCCTTTTTGTGAATACCAACTTTTCAAAGAATAAAAAAAAAAGGTTCTAATGGACAAGGCTTCCATACATGTATATCCTGTGTGAAGATATAACAATTTTATTGCAATTTTTTAAGCTCGACTGTTAGATTTGAAAATGATAAGCAATAAAAAATAAATATACTGACCTGCTTCTTGCTTTACTTGAGACATTGCGAGTTCCTATAAGGTAAAAAGAGATCATTCTAATAAACATCAGGCTATATAGAATTTTTTTTTAATTTAAAGAAATGGAGTGGAGTCAAGATTCATTCACTTATAGGCAGTCAGTTCTGGATGGTACAGGGAAATTAAATGTCAGAGAAAACTACCAAACTTTGGCAAGAGAACTGGCACATTTTCTCACACTGGGATCTATAATATAAAAAAGTTAAGATACTACATATTACATCATTTACAATTATTTTTTTTTTTTGTCTTGTTGGGGTTTGTAACAACTCAATGACATTATGCTCTTCAGCACCATACTAAAGTCCCCTCTGATCTGATTTTCATTCTGGTTGTTCAAAGCTAAGACAGCTTTACCAGTTTGTTTAAGGCTTTGATAGGTTTACCATTTTGTTTCAAAGCTCAGATAGCTTTAGAAGTTTGTTCAAAGTCAGTTGAAAGCTCAGATAGCTTTACAAGTTTCTTCAAAGTAAGTTCAAAGCTCAGATAGCTTTACAAATTTTTTCAAAGCTCTGACGGTTTTACCAGTTTGTTTAAAGCTTTGATAGCTTTACTAGTTTGTTCAAAGCTCTGATAGCTTTACCTTTTTGTTTTAAAGCTCAGGTAGCTTACTGGTTTGTTAAAAGTTTGTCCAAAGTTCAGAAAGCTTTACCAGTTTGTTCAAAGCTCAAATACCTTTATCACTTTGTTCAAAGTTGAGATAGTTTTACCAGTTTGTTCAAAGATCAGATATCTTTACCAGTTTGTTCAAAGTTTAGATAGCTTTACCAGTTTGTTAAAAGCTCAGAGAGCTTTACCAGTTTGTTCAAAACTCAGACAGCTTTCTTTACCAGTTTGTTCAAAGCTCAGACAGCTTTTGAATAAAAGAAATATTTAGAAAAATCCATGTGACTAACAATTATGGACCAATAGTAAATGAATGATGTGCATTTCATACAATAATATCAAAGTGAATAATGCAAAAATGTGCACATCATCCATTTCAATCATTTCACAATACTTGAATGGAAATAAATAAGGATTTTGCTTTAAACATCAAACATATCATAAATTCTCATCTCAGTTAACAAACCTCTTGACTGCTTTCTATCTTAGAGTTTATAACATCTAATTCTTGTTGCCCTTTCTCTAACTGCCTTAACATGTGCTCGTTCATATCTTTAAGTTTGAAATATTTGCCCCTCATTTCCTGGTTCTATAAACAATTAAAAAACGAGATTCATACAAGATTTATCAGTGAATTTACATTTAAATACTTTAATATTTCCAGAAGCATTCAATAAGAATATCAATAAGAATATCTAAAACTCAATATTTAATAAATAAATAAAAAATTCAAAGCTGAGAACAATAAAAGTAATGGTCAGAAAGAAGGCATAGCTCACCTGTATATATTATCCATCAAAAAGAAAAAAAAATTAGCATCTGTTCATCAAGAACTTTTTAATTAAAAATGTATCAAAGAATACTTATATATGTGAATACCTGTGCTGAGGATATGATATAAATTCTGACACCCGTATTTCATAGATTCACAGGTAAGATCAAAATACAGGTGATAAAACAGGACTGATAACTAATGTGGCAACATCAATTCAAAATCATAATCGGACATTAGTTGAAATAAATTGGTGCTCTCGATGTGATTTATCAACTATGATCAGCTAAGACTATTATGACATATTTTTAAAGTGAATTTTTGCGTTTGACTTATCAATTAGATGTATATATATCATTGATAGACCCACTTAGTATTTATATACTGGTATATTTATTTATCTGCACATAATTCTTTTTCATCCTGGTATCACATATTTTTTTTTGGTCACTGCATATGCTCAAAGACCAGACGAGGGTCAAATAAAAACCAAAATAAAAATTGTAAAATAAGAATTCTGTAAAGCAACTTTGTTATACAGTAAAACCTGTCTACAAAGGCCACTTGAGGGACTGGCCAAAAGTGGCCTTTGTTGACAGGTGACCCTTCTACACAGGGTCGATATTCTGAAGACCAGTTATGTCCCTTAATTTGCATTTGACTTATAACTTCTCCAATTTGACAGTTATAAATTGGATGTACAAAGCATCAATATTAATGTATTGTTAAAACAATGGACAATTGTTTTTAATTTAATATTTTAGGGATTTTTAAAATGCAAGAAAAATTATAAGCTTGGTGTCATTAATTGATTATATAATTTTCTATGCATTAATATATTTTTTCAAAATATTTCTGACATATCCAGTTAATCAGATGAGCTTCAAAAAGCCCTGCATTGACATTTGTACCATTCTTACACTACCTAAACCCCTAGGCTAATAATGTACATCTCCCATTTCTAGAAAATGTCCTGGCAACTTTCAGTTTTAGAAGGGTTGCCAATAAGGGGAATTTTTTGTTTTAGAAATAAAAAAATCTGGACAACTTTCATTTCAAAAATAATTATGACTGACAAGAAAAATACTTGCATGTAAGAAACAAGGGCACTAATAAAAAATTTAAAATAATTAATTTTACCGGTAATACAAGTCCAGGTAACCTAACCCCTTTGTGAGCCCCACTGAGAGGTGATAAAAAAATCAATACTTCACCTTGAATAGCCGGACTTTTTGACAGTATTTAAATCTTTACCTGTAACAGGTTACTGTTAATTTAGGGCTTTATTCTGGATAATTGATGAACAAACTTTCAGAGGATTTTATGATCAGCTTCTAATTAACAGATTAATGGATTAATGATTGTCAAGTGTTAATTTTATAAAAGTGAGTAGAAATCGGCCAAAATGTCTACTGTCCTGACTTCTATGTTAAGCAACTTAATTGCCGATTTACAAGTTTTCCATAGAACTCAAGAATTGATAAAATTATTTTTATAAGTTTTGATCATTATGTTATGAATTTTACCATTTTTTTCAATGAATTTTTGTGGCCGTAGTGACCGTTGTACACAAGTAATTTTTCCGACTAGGCGGCCGCTAGGGTGACCGCTGACCGCGTCAGGCAGGTGACCGCTCTACAGAGGTTCATTATATAGTAAAAACGTTAGGGACTGTTTCAGACTGACCGTTACTGACAGGTGACCGCTCTACACAGGTGACCGCTTCCACAGGTTATACTGTACCCATTTTCAATAATGAGAAAGCATAATTGATTACTGTAATTGGGAGGGTTCAATATGCCATGAATCATTTGTTTCCAATTATTTCCTTCATCAACACTAATAACTGTCATCAATTGATTCTTACAGAAATCAATAGCTGCTATATAAATGTCACTTACCATGTCATTAACGAGATTATCAGCCATTCTTTTCTCCTGATCAAGTTCCTGTTCAATCAATCTGACCTGATCCTCCTTCCTATTAATCAAATAAAAGAAACATCAATTAATTCTAAATAGTTCTTATATTTTTTTTAATTGTTTTACTTCTGTATTAAAAAACAAACATAACTTCTTATTATAACATTTATTATTATTACTTGAAAAATGTGCATTGTTTTCATAGACAATAAAGTCATTAATAGTAATTTAAAGTATAGCAGTCAACATTCTTTCACTTAAGAATAGTATACCAGTAAGGTCTTCAGTTCAGAGATGATCGAGGAAAAGTGTGCTCAAAAAAGACCACTGAACTTTCAGCAAGTCAACTGAAAAACTTTTTCTTACTAGGGTTTGTCCAGAGTGGTATTCAGCACACTTTCAACCAGTCCATATTCCAAAAACGTATCATGGTGGACTATAAAGTTGCTATATTTGTGTACTAGAAGTAACTTGACTCCACTAAATAAGTCTTAAAAATATTTACAACTTATCTGTATTTAGTATTTAAATTTGATCAATCAAGGTTATGACAATATGATTTGAATTTTGTTTAAGTTTTTGAACATAACAATGAATTTACAGTAGAACTTCGATAACTCAAACTTCGATATCTCGAATACCACGGATAACTCGAAGTCTTTATTTGTCCCGACCGGTTTTCTATATAAACTATATTAGGAAAACTTCGATATCTCAAACTTCTATAATTCGAATACCCCCAATAACTCGAAGTAAAAATTTGGTCTGTAGTTTAAAAATCTATTAAAATAAACTTCCAAAACTTGAATTTTTTGTAACAATGTATGATCAATGGAGAAATCACATATCGGTAATTAGGCTACCGTTATAGTAGAGAAACGAACCGAGTAGTTCTTGTTATCTAACATATAAATTAGTATCAATTAACGGATTAATATTCAGTACCATCACGGACAATTAAGCCCAACATGAAAGCTAATCCCCTACTCTAATTAAAGAAACCAATTAATATGCCGCGGCCGATTACTTTTGACTTAAGTTCTCCAAGCTTAATTAAAACGACTAACTCAGTTGTACTCACGACTCCATTAAAATCTTAAATGACTTATTGCACTGCTTTATAATTTCATTTACTTTCTGTTCGTATTGTCTAACGAATGTAAAAATTAAGCATTTCGATAAATATGTACATATATCTGATTTCCGATTTCATAGTTCGAATATATCATGATCTTAAGATAAAATAACACTTATCGCACGCTTTTACCATCAATATCAATTCTTTAAAAATTATTTATTATATTTTCTTTAAAAATTATCTTTTACTTTTTTTACATACGAGTACAGGTAACTGTTTAAAGCATCAAGATTTCTGTAGCGGAAACATATATTAAGGTGACACCATTCTTGGACATCATCCTTTAACTTCGATAACTCGAACACCCCGATAACTTGAAGTCCCCAGCCCAGTCCCGAGCACTTCGAGTTATCGAAGTTCTACTGTATATTGTATCAACTTACTCTTTCTTTATTTCAAACAACTCTTCAATTTTCTTGGCCTCTCTTTCATTACTGGCCCTTAACTATTGCAAACAAAAAGGATAGACATAACTGAGTTAGTATACATTAAAAAGTGAAACCATCAATGGGAACCTAAAAAGGTGGTCCTTATGTACAGGTGGCCTGTATATTATATAAATCCAGTTCTAGTAACATTGTTAAAGATTGTATGAAAATTTTTTTAGAAGCTTTCACATGCAGATGGCTAAAATCAAGAGATTTCTTAAAATGCAATGTGAGTTAGGGAGACTATGTAGATAGCTAAAATCAAAGAGATTTTTTCAAATGCTTTGTGAGTTAGGGGGACTGGAGCAATATGAAATCCACAGAAATACCATGTAGCTTAACTGGGGTCACATCAAAACCCATAAACTTTAAACCATGACCTTAACCACTTGGGAAGGCATCGACATATTTCTAACATAAAAATTTAATTTAACTACTTGCCTCTTAAATTGATTATTAAAAAGTAAAACACTGATACGATTTTGAAGTCAGAATATTTTCAAGAATATATAAATTCATTGTTTTTGAAATGTACTGCAAGAAAACTGACACAGGTATCATGACAGAAACCTTTTAAGATTGAAATAGCTTGCAACGCTCTTTATTTGAATTTTTCTATCTGATTTTTTATGCAAAGATTTGTTACCTTTGTCTGGAATACATAGAGAAAACTATGATATTTAGAAAACAAACTTTTTCACACTAGGATCTGCCCAAGTGGCATTTGAACCTAGGTGGAAAGAGGCAATGAGACAATGATCTGTTAATAAAGCTGAATGAGCTTTTGAAGTTTGAAAATGTTTGAATAGTAACTTACGTCATTAAGATCAAATTCCACATCCTGAATATCTTCATCTGTAGTTAATTTATCTACTAACTGTGGGGAGAAGGAGAAAAAATATATATAGTGTCTTCTATAGTCATATTTACTTACATATCAATAAAATTTGAAAAGTAATTGTATTATACTATAAATTAACAATAAGTTAAATTATCTTAAAAATTGATTAAATAATTTTACTTTTTCTTCAATACCATTGGTAGAGTGCTTGCTCAGTAAGTGGAAGGTTGTGGGTTTGAACCCTGACCTGGTCTGACTCAAGACTTGAAAGTGGGTAGTGACTGTTATTTCACCAAGCACTCTGCATTACCAAATGAAAGTCATGGTTCTTTTGGATGTGAACTTAGAATGAAAGAGGTACTGTGTCACAGTAAGCATGGCACAATAAAGAATCCTGCCATATTATGCCATCAGCGCAATGCACAGGCAAAATATTTTGCATTTTCACCTATAGCTGGTGACATCTCAATATAAGTGAAATTTTCTTGACTGGGATGTTAAACACCATTACTCAACTCAACTCTTCAATACCATCCTGCTTATATGGAGACTTTTACAGTAACAGACGCTAAAAAAATGTATCCAAGTGATTGTATTTAGGAAAATGTGAAGTGAGTGTTTTATCTACTACTACTTACTATAATACTGTACCTTGCTCTCACGACTCTCAAATGAAGGCCATATTACTTTATTTCTATTGGTCTGAATATATATTTCTGTGATGTCTATTTCAAGTCAATCATTGCTTATTCTTTCTGATTCCATATATCCATTCTTAAGATGTTTGAAACAGACTATACTTACTGTACTGTATTTACTAATGTTCTAATGACAGAGTTTTAGCTGTGAAGTTTTATAAATAGATTATACTTACTGTATTGTAATCACCCAATTCTCCCTGTAAATCTCGTATTTCTGATGCAAGAGTTTCGGCTCTGAAAATTTAAACAGAATTCATAATAAACAAGAATTTATGGAATAAATGTCTCGCCTGGTTAGTTTTTGACTTTAACATAAACTTTTACATTTTGACACATCGTCGTGTAAGTAACACCTAAGTATCGCCTAATGGCCAGGCTTGACAAAAACAGATGTACACTATATGTTCTTTCAACAAACAAACAATAATAACTAAAAAAAATAACTTAATTTAAATCAATGTTACAGGATATACCATACTAAAACTACTGACAATTTACAATAATATAAACTCAGAAAATTTTTAAAAGATGCAAAATGTAAAAAAGTTTATCATTTTATCCTTTTTTAATATCAAAAGTTTACTTACCTTTTTTCATATGTCAGGTAGGTAGAATTTTCATCAGTTACATTTTCTATATCTTTATTCAGTTTGGCATTTTCAGCAAGCAGTTCATTAATTTTTCCTCTGTAAATTTACATAAATACAAAATAAATTAACATAATGAGGTCAAACAATCAATATTCATGTCTATTTACAAACGCAGTTATAAACTATTCATGTCTTTTAACAAATGTAGTTATATAAACTATTCAGGTCCATTTACAAATGTAACTATTAACTATTCATGTCTACAAATGAAACTATAAACTATTCATGTCTATTTACAAATGTAGTTATAAACTATTCATGTCTTTTTACAAATGTAGTTATATAAACTATTCAGGTCCATTTACAAATGTTACTATTAACTATTCATGTCTACAAATGAAACTATAAACTATTCATGTCTATTTACAAATGTAACTATTAACTATTCATGTCCATTTACAAATGTAGTTATAAACTATTCCTGTCTATTTACAAATGTAACTAATAACTATTCATGTCTATTTACAAATGTAGCTATCTACTATTCCTGTCTATTTACAAATGAAACTATAAACTATTCATGTCTATTTACAAATGTAACTATTAACTATTCATGTCTATTTACAAATGTAGCTATTAACTATTCATGTCTATTAACAAATGTAACTAATAACTATTCATGTCTATTTACAAATGTAACTATTAACTATTCATGTCTATTTACAAATGTAACTATTAACTATTCATGTCTATTTACAAATGTAGCTATCTACTATTCCTGTCTATTTACAAATGTAACTAATAACTATTCATGTCTATTTACAAATGTAGCTATTAACTATTCATGTCTATTTACAAATGTAGCTAAAAACTATTCATGTCTATTTACAAATGTAGTTATAAACTATTCCTGTCTATTTACAAATGTAGCAATTAACTATTCATGTCTATTTACAAAGTGTAGTTATAAACTATTCATGTCTATTTACAAATGTAGTAATACTTTTCATGTCTATTTACAAATGTAGTTATAAACTATTCATGTCTATTTTCAAATGTAGTTATAAACTATTCCTGTCTATTTACAAATGAAACTATTAACTATTCATGTCTATTTACAAATGTAACTATTAACTATTCATGTCTATTTACAAATGTAACTTATAACTATTCATGTCTATTTACAAATGTAGCTATTAACTATTCATGTCTATTAACAAATGTAACTAATAACTATTCATGTCTATTTACAAATGTAACTATTAACTATTCATGTCTATTTACAAATGTAACTATTAACTATTCATGTCTATTTACAAATGTAGCTATTAACTATTCATGTCTATTTACAAATGTAACTAATAACTATTCATGTCTATTTACAAATGTAGCTATTCACTATTCATGTCTATTTACAAATGTAGCTATGAACTATTCATGTCTATTTACAAATGTAGCTATTAACTATTCATGTCTATTTACAAATGTAGTTATAAACTATTCCTGTCTATTTACAAATGTAGCAATTAACTATTCATGTCTATTTACAAAGTGTAGTTATAAACTATTCATGTCTATTTACAAATGTAGTAATACTTTTCATGTCCATTTACAAATGTAGTTATAAACTATTCATGTCTAACTACAAATGTAGTTATACAATTCATGTCTATTTACAAATGTAGCTATTAACTATTCATGTCTATTTACAAAGTGTAGTTATAAACTATTCTTGTCTATTTACAAATGTAGTTATACAATTCATGTCTATTTTCAAATGTAGTTATAAACTATTCCTGTCTATTTACAAATGAAACTATTAACTATTCATGTCTATTTACAAATGTAACTATTAACTATTCATGTCTATTTACAAATGTAACTAATAACTATTCATGTCTATTTACAAATGTAGCTATTAACTATTCATGTCTATTAACAAATGTAACTAATAACTATTCATGTCTATTTACAAATGTAACTATTAACTATTCATGTCTATTTACAAATGTAACTATTAACTATTCATGTCTATTTACAAATGTAGCTATTAACTATTCATGTCTATTTACAAATGTAACTAATAACTATTCATGTCTATTTACAAATGTAGCTATTCACTATTCATGTCTATTTACAAATGTAGCTATGAACTATTCATGTCTATTTACAAATGTAGCTATTAACTATTCATGTCTATTTACAAATGTAGTTATAAACTATTCCTGTCTATTTACAAATGTAGCAATTAACTATTCATGTCTATTTACAAAGTGTAGTTATAAACTATTCATGTCTATTTACAAATGTAGTAATACTTTTCATGTCCATTTACAAATGTAGTTATAAACTATTCATGTCTATTTACAAATGTAGTTATACAATTCATGTCTATTTACAAATGTAGCTATTAACTATTCATGTCTATTTACAAAGTGTAGTTATAAACTATTCATGTCTATTTACAAATGTAGTTATACAATTCATGTCTATTTTCAAATGTAGTTATAAACTACTCCTGTCTATTTACAAATGTAGCTATTAACTATTCATGTCTATTTACAAATGTAGCTATTAACTACAATTTTACAGATTTACAGTAAAATCTCAATTAACAGCTACCATTTCTCATGTTAGGTTTTGGCATTATAAAGAAGCATGACAATAATTGAGGAAGCTTTATCATGAATAAAATAACAAAAATAAGATTTTGGTCTTCAAATTTCTGTGACAATAAATGACATGGAAAACATAGCTTTTTTCAGTTTTACTGTATTTAAATTAGGAATGAAACTGTACTATATTTTTGACAAACAGTGTTTCCAACTCTCGTTTTTAACTATTTATTTTAATCCTTTTTGAAACGGTTAAGAAAATTCCTTATTTAGGTCAAGGTCAATTTATTTCCTAAAACTGGTACAATATTATAAATATATATGTTTCATTGTTAAAGCTACTTGTTAAACCTAAATAGGTTGGCACTCAGGTTTCCTCCAGCATCACAAAACAGATAACTTAATAAAAAGTGACAGATTCTCAACTAAGGTGTAAACAACATGGTTTTACACCTCTTTGATGTTACTTATCAAACAGTGATTTTTCCACAAGTAGTTTGATTTGAAATCAAACTGATTATTCCATGGCCATGAACTATTTGAAGACTAACCAGTATAAAAATATACATGTTGAAAGTCATATAATTCTGAATTGCACAGAATGTCGACAGAAATACATGTATATGGTTTTTTTTTTATTATTCAGAAAACATAAAAATATACAAATTTTATCCTCCAAAAAAATTACCTTATAAGTCCAAGATAATATGTTCTGTCCTGTACCTGTCTTTGTGGACCTAAAAATATAAAAAAATATTTTATTTTCTGTCTATTGCAAATGACGATGATGGTGATCATCATCATCATCACTACCATCATCATCACCATTAACACCTTCATCATCATGATGATCATTAACACCATCATCATTAACACCTCATCATCATCATAAACACCATCATCATCATCATTAACACCTTGATTATCATCAACATCATCATCACCATTAACAACTTCATCATGATGTCATCACCATTACCATTAACATCATCATCATCATCCTATAGAAAATGTACTTTGAAAATATTTTATAATTCCAATTCTTGAAGCCAATAATTTTTCATTATTTTTATAAATATTACTGTAGTGGACCGTTTACCGGGTAGCTCAGTCTATAGAGTGTCTCACTAGTATTGGAAAGGTCCCAGGTTAGAGTCCAGGTTTGAATGAAGACAAGATCTTAAGGTTTCCACTATTGTGGTAGGCTTAGTACAACAATCTTACATAGGTAATGATATATTTAGTACAATAATCTCTGGTAAAGATATAGTATCATGACCATGACCTTGAACAGCTAAAAATGTAATGCAACGATATGGACCTTGTAGATGATACCATAGCGATTGCTGTTAAAAATAACCATTTTCACAATATTATTGACAAGTAAAGTGATACTTACCTTTAACACCTGTTTTCATACCACCTAGACCCTGTTGTGTCATTGGTCTGTCAACAACATTTATTTGGGCATTTAATGCTAAAAAAGAAATATAATAAAAAATAATAAACCTCAAGATTTAATATTTAAAATATGCTGCTTTAATAAATAAAAAAAAAAAAAAAAAAAAAAAAAAAAAAGTCATTGATTTTCTACTGTTTGGATTATCTTTTTATTTATCAAGTTTTTCAGCCCCTAGTGTCACTGATGAGGAATTACCTTTAAACAGGTATTTTTGTTAGACATTCAATTTAACACAGTTGAAAATTTTACAGAAGAATTAATTAATTACCAGTATGTTGACAGTATACCAATAAATTCCTTAACTATACAAAATTAAGATAAACTTTTTAAAAATTTAGTGTAAAACAGTATAAACTTGTATATACTTGTCTGATTTTATTTATTAGATAATATACTGTATATATTTTTATATACTTGCCTAGCATAATGATAAATCAATATATCAAAATCTACAAAGTCAAATCACCATAACAGAATGCTACAGTTATAACACTGCTTCAAGCATGTCTACTTAAACATCCCAAAAACCGTAAAATGTACTTTCAAAATCATATGATCATATCATATCATAACTAAACACTAAAAATACAAGTTTTAAATACAAGAGTACACCTATTAAAGTTTAACACAATTCAACAATTTAAATATTCATAACAAAAGTTATCAAATAAAAAAACAAAACCATTTCATCATTTTACTGATTTCTAAACACACACTTTGACCTTTATGTTTTAACTAACAAGTCGTTAAACATAGCATTTTTTCCATTGTATTAAAAAAGACAAAACATGCTATGACAGACTGATATGAAAGCTTGTGAAACAAAAGTCTTCACATTTAGAATGTCAACACAGTATTCATGGTACTTCTATAAAGGCTTAAATAAGGGATTTCTGATAACAATGATTTATTGATTAAACCTAACAATTATATCTACAATACCACTTACTCTGGTTTCTTATAAAATCATAATCAAGTAATGAAAAAAATATTATACTAATGCTCATCAAAATAATAAAACTTCAGTGGTGCAAGCAAGAGCAACCTTTAATAAAGCTGAGGCCTTGATGGCTAAGTGGTCTAAAGCACATGCTTTTAGATCACAATAATTTTCACTGCACAGGTTCAAATTCCACTCCAACTTAATTATCCTATTACGAGAAAGTCCAGGTTCAAATCCCACTCCAACTTATCCTATTATGGGAAAGTCCAGGTTCAAATCCCACTCCAACTTATCCTATTACGGGAAAGTCTATCAGTCTACTTGCAAAAGATTTAATTGTTTTCGTCAGTTTTTTCCCATCAACTTAGAACTAACCAGCTTTCTAAAAATAAAAGAATCTTGATGGGGGGGGGGGGGGGGGGGGGAGGGGGGTAAAACACCATTAATTCATTCTAATACACAACAACATGTTTTATTAATTATAAATATAAAACTAGACAGTCTTTTGGTGTTTTTTTAATTATAAATATAAAACTAGACAGTCTTTTGGGCTCACCTGAGTGTAACTAAAATAACCTTAAGAAATCTGTTGATCATATGTCATGATCACCTGATATTTGTATTTGTTGTTAAAAATAACTGTAATAAAAATATTTCCTACAATGTGGAAGATCGATGACACTGGCAGTAGTATCTGCATCTTATAATTTCAGGAGAATAAAACATATTTTTGCTTGAAAAATAATGACTATATTAAGCACCGTAAAAAAGACAGCTTCAATTATTTGGACATCCAGTCCATCAAACAAACTTTAACACTAAATGTGGACAAACGATGGAGTGCAGGGTAGGACATCATCTTCTCTCTACTTCATACTTACAATTTAAAATCTCTAAATACAAATTTTTTTTATTTATTTATTTTTTTTTGTTTGTTTGTTTAAAGAATAACTTGTGTTTTTAACAAGTTTATTGAGTCATAACATGAAAAACGGTGTGCACACTTCACAATGAGTGTAGAGCATTATGAAAAATGTGCACACCGTTGTTCATGTTATGACTCAATTAACTTTTAAAAACACAAGTTATTCCTTATAATTTAATTTTAAACACTTAAACTGAGACATTAAACAATGTTTTGCTTTATTTTTCTTGATTTTTTATAATTGAAAAAAATTTCCTCCATGTTGGAACTATCATCAACAAACAATTTCAGCCAATGAAATGGAAAGAGTCATATGTCATGCCATTTACTTTTAGCATTGCTATGGTTGCATAGTTTATTGGCGTATAACATAAAAAACAAGCATGTGCATTTAAGTTGTGTTTGTATTGCAGTGTGATTTAACAGAATTTAGAAATTCAATTACTAGTATTTGGATTTAAACCAAAAATGACACAGTAGATTTTAATAATGCTTTTGTTACAGAACAATGATGTTTAAGTAGCCACAGTTCTGATCATCGATTATCAATCGCAAATCTTGTATAAATTTTGTATTTTATCCATTACTGTATTGAAAAGAATCTAACAGCTTTGCCGATTTATAAAAATCTGGGTCTTTTTCGGACTTGATTAAAAATTTAATGCATATTTAGGGTCAGCTACCAAATTTAGGGACTTTTTAGGGCAGTGCCTAAAATTTAGGGGCTTTTTAAGACTGTGTGAACCTTGAAGCTACAACTTACATGATTTTAAGGAAAATATAGTAAAACATGTCTGAACCACACAACACTGTTGGATTTAAATAGGTTTTAGAGATGATTATATATATTTTTTTAATTTTTAATACATACCAGAGTGTCATTAAGTCTATCTAAGCAGTTTAAATCATCACTATCTCAGTGAACAACATAATCAATACTTCTACTTCAATAACCAATAATTTGCTTACAATTTAATCACTGCTAACACTATTTCTGCTGAATTACTGAACACTTGCTAAGAATTTTTTAAAAAAATCCAGTTCTATCACAAAAACCTGTTACAATTTTAACCCAATTTGTTTAGCTAGCATCAGCAAAAATTTGACCATTAAAAGCACTTATATTTTCAGTCATTTACACAAACGATGCCTTATCCAATCACAAATCTAAATATGCCTTGAATCATCTAGATCTAGACAACATTTTAACTAATTTCCATTGTTACAATTCTACTCTTATACATGTAATTAGTTTTAGAAATATTTTTTTATAATCTATTATTCAACATTTTTACATCATTATTACAGTGTAAATTTATGATTTTTTATCAACCATTTTGATGAGTATATAAAAAATTCAGGGATCAATAGACAAATGATCCCCAAAGGCTCTGAGTATTACTGGTAATACAGAATCTCATCACACTGATTATAAAACTGGTTTTTTTTTTTTGTGCATTATCAGCAGCTCCCATGATAAACATTTATCTTATAAACAGTTCAAGGTCAATGAAAATGTATAACACGTACAATTTCACTATATATTAAATCTTGTAAAATACTAGGAATAATCAAAAATCAATCTCTTTAGGTTCAATCACCACAATTCAATAATTAATGATTTTAATGGACTGATAATTAATTTATTGATATGTTCGACATGACCTAAACCTTACATGTTAAGCATTTCTAATCTGACCATTGAGAGACAGGATTCACTGATACATGTAAATATAAAGCATATATCTTGAAGTGAGACAGACTACAGTTTTTCTTCATATGTTCTAACAATACAAAAGAACAAATAACTACATGCTTAAACCAAACATTGCAAGTTGTAATTTTGTCCAACTGGCAGAAAAAAATGTCCACTAATAAAGTCAATGACATTAAGATTTTTAATTGTAATGCAAATAAACTGAGAAATAAGAATAAATTTATCACCTGTAAATTATACCTGTAATGAACTCAGGTGAGTTTGTTTTAGAACTTATCAACATTACATGTCATTAACACCAATTAGAAGTATACTGTAACATTTTTTATAGACCAACCTCTCTGTCACGACCAACTACTTTTTTTAAATCATCAATTACAATTAACATATCCAATCTTGTCAAAAAAGGTTTTTTTTAAGATTTTACAATTGAATGTTGATGGACGATGCAAGCTTGACAAAGGCTGATCACAATAGTACAGATGGGCAAAACAGCATTACCAAAAATTACATTTGAAAAAGTTATGACAACTTACCACTGCCTCCAGCCATCTGTCCTCCTCTAGTACCAGGTCTAGCTGTGCCAGGATTCTACAAAAAAAAATCAAAATCATAAATAAAGAATTTTGGTAATTTATCCTACCACATGACAAGATATATGCCCCTAGAGTACAAGAGCTATACAGTACAGCTTGTCTGCATGTATACATATTGACCAGCATATAAGATCAGTAAAGAAAACAGGACAGTTTGCCTGCATTTTAAGCCCATCAAACAAGATATGTCAGAAAAACACCATGTAAAATAAGAAAGAAAAACAACATCGTATGTCTGCAATCTGCATATCTAGCCCATTACATATGAATGGATTGAAAAAGGTAATTATAAACAAGGTTATGTTCTAAAGTTTCTAATATATACTTGTATGTAATAATATGTCTTAGGACCTAAAAATCAAGACTAAGTGTCCTATTAAAAAGACTAAGTATTTTAGGTGTCCTAAAAATATGTTAAGGTATCTAAGTGTCCTATTAAAGGAGAAGATGTATTAGCTGTTTTCATAAGAGGTACAGTGACAAATAAACTAGATCTTGGTATCCCAGATGTTCTTTGTGTAAATGAGATTGGCTGTCTTAGGTGTTGAAAGGGGATGATGCAAACTTTTTTTTTACAATTTCCAAGCAGGATGTTGTCTCTTGTATCAAGACAAACTGTCCGTAAAAGTCTCATTTCAATACTTATGGTTTTCTTAATTAATATTGTTGACAAAGTAAAACTGTCACATTATTTCCCCAAGTTCGTGACCAGGCCTGAATAAATTCCACACATTTAATTTGTTCTTAGAGGAAAACCAAATCTTCAGACATAGTAGTTTTACCAATATACATGTATCAATAGTATTACTTACCATTGCTGTAGCAAGCCTTGTGGCTGTACCTGGCTGAAGACCAGCACCAGCTGGAATAAAGAGAATTTACTCATCACAAATTGTTTAAGAAAATTAACAGTGACCAAAAATACTATTGCCATACACTCTTGATTCAAAAAAAAGTATTAAAATCAAACAAATTGTACCACAGATGCCTGACTTTATAATAATTTTTATTAATAACTAGTCTGTTAATAATTAGATAAAACTTGATATGTTTAAATGACGTTTTTTTTTAGGGGAAAAATCATACAGCTTGTTTTTTAATTACCTCACCCTAATATGCCATGTCCAATCACATGCAAGTTGGTGTAAACTAATGGTGATAACATCAACCACAATCAAATTTGATATGGGTGGTATAGTAAATGAACTATATCCTTTTATATTTGTGTCACTTGGAGAAAAAATTGAAACAGTCCATTTTAAAGAAGAAACTAAACATGTTTAAAAATAAGATTTAAATCTGATTTACATGTGGGTCAAGGAAAAAAAACAACTTGGAAACATGGACACTTTGGCACAATTAGTTTTACAATTAGTGTCAATTTCTAAATGGAAATTTAGATGCTTAGTGGTATTTACTTTAGCTTTTTTTAAATTTATTTATTTTTTATCATCAAAATTTACTACTCTAGTAATCAATATCAATTCACAAAAAATACAGTGTATCTTCTTATTGTAAGGTACATATTCAATTTTATTTCAAAATATGATGACTACTAATTCTGTACATAGTGGTACTATATTATACTTCAAAAACAAATATTGACTTACATGTTCCTGGTGGTTTTTGACCAGTCTTTAATCGTGTTCCACTAGCTGTAGGTACGCGACTCCTAAAATAAACAATATTTATGACCATTTAAAATCATTATCAATTAAATTACATCTTGCAGAAATAATGCATCTAGACTTTTTTATATGGATAGTGTTCGACTTATAATTTCATTCAGATTACTTTATTTATGGTAAGACTTTTAAAGATTTCACAAAGTATTTGACTAAAATATCTTCTTAGAAATAATCATCTGTTTATGGGTTTAAACGAGGATAATCCAATTCAAATGTACAATTCTTTTGTGTCATTTTACCTGTAAATGAATATTGATCTTCAATGTATTATTGTATAAAAAGGGGTAAATCACATTGTAAATATTTGAGAAGCTAGGAAGCCAAATTCGTATGGAATTTTAATGGTCACCAACGACACGGCACATAGACACGATGATTTTTCTGTATAATTTTAACCGAAATAAGCAGTCATTAAAATATCTCGCTTGATCTCGGGGCGTCATTATTGTAGTTATTTAACTGTTTACTTACATTGTGAAATAACAACCAGTATTTGAGCAGAAATATTGTCAAATAATGATTAGAAACACGCAACCAAACTGTCTGCAAAGAATGTTTACAATTGCATTGTGGGATATGTGTAGTATTAACTATAAGTTCCTGTTATCAATTTTGTTAGACGTGAGTATTTGCAAGTACAAGGGAGACAACCACTCTTGTTGAGTTTATGATTTCGTGAAAATTCTCAGACTCTCAATATAGTATAGTATAGATAAATTAAGCATTGCTTTTAAAAGAGCTAGGAGCGAAGCAATTTTTGGACATAAAGTTTACCTATTGATTGAATCAAAGACATTAACACGGAACTTCGGGTTTCATTTATGAAGTTTCCTGTCGAAAAACTGAGTCGAATCATTTTTTTTTATATGATCAGGCTTACGGAATCTTGCGCCCCAAACCTCAAGGGTACCTGTAACGATTTTCAGTTTTGACATATTTTATTCGTCGTACTTTAATATAGCTTTAGCGAAAATTCCATAAAATTCCATTCCAAAATAAGGAAGATATCGGTAATTTTCTAATACATCTCCAAATATTCCGAAATCAGAAAACTCCGTGTCCATATCAGTAACATACCTCCACATAACTACAAAAAATAAGACATTTACGAACTCGTAGTAAAATAACATTTTATGATTATTCCATGAAGTTGAATTAACATCCGTTTGACATATACCGATAATTAAGATTATTATTAATCCTTTTGTTTATTAGCCGCTTCCTTCGATTCCGCAGAAACCAACACCTGTAATTGACAGGATGTAACTTATAATTTGCAAAATTGATTTGCAGGTTGATAAAGCTATCTTACGACCCTGTAATATGCAATAATATAACTTAAAGTTCAAGAATGGTAAATTAATTTTATTTGGTAAACGCCACGTTAATTGTCATATACAGACGGTAGAAATCTTTCACATAGAAAGAATGGATATTTCATTTTTAAATTTTAAAAAGAAAGAAAAAGACGATTTTCCTTAGTTTTCATGCCAATAATAATAATAATAATAATAATAATAATATAACTTTTAGGCAAAAATTAAAAAAATAAAATTGACGACCAGAGTTGTCTATTTAAAACACGTTTATTGATCTACTTACAACATTTGATTTTATTAGATTTTAGTTTTGACTTTTCCTTTGGCATAAATTTAGCTGTGGCATTTTTAAATTCATTATTCTATATATACAAATCCATCCTTTCACTCGCAAAAATTATTATTATTATTATTATTATTCAATGATTATTATTATCTTGTTTTTTTTAATGTGGTATCATTCTAAAATCCGTGTCTTATTTTTTGTGTAAAATAATTTGAGATGGAATATAAGGTTGTAATTTTAACAAGATAGGTTGGGAAAAACATTGCTTTTTCAGAAGAGACAACATACTGTGTCGAATCAAAATAATTTTTTATGATCAGGCTTACGAAACCTGGCGCTCCTAACCGGCTAAACCGTTACTAAGTTGCAATTTTAACCAGATAGAGTGGAAACATCACGTTTTTTTTTTTCCAGAAAACCAAAAACCGCACCAGTCTTAATATTTGAAACTCCTAGGTTTAACCGTTACGATTTGCAATTGAAAACGTCCAAATGACAGCCGAGAAGAAAAGAGGGGGGACTTGACAATCTTACCAAAAATCTTCAAACCAACCGCGCCTCTGGTTGGGGCATCGTTAGGTTCTATCTTTACAAAGCTGCAATTTTATTAACAGTTTGAAATTTCAACTTGCTAACTGTATATGTAAACAAATGTGTTTTGAGAAAAGAAAAGAAAAAAAAAAAAAAGAAAAGAACAAAGAAAAAAAGAAAAGAAAAACAGAAAGAAAGAAAGAAAAGAAAAAAAAGTCCCTTGATATTGTGATTGGTATAGGATTTTTTTAAATCATTTACTCTCAAACCCACCTTATTTGTTCTTAAGTCTTAGACAATTTCTTTTTTTGGTGGAGAATACCATCCATCCCGATTTCATCAAAATCTGGTTTATCACGAACAGCGACATTTGAAACGTTTTAAATGTCGCGGATTCCGAACTTTCACATTCTGGTCTCGGTATATATATATATATATATATATATATATATATATATATATATATATACGAGTTCCATAATGCTTGTTCTCTTTACATTTACATTGTATTATTATAATCGCCACACGGAATTTTATTTTTTACATTTTCTGTTTTGATGGCACACCAAAATTTAACAGGTATTTGTGTTATAGATACATTCCAGACCGGGTAGACCGAGCGGCTAAGGCGTTAAAGCGTTAACCTTCAAACCTTAGATGTCTCATCGGTCACTGGCGGCTCGACCCTGGTTAATCGCAAGTCACAATGAGTGCGCACTTGTACAAACAAGACCAGAAATACTCGCACAAAACCCACACACCACGAATAGATTAATCACATGCTTCAGATTTACTATAAAAATGTGTACTGATAAGACGTAAAACAACATTCAACTTACCAAACAATCTTAATTCTTTGGTCGAAAACTTCGTACTGTTAGTTGAATCATATGTTGGTCCACTGTTTTGGTCCTGTTGACTAATTTTTTTTTTTAGCGAACCAGTCAAGATACTTTCATTTATATCAAGGCAATTATAATTAAAGCTTTCGTAGACAACCACCGACTATCGACAAGCGAACCGACAATATTTCTTACATGAGGATCTACCAGAGTTGCATTCAAACCGTGGCGAACCCACAAACATCCGGTTTGGACAACTCCGCCACGGAGGCCGCTCTTTTTCCGGTATGCAGCAAACATTTTATGTTAAATATATCATCGGCATGCTTGAAACAGAAATTTAATGGTATTGTTGTTTTAGTTTATACATATTTTTATATGGGCTTCATCGTGTTTTTATTTTAACATAATGTTCGTGTTGGATGTTGGTAAGTACATGTTTTTTAGTTACAAACTGCTATTTTTAAATTTCCATACTTTGACAAAATGATTATTCCTTTTGCGAGTGTCATGAAAGTTTTTCCAGCTGCATTATCAAATTATAACATAATTATGTGTCTTATGGATTATACAAATTAAACTATGCATATTATGTGTCTTACGGATTACACAAACTATGCACCATTCATATGTTTTTCTCACGGTTCATAGTTCATAGGAGTTATGGATTACACAAACAGGAACCGTTGAAATGTGACTGACGGAATGACGGACAGAGTCGAGTCATTACTAGACCTACTTTCGCCTATGGCGACGCAGGTAAAAGTGCAAAATCATTATAATAAAATTTAAACAATTTCAAACACTGAAATTTATCCTATTTTTTTTATGTTTACAAAATGACATTTTATTTAAAAATGTGAAAATGAATGTTGTTTCTTTCTGAGAATAAGCATTTAAACTCGATTAATAATACATGAAAATATAATGAAATGGTCATTTTCAAACAATGGAAACTGACATTTTAACATCAGACAAAACAAAAAAACTGAATTGTTTTATTTATAAAGTAATCCTTGACAGAATGGTTTATTATCTGAAGAGGTTGAATATACAATTAATAATGTATACACTTAATAAGTGTCTCATAAAGAAAACATGATGATATTATGCAAAATTTGCAACGCGCATATGTATTTTGTATTATGAAAAAAAGAAAGAAAAAAGAAAAAATATCACGAGTATAGCTTTTCACTGGAGTCTTTACACAAGGAAGTTTAATCCCTTGGAAAAATATCGTAAGTTTATTCATTCTAAGAAAGAAAAGAAAATGGGATTCTTTTTCCTTTGGAAAGTATTTCCTGACGGAAAGACCTCATTGTTAGGCTATGTAGACACGGATAGACTTTGTCATTGCTATAATTTTCGACTTATTGTATTTTTATGAATAATTTCCTTATTTCCAAACCACTGTTTTGTATGCTACATACAGCATTATCAAGACTCTTTTCTTCCATTCTCCAATTTGGAAGCTATTGTTTTTCTTGCTCCGATATACATTTTATATCCCCAATAGATGTTTAACACATCAAGTACAAAACACGGAATAAAAAGCACTAATCTCAGAGATCCAAGTTTGTTAAAGTAGACAGTGTTATAAACTGTATACACTTTATACCAGTAAAATGGCATAGCTAAAATACGGACACTGTAAAACGATATCAGCATAGCTATTCCGTTTATAAAATACACACTGTCTGCTTTACTGTATCCCAGCGTACTCAAAACCCACCTGAAATAGACAATAATAAAGATTAAAGTTGATTTATGTAAAACGAATTCATTACTGTGAAGCACAAGTCAATGAGGCACAGTGGATACCCATTTGTATGTTGCTGGATGTTAGTGAACGAGGCACAATCGCTACTAATTTGTATGCCTTATTTAGTCAACGAGGCAAAATGGATACCCATTTGTATGCCGTATGTCAGTCAACGAGGTACAATGGATAACCATGTGCATGTCGCATGTCAGTTAACGAGACAATGGATATCCGTGTGTATGTCGTATGTCAGTCAACGAGGCACTATAGATACCCATTTGTATGCCGTATGTCATTCAAAGAGTCTCAATGGATACCGATTCGTTTGCTGTATGTTAGTGAATGAGGCACAATGGATACCCTTGTCTATACCGTATGTCAGTCAACGAGGCACAATGGATACCCATATGTATGTCGCATGTCAGTCAACGAGGCACAATGGATACCGATTCGTTTGCTGTATGTTAGTGAACGAGGCACAATCGCTACTAATTATAATTTGTATGCCCTATTTAGTCAACGAGGCACAATGGATACCCATTTGTATGCCGTATGTCAGTCAACAAGGCACAATAGATACCCATTTGCATGCCGTTTGTGTTCAAATATCCTCTATAAAACAACCAGATTGCAACAACTTGCATCAGTAAAGTTCTACTATGGATTTATCAGTTAATTTAAAGAGGTTGTCCCTATAAATGTAAGAAGTTCTCCGACTTTACACAATGAAGTAGTTATATTAGGTGTAAGTAGCACTAATAACAATGTCTACTAACCTCATGTTTACAAACGGAGTCGATAGTTCTGCCATTAAACGGTAGTTCGCAAAGTAACACAAAACTCCATATATCTGAAATAAGTAGAAAAAAAAAAGAAAGAATAGAAAAATGGCGTTGTCCGAAAGTATGAGACATGAGCATGTTTTCATTTCCAAGGTAACCTTAAGATAGTATGTTTTATAAGATTTTTTAGTTTATACCAAGTTTTATGACGATATATGTTCATTGATGAAATGGTCTCACTTCAGTAGTTGTAATGTTTTGATGGTGTTAACCTTATTTGAAATGCAAGTTTTAGTTTGAAATTCTTATATTTCGATTATAAATAAATAAATAAATAAATACATTGGGGAATTTATGGTATAAATATAGCATTTATTCCCAAATTTTATGATTAAATTTCGCCACTTACCACTGGAGCATAATAACCATACACACAGGCAAAATGATGAAAAATAAATCCTATATCACCAATATATCTGAAGTGCCTCACAGTTATATAAGTATCTGTAAAGAAAATAATGTTTATGGATAAATTTTGTTATGATTGATGCAAAGGTGCAAAGGAAATTGGAGTATTCTAGGAGTTTTGAAAGTGTGATACTCGACGTGCGTTTATCTGGATAATTATGGTATTACATTGTGGGTGAGTGGGATAGTAGTGTAAAAGTGCACAACTGTACAAAGACACCAGTGTGTTCTTGCAAAGCCCTTGAAAAAAAAAAAAACGCCGAGTTGACTCAATTAATTATTAAACAATTTCATAATGATTTTGTTTCGAAATTCAATAACGATTGTGCGACTTACTGTAAAATTGTCATAAGTATTAGCGCATAAAATGCCGGTGTTATGTCCATCTAATAAAGTATGTCAAAAGTAAAAATATGGTTAATCATATGAAATGAAGACCCAGTAGCGTATCTTGAAAAAAAAAAAAAAAACAAAAACAAAACAAATCCCTATGTTTTGCTACTACTGACACTTACAACTACTGCCAGAAAATGTTATGACTTTGGTTTAGCAAATATTGACAATTCTATCTCGATATAAAGATATCAACATAAATATTATGATGATTTCGTAAAGTAAGCATTTTCATAATGTTTTAATAATTTTCATTTATGTCACCATTATTGTTTCGACATTTCTCATCTTTTTTAAATAATTTATTTTTATAACGGCCATAGTTTCCATAAATCAAGCAACTTAATATTGTAACATAAGATCAGTTCTCTTCTGTTATATATACTATATCGGTATAATTTTGCTTACGTACCGGCGAACATATAACCCACCAATATTGCACAACTTGATCTGACCACAACACTCTCTTCACTGTATAAATAGATATCAGAAATAAAATTAATGTATTGTGTTCTTTAGTAGAGATTGAAAGAAAGTTGTCTTTATGGTTGTAATGTTGTTTAACGTCGCATCAGCAATTTTTCAGCTGTTCGCGACGAGATCAAGGTTATTAATCTTTATGGAAGATTAATCTTCAAGTTGATGTATACATGAGATGTGCGAGTGTGTATTTTGGCCTGGTGTGTACAATCACGCATTAGGGGCGACTTTGTGGTAAGGTACTTGCTCAATCAGTCAGTATGCCCCAGCTTTTATGTTGCACCAGGTGAAGCAGTCGATATATTCTATCCACGTAATGCTGAACGCCAGGCAAGGAAACAATGTCCCACGTGTCAATGTCTTATACATGGCCAGACCGAGGTTCGAACCCAAGACCTTCCATTAGGGTCAGACGCTCTACAAATGAGCCATCGAGGCGGAAGGAAAGGCTTCATTTTACTGATGACTTTAAATATATGTCCAAGATCTCTTCAAGTTAAGTTTTTGTAACGGTCTATGCTTTGTTTATTCAAACAATTCATGGAGTCTGACTAACTTCAGATACATTTAACACTCAACTGTCGATTTGTGAAAGGAAATTTCAAACACTATCAAAATTATATAAACCACTACTGAAAGTTTACGTGGGAACTTTAGTAGTTGAAATAAATAAAGCTGTCATGGACGAAAACCAATCTTATAATTAGTCATGTTTTTAGTCTAGATCTGCATTAAAGCTAAACAAGCAACTAGATAGCTATGGATGGCAGAACCACCGTGCCCGGGAGCTTGCATTGCCCTTACTCGATGCCGACCCCTATGTGCGGCCCAAGTGTACACATGCATCATGAGAGAATGCTTCAGCATCCCTAGCAATATACATGTAAAAAAAAAGGAGAAAAGCAGCTTAAACGACGTAAGACAAACGTAAAGTAATAGTCTATAAAATTCAAATAAGGACAAATAGCTGACCAGTGTTAGTGATGTGAGTCTTTAATACTTATAAGTTTGATCGAAAGGTGCATTGAACACTAACTAGCATTACTGGACATCTTTTTGCCATATTACACTAAAACCTTGGTTCAATGAAAACTAATATATCCAGATTTTTTGTCCATGGGATGGCAATGAGTTAAGGAAAGACTATCAAAATACTAGAAGAAATATTTTTTTTACTTTGTATATTGTGGAACGGTGGCACAGAGGTGACATGAAATATATATTTCATATTACGTGAGCACGTATTACCTTTTACGTGCGCACGTATTATCTTTTACGTGCGCACGTATTACCTTTCACGTGCGCACGTATTACTAGGTAATACGTGCGCACGTATTGATTAACCTATTACGTGCGCACGTATCACTAATAGGTAATACGTGCGCACGTAATAGGTAAATACGTGCGCACGTAAAGAGTAATACGTGCGCACGTAATAGGAAAAATATATTTCATGTCACCTCTGGGCCACCATATGTGGCGAGAAATTGCAAATCTTTTAAGAAGTATTATAACGAGGTTTTACTCTTCTTTGGTAATGGATGTCTTTTTTTTATGTTTTCTTGATATGTAACAAGCAACCTAGATAGCCAAATTTATTGCCTACATATACTCACCTAACAGGGTTTACGCTCAACCATGGTTCAAAACAAAAAGCATATAAACATAGTGAACAAACCACAATACTGTGAGTAGATGACAAAATGCTAAAAATAGATAAAACAAAAAATAATAGGAAAATCTGGTTAGGTAAATGTTAATTGGTTACCATCACTACAGGCTACTATCACTACAGAAATTGTGTTTGACTTTTCTCAACCAAGACTTTCAAATCTACAAGATATATTGAAACACAAGTTTTTGAGAAGGTTTTAGAAATATTTCTAATCTGCTTTGTTCTTCTTTGCGTCAAAGGTGACTGGCTGACAAACGTTGTGATAAAGTTGGTAGACCTTATTTCCAGGTCTATTGGTTTATTTCTATTATTTTGTTAAAGAAAAAAATCATACAGCTAGCATTGGACGATCTAGCATTTTTATCACCAGCTTTTGTGACAGCTAACTGTGTATACGTCAAACAAAAGATAAAACCATGGTCAAATGGTCAACAAAGTATCAAAAAGTGTAGTAATAACACCTGACCGTTCAGCAAAATGACACCAGTAGACGATAGAAACCTTCTCCTGTCAACCAAGCAATCACAGAACTACAGGGACTGATTGATATGCTGTGAGCTATATATTGAAGGAAGTTAGCATCAATGTCCTTTTTAGCCCTAGTATTCCCTGACTCTTTAAAGCCACCTTCCCGAAGTCCGGTGTTTTTTGGTCGGTTTATATCGACGAGGTAGCACTCTAAAGTAAACAAGGCGAGTTACTTTTGCAAAATAGACAAAATCTGTGCAAAAGCAACGATCTGATATTTGCAAAAAAGGTATAACACCTAAGGATAAACATACTGAACACACAGCAACACTAGGGAAAGATGCTTTTTTCTTTGCTACAATAAAAGGGTGGTTGGCTAGTTTTAAACGCGTCAGGGTAAGCCTGTCAATGTTTAAACCCTATAAATGGTCAATTGTAATGATGTTATGGCTGACAAGCGAGTTACAGAAAGACAGTTGGCAATTCACAGAAAAGAGTACATTCCATGCTGACATAGGATCTTTCAATGAAAAAGCTTTCAGCTTAGGTACCAACAATTCTGACAGTTAAACAGAAGCACACACGAGGCGCATATTGTCTAAACTTTTAAAACCAGATTTTACAACCTTTTTCAGAGACTTGGTAATATGAAGAAACGTGGGTTCATCATTTTATCCCTGAGGCCAAAATACAGTCTAAACAATGGAAGCAATCTGGTTTACCCCGCCAAAGAAGGCGGTTTCAAGGATGTTGATGGCAGAAAAGAACAAACTGTCAATGGAACATACCATACATTACTTCTGAGGCAGATAAAGGAAGACATTAAACTAAAGCGCCTCAGAAAAATCAGCAAACACGTCTTGTTCCACTAGGACAAAGCCCCTGTTCTCAAGTCTGCCATTGTTATGACTGCTATTAACGATTGTGGCTTTAAACTAATTGAACATCCGCCTTATTATCCTAATCTCGATCTATCAGACTTCCATTTATATCCAGAAACTGATGTCCCTTAAAAATCTATGGCAAGAGTAAATAGATAATGGATTATGTTGACAAATAATGCAACATATCCGAAAAAAATTCAAACCCTTACAAGAAGGCTTACAAAAAAGCAACCAGCCAGGGTAGCAGATGGTATAATAATCGAGTGTCATCGAAGCAAACAGAAAAAGCAGACAGTAGAAATACTTATTGGTCAAACATGGAACCAGCAAATACGAAATTCATTTATGTGTATGGACGATTATGGAACCACGGAAAATAAAAACGTTGTCGTGCCAACCAAACAAACATTGAAACGAACGGCAGACGACCCCAACACTTGTCAATGAAACAACGTTGAAAAGGAAGACGACAAAACATTGGCATGTCAACTTAACAATCAATGAAACAGAATACGGCAAAATAATTGACGTGTCAACTTAATAAATCTTGAAAAACAACAGCAACATTGATGTTTCATCTTAACAATTAGTAAAATAGCATACGACAGTTACATTGGCGTGTCTACTTAACAAACAGTGAAAGAACAACCGAAAATAACAATGACGTGTCAACATAACAAACACTGAAAGAGCAAACAGTGGTAACATTGACGTGTCAACTTAACAAACAGTTAAAAGGCCAACGACAGTAACACTGACGTGCCAACTTAACGAACACTGAAAGAGCAAACGACAGAAAAATTGACGTGTCAACGTAACAACAGTTAAAGAGCATACGATAGTAACATTGACGTGTCAACGTAACAAACAGTTAAAGAGCAAACGATAGTAACATTGACGTGTCAATTTAACGAACACTGAAAGAGCATACGACAGTTACATTGACGAGTCAACTTAACGAACACTGAAAGAGCAAACAACAGTAACATTGACGTGCAAACTTAAAGAACACTGAAAGAACATACGACAGTAACATTGACGTGTCAAGCATACGACAGTAACAATAGGGTGTCAAGTTAACCAATATTGAAGGAGCATAAGACAGTTACATTGAACACTGAAAGAGTATACAACAGTAACATTGACGTGTTAACTTAACGAACACTGAAAGAGTATACAACAGTAACATTGACGTGTTAACTTAACGAACACTGAAAGAGTATACAACAGTTACATTGACGTGTTAACTTAACGAACACTGAAAAAGCAAACGGCAGTAACATTGACGTGCAAACTTAAAGAACACTTAAAGAACATACAACACTAACATTGACGTGTCAAATTAACGAACACTGAAAGAGCAAACGACAGTTATATTGACGAGTCAACTTAACGAACAATGAAAAAGCAAACGGCAGTAACATTGACGTGCAAACTTAAAGAACACTTAAAGAACATACAACACTAACATTGACGTGTCAAATTAACGAACACTGAAGGAACATACGACAGTAACATTGACGTGCCAACTTAACAACATTGTAAAAGCAGACCACACAACAATAGTATGTCAACCAAACAAGCATGACAACGACAATGGGTATTCTATCCATGTTCTATTTATAACACAATTTTCACAATAAACAAGAAGCCATGTATGTAGATTTGAAATTCACTTTGAAGCTGACTTTTTTATAAATTTGAAATCAAAATTTAAATAAACGTTTGATATATATTTATATTCAATTGATAAGAGATCAAAAATTATCAATCAATAAATAAACAAAATAATAAAAAAAAAACATATTCAAAGCTACAACCAACTCAACCAAGAACACGATAATACATGTGAATAAGAAAAACAATCAAAAAGACAACAAAATACAAAAACATGTTGTGACGCTGATTATACTATTCAAGATTTATAACATAAAACATATAAAAACGTACTTTCCTCGCCACAGCAGTTGGGTTTTCAAGTCAAATTTCCCATAGGCTTCCAAATACTTCTGTGACAAATAAGGTGTAATAACGTAGAATATAAACAAAGAACACACACAACTGAAGATAGACAGAGGGAAAAAGGATGTATCAAATATCAACGTCTCAGCTCTTCCCATTTCATTCAATAACGTCTGGTCATATTTTCCACACTTCAAATATTTTCTTCAACTATACATGTACAAGTATTAAAAATCGAATAGCAGCAACAGAAAAAGGAATGACACATCCGGTATCTTTATCTAAAAAAAAAAAATAATAATAATAATAATAATACATGGCTTTTCTCCCATATGTATAAAAACTTCTTTTAGCCGTAATATAACCAAAAAATTAACATTGAAGTAATTACATAATTACCTTCGCCTTTACAATACCTTGCTAGAATGATTTTTTTTTAGTAACAACCCACTTACTTGACAATATATTATAACTTTATAATCACATTAAAAGACTTTAGGGGTTCCAATGGTTAAATGTTTTAAAGCAACTACTTACAGAAAACTGCGCCTCACATCGCCTGGGCTTTAATTCTACTTAATAGGGTCTAAGTATAAGAAAATATTTTCTCTAGTTACTCCGGATTTTCTCCAAATTACAGAGTTGACCGCCACGATATAATAGAAAAAAATCTTGAATTGGGCGAAAAAGTGCATTTAATTTAACCCCAACTACTTAAATCTGGAATGAATGGCAATATTATTTGTTATACAAAATGTCTTACCGTGCTTCTTTGATTTTTGACTTTATGTCACATAATATACAAAGATTATTCACCTGCTTAATTTATCTTATGTATGACGCTGTTTTCATTCACGATGCACTACTATCTATAAATATCATGTCATGTGACATTGTAGTAAATAATATATTTTATCTATATTTATCTATTTAAATATATACTAATATCATAATAAATTATCGGGAAATCAATCCTTTAAGACAGTGACAAAGTATTACATAAAAGTAGAAGCTGTATAAAAGGTATTTGCATTTTGAACAAGAAGAATATAAGCACTTCCAGCTTCATAACAATTGTTCAACTATAAAAATCATTTTACCACTCGTCTGGGTATTTATCTCGGAAATTTTCAGTTTCTGCCTTTTTCCCGTCTTTTTTCTTTGAGGTATTGTACTTAGTGGTTTTCAGTTCCTGCCTTTTTTTGTTTTTTCCCCTTAAGGTATTATACTCAGTAATTTTCAGGTTCTGCCTTTTTTTCTGTCTTCTTTCCTTGAGGTATTATACTCAGTAATTTTCAGGTCCTGCCTTTTTTCTGTCTTTTTTCTTTGAGGTATTATACTCAGTAATTTTCAGTTCCTGCCTTTTTGCTGACTTCTTTTCTTGAGGTATTATATTCAGTGAATTTCAGTTCCTGCCTTTTTCCTGTCTTGTTTTTAGTGATTTTCAGGTCCTGCCCTTTTCCTGTCTTGTTTCCTTGAGGTATTATACTCAGTAATTTTCAGTTCCTGCCTTTTTTCTGTCTTCTCTCCTTGATGTATTACACTCAGTGATTTTCAGGTCCTGTCTTTTTCCTGTCTTGTTTCCTTAAAGTATTATACACAGTGATTTTCAGTTCCTGCCTTTTTTCTGTCTTCTCTCCTTGAGGTATTTTACTCAGTGATTTTCAGTTCCTGCTATTTTCCTGTCTTGTTTCCTTGAGGTATTATACTCTGTAATTTTCAGGTCCTGCCTTTTTCCTGTCTTGTTTCCTTGAGGTATTATACTCAGTAATTTTCAGTTCCTGCCTTTTTTCTGTCTTCTCTCCTTGAGGTAATTTACTCAGTGATTTTCAGGTCCTGCCTTTTTCCTGTCTTCTTTTCTTGAGGTATTATACTCAGTAATTTTCAGGTCCTGCCTTTTTCCTGTCTTCTTTTCTTGAGGTATTATACTCAGTGATTTTCAGTTTCTGCCTTTTTCCTGTCTTGTTCCCTTGAGGTATTATACTCAGTGATTTTCAGTTTCTGCCTTTTTCCTGTCTTCTTTTCTTGAGTTATTATACTCAGTGATTTTCAGTTTCTGCCTTTTCCTGTCTTTTTTCTTGAGGTATTATACTCAGTGATTTTCAGTTTCTGCCTTTTTCCTGTCTTGTTCCCTTGAGGTATTATACTCAGTAATTTTCAGTTCCTGCCTTTTTCCTGTCTTTTTTCTTGAGGTATTATACTCAGTGATTTTCAGATTCTGCCCATTTTCTATCTTCTTTTCTTGAGGTATTTAAGAATTGACTGTCATTTTTTCCTGGGTTATCAAGGAATGAACCAGATTTTAAAACTAGCAAATCTGATGAACTGCGAAGCAGTTCATTTTGGATTTGCTAGTTTTAAAATCTGGTTCATTCCTTGATAACCCAGGAAAAAATGACAGTCAATTCTTATATTTACAATATTTTTCCTAACATTCTTTTTACAAACTTCTCGATTGCGTCATACAAATAAGAAAGAAAAACCGGTATATACCGAATCTGTCGGCAATGTAAACATTCTGGGAACAGCCAATATGTCAATCAAAATAAATTCCCGCATTCTCACTGATTGTGTGACGTAATAGACGGTTTAAAAAATAGTACGCTGGAAACAAAAGAATATTTCATACAATTTTATTCGAATAGACAAACAAAGTTACAAATTCATATTGATTGTTAAATTACAGCTATTAAACGTTGAATTTGTCAAAAATCCCGATTGTATGGATGACAGGGTATTGGAAACATCAATGCGCGACGTTTTGTTGGACTGTGTTGTGCACAGGTCCGAGCATGGAACAATCACGTGATTATCAGTTGCTGGTAGAGAAGAAGAAGCATGGTCAGAGGCAGAGGGAATTACGGCAGAAGTATTACCAGTGACAGTTGATGAAAGAAGCGAACTTAAAGCATGTTTTTGAATGGTCGAACATCGCGAGAGTAGCTCCTGACAGAAGCCTCATTCCGATAACCGCTCATAAACATTATCTGTTTGGTCTCAACACCGGCATCGCTCATAGCTTGTATGGTAGTGGCCCGCAAGCAGTGTGCCGTGTAGCGTTTAGAACACCCTGACGATGGAAATATTTTTAAGTAGTCTATACAATAAAAATCGAAACAAATATTTTTTTTATTTATTTAAAATTCAATATTTTTTCTTTCATTTCCAATGTATATTTAATTAAATAACTCTATAAAATGTGATGGTTTGAATGTTAAAAATAGTTTGATAAAAGTAGGTCACGGGAATTGCCTAATGTTCTAGATTTTCTACAATGAGTTCATCATAGGAATTCAATAGGTGTTGTAAATATTTTTTATTTTTTGAAAAAAATATTTTTTTTGCTATAACGTGAAAAAAACTTGAAAAAAGAAGGAAATATCGAAGTATGTACGTGGTTCACAGGGGCTTGTATCAACTTAAAATTATTATTTTTTAAAAAAATCAAAAAGTCGACCCTCTAGATACAGTAAAAGCGCTTTTACTGTATCTAGAGGGTCGACTTTTTGATTTTTTTAAAAAATAATAATTTTAAGTTGATACAAGCCCCTGTGCGTGGTTTTGTGAAATATTTACAATAGAAAAATAATTTCTACGTTGAACCCAGTTTGATTTTTGTTTTCATTATTCGCATAAACATCGGTTTTTCACATTGCGCATGAATACCATTTCTGGTTTTTCCCTGACTGACCTATTTTTAGCTATCTGTTTTTATTTAAGAATTGACTGTCATTTTTTCCTGGGTTATCAAGGAATGAACCAGATTTTAAAACTAGCAAATCTGATGAACTGCGAAGCAGTTCATTTTGGATTTAAAACTAGCAAATCCAAAATGAACTGCTTCGCAGTTCATCAGATTTGCTAGTTTTAAAATCTGGTTCATTCCTTGATAACCCAGGAAAAAATGACAGTCAATTCTTAAATAAAAACAGATAGCTAAAAATAGGTCAGTCAGGGAAAAACCAGAAATGGTATCCATGCGCAATGTGAAAAACCGATGTTTATGCGAATAATGAAAACAAAAATCAAACTGGGTTCAACGTAGAAATTATTTTTCTATTGTAAATATTATACAGTGATTTTCAGTTCCTGCCTTTTTCCTGTCTTATTTCCGTGAGGTATTATACTCAGTGATTTTTTAGGTCCTGCCTTTTTCCTGTCTTGTTTCCGTGAGGTATTATACTCACTAATTTTTAGGTCCTGCCTTTTTCCTGTCTTGTTTCCATGAGGTATTATACTCAGTAATTTTTAGGTTCTGCCTTTTTTCTGTCTTGTTTCCGTGAGGTATTATACTCAGTGATTTTCAGTTCCTGCCCTTTTTCTGTCTTGTTTCCTTTAGGTATTATACTCAGTGATTTTCAGTTCCTGCCTTTTTCCTGTCTTCTTTTCGTGAGGTACTATATTCAGTGATTTTCAGTTCCTGTCTTTTTCCTGTCTTGTTTTTAGTGATTTTCAGGTCCTGCCTTTTTCCTGTCTTGTTTCCGTGAGGTATTATACTCAGTGATTTTCAGTTCCTGCCTTTTTCCTTTCTTCTTTCTTTGAGGTATTATACTCAGTAATTTTCAGTTTCTGCCTTTTTCCTGTCTTCTTTTCTTGAGTTATTATACTCAGTGATTTTCAGTTTCTGCCTTTTTCCTGTCTTTTTTCTTGAGGTATTATAATCTGTGATTGTCAGTTCCTGCCTTTATCTGTTTTTTCCCTTGAGGTATTTTACTCAGTGATTTTCAGTTTCTGCCTATTTTCTGTCTTCTTTTCTTGAGGTATGCCTGTTCCCTGTCTTCTTTCCTTACTGTATTGTTTGCTTGAGTTCTTGTTTATTCCTCCGTTGGTTGTATCATTCATTACCAAGTACATGTTTTTCAGTTACAAATTTTCTTATTAAGCCTTTATGTCTTTTGCGCAGTGGAAAACGTTTTAAGGTTTTCTTTTATATGTGGTCACTGTGAATTATAGTGTATGAGGTAACAGAAAAAATTATGCAAATGGTGAAAAAAACGCAAATTTGGTACATGTGTTTTTTAAAGGATACTTATTGAAAGTCCTTGAAGGCGACCATTTATAAGATGGCAGCCAAAATGGCTTTCCCGAAATGATGTTTTGTTCTGAAACTTTGAAACCTTGTAGGAAAGGTCTGTCTGTAAGCACCTGTATATTCCTTTACAAACACCATTAAAAGGACACGCTGGCAGTTTTAAGGTGATGTTTATCGTAATAGTTGCCCAAAGTATTTGCTTCTTTCTGTGTAAACCACATTCTGCTTGACTTCTCATATCTAGATTACAGCCAGTTGCTTGACCCCAGACGATCTCTAATTTTCAACGATTATCAGTTATTCTCAGGAATGTAACAGAAAGTTGGATTTGGAAGACTTCTATAAGCACGAAAATTGATCTTATCCTACATTTAATAACATCATATTTCATACAGGTCAGAATTCACACTGGTTGAAATTTTTAAAGTTTACTGAATGTCTAAGAGAGAGCCAAAAGGAAGCAATCATCAATAACGATTTAGCACTTATCGACGCCTGAGCTTTCAAGAGTTTTTTAAGACATATAATCGCCAATGCTTAAGAAGACATCATCAGAAATGTAGAATCATATTACACTTTGGCCAAGCAGGTGGACACAGTGTGAGAAAATCAATTTATTGCCATTTTTCATTGGATTCTGGCCGATTCGATTTCTTAGAGTCAGTTTGTCCCAGTTGACCCTTGTTCTTTGCAGAATCTGTTGTTGTTCTCGCACAAACACGTTTCCCTTCTGCAACATTTTATCGTGTTGCCCCAAGCTTTGAGGATTTCCATTTATTACGGGCTAAAAGGAGAGAACTTAAGAAAACGAATCGCACCAATCGCATTAACAATAAATTTATATTGATAATATATCAATAATTGGGAAACCTAAAGCATCTTTAATTGGTACACATGGGATATTGATGATTTGATATACAACATTGTGAAAACATGGTGATCTCGTTGACAGACAAGTTGGATCAGAACCTTTGACCTAATGTCCTTAGAGTTTTAAATATATTTATCTTTGTGACGTGGGTGTGGAGTTATCTATATTAAAGTCACCGACATTGACTGATAAGTTAGGTCTTAATCAGCAAGAGAGACTTGTACCTCTGTATCAGTGTGTATACCGTATGTGCTTACAATTGAAAATATGAAAACCGAGGAAATGTAAAATGAGTCTAAACCGAACTACGTAGTAACCTGAACTCTGAATAAATAAAACCAAATCCGATATTTAACTACAGTTAAAACTGTGAAAATTGAACTCGAGTAAAAAGAAAAAAAACGATGTTTTACTTCTGTCACTACAGATAAACCCGTGAACACTGAAGTAGAACTAAAATTAAAATCCTGTTTCAACCAGACTTGTCTTATTTTTCTATTTCATCTCAAACATACTCTATTAGCGATAGATAGAACAGATGACACTGCTGGCCAGAATAGCACATTCGCGTTATGTCGTACTAGATAGTCAGTTACATTGTGTGCGACCTGGGAAACTTCACCAAAGTGCATTGATGGTGTTTCTATGCACTCCCAATAGCCTTTAACAAAAGTACAGGCAACACAAGCGTGAATTATTCCAACAGCTCGATTGCGGGTATTTTCACGCAGTCCTCTGCAAACACATTTACGCAATAACAACGGAATCAAAATTGTTTTTCTGTTTTGTTCAGATAAAAAGAATGACACAATACTAGCAAAATCCAAAGATTCTGACAGAAAAATTCCTTGGTCCATGAAAATGTATACTAGTAATCGAGCAGGAAAAACTTACGTGTAAAAAAGCCATTCAAGTGAAGATTTTTTAGAAGTTAACATATGTTGAGCATATATCATATAAAGGTCAAATCCCTGATATGAATTTGAAAGTATTTTTTTTAAATGTAGACAGTTTATTTTTTCGTCAGCATACTTATGACTAAGTTTCACTGATCTGAACAGTAGAAAAAAATTGTGATAAAGAAGCACGCAATCATACGCACATGCACAAACAAACTAATAAATGCACAAACACACACACATTGCACTATTCCATAACCTCACATGACTTTTAGTATGTGGGAGGTTAGGGTTTGAACCCTGGGCGGGTCTGACCAATACTTAAAAATAGAAATTGACTGTTCTGACTGGTCAAAATTTCTGCCACTTCACCTATAGGTAGTGAAGTCTTGATATAAGTGAAAGATTCTTTACTGGGACACAAAATCCCATTAAACCAATAAATTAATCAATTACATGACTTTTAGTCAGGTGAGCTTATAATGGAAATTGAGAATATTGGATAAAATAAATCTTTGATTTTAAGTGAAAATATAAAATGTGGTATATATTTTTTTATTGTTTAATTTTAATATATTTTTAAAAATAAATGCTGCCTGAGATTGTTATTGGTGGAAAAAAAAGTAAATATTCAAATAGAAACAAGTGTCTCAGTCATCTTCATACCTATCTAATAATAATCTAACACATAAATAGCTTCAATAACGTGTGTTATTTATAACATAACATAATATTGATAACATAATAACAACTTGATAAATGTTGATGATATGTTACAACTTGATAAATGTTGATGATATGTTAAGGCCTAAAAACACAGAAAATAATAAAAGGTATCAGCAGAGAACAAGGGTGCAAAAACTACTCTTACTTACTTGTATATATTAAAGTGTCCATGTATGTGTCTAAAATAAATAAGCCAATTCCTACTGATTTGTGTTAAAATCTTCATTGACTTTATGATTTAAAAACAAGAGGCCCCTCGGCCTGAATGCTCACCAGAGAATTTGTCCCAAATCTTCTGCAAAAGTAAAATGGACAATTTGAGCAAGTACAGAAACACTCCAATTTTATCCCACTTTTGACCCCATTACTAAATCTCAAATATCTATGGTCTTGTCACAGCATATTTATAAATAGCCAAAAAAAAAAGACATAAAAAAACAAAAAAACATGTACATGAGGTAGCTAAAAACAATGGATAATTTCCAAAAGATTAACCATTCCAGTATTCTTATGCAGTTATGACCTTGATTTTTTAAACCATAACCTTAAACCATATTACCAAAATGATTGTAATATCAATATCTACAATATTCAGATGTACATGCCTATATAAAAAGTTAAGTTTTCCAGATAGATTGACAAAAATATATTTTTCAATTTCCCCACTAGATGCCTTGCTTTATCTCCGTTTTAAGCCCCACGTCTACCATTTGTGCAAATCTGAAACCAGATGACCTAAGAATATTATCCATGAAATATCTAAGGTATATTTTTGGTACATTTAGAGAAGATTTTTAACTATTTTCCTCCTTATGGGGCCCCAAGGGGACATAACTCTTCCATTTGTAAAAATCTAAAAAGACTTAACCCAGGCATGATCATCACTTAAGTTTCGTCAAATTTGGCCCATTAGTTTTGGAGAAGATTAAAATGTGAAAAGTTCATGGATGACTCAGGACAGACAGTGGATGGTGAACCATTACAATAGCTCATCTGGGCTTTTAGCTCAGGTGAGCTAAAAAGTCTAGAAACAAATAGGAAAAATCAAAAGTTATTCCATAAAGGACAACTTTGATATACCTGTATATAGAATTTGAAACATTCTGTAAAGTTTCAAAATTTTTTGTTGATAAACGTATGGAAAAAAGATGATTTAACTATAAAGAATCCATCTATTTACAAGATAACTAAAAGAAACAAGAAAAACGAAAAGAAAAAATCTTGAAATAATTTCATGAAATAAGTGCACATCTTGGTATATAGACACTTTCTGTAAAGTTTCAAATTAAAAACTCAAGAAACAAGAAAAACGAAAAGAAAAAATCTTGAAATAATTTCATGAAATAAGTGCACATCTTGGTATATAGACACTTTCTGTAAAGTTTCAAATTAAAAACTGTAGAAAGAATTTACTTCTCAAAATATAGACTCAATTTTCTCTGCCTGACTGCCAACCTGCCTGCCCACCTGTCTTTCACCATATTTGAAATCCATGCAACTAGGCCGAAACCGAATGATAATTGCAAGGAAGTAATTTCACAGGAAAAAGATGACTGGCATATGAGATGAATTTTTCTAACGTAAATGTGACAATTAAAAGTCATTTATTGTAAATAAAACATAATCTTTCAATTACAAGGCAAGATTATTTTCAAATGCCCTTTCATTATAATAAGCCAAATAAAACAACATGGTATGATTGTAGGGTTATATAATATGTAATAAAGATGTCTACAGTAGGTTAAAGGTCAAAATGATCATATTTAATTGTATGACAATTTATGTACTTTTGTTAAAATTAATAAAGATCGAGTAAATGTTGACAGCTGGACAAACAACAACACACTCATCACTAACAGACATATTTAAACCATTGCGGTCTTACCCGTTCATTAAATTCAGGGCAAACAAACTTGAATTGTGGTATATACCCAAAAGAAACCCGTATCTTGTAGAAAAATGTGTGGTTTGTTGTATTTTGTGTGCATGTACAATTAACAATTTTTTAGGACATATTATTAATGACGCACAATACACTTGAACATTTGTCATTGACCAGACTGATATTTTTGTCTATAAATATAGAATTATTGGCTCTAAAACCAATCCATTTAAGTGGTATACACAAATACAAACTCACAATTTTAAATGAACATTGTTTTAAATGTAATTATATACTTTAAAAAATGCTCAATTGTACAGACTGAACTACTTTACTGTTTATGACAGTAAATTATGCAAAATTTTCGAAGAAATTTGGTATTTTTCACTTACTTGAGTCTTGTCATAACTAAAAACATCATACACATCAGCAATTACCAAAATATCTTTTTGTAAGAAGTAAATTGTTGCTGCTGTGGGGATTCACATGTTAAAAAACAGTCAAATCTTAGATTCTTTTGCATATATGACCTAAAGCATCACCAAAGACTTCATTTACTGTGTTAACATAACCATTTTTTTCTATGTAAATTTCCAGTAGCAGCAAGACTTTCCTCTCTACGGAAATATTCTATGGTAATTGCAGATGCACATAGAAATTTTCAGTTATAACCAGACTCAAGTAAGCGATAAAATACTATACTCATTTCAAATTAATTGGATTTTCTATGAACATTTTGCCTAATTCACTGTCACAAACAAAGTGACTCAGATATAGTACTTACCGTTATGTTAGTAAAATCAACCTGTGTTAACTAAAAACCTGTCAAAATCAAACAAAATCTTTGAAACTGAAAATGTTCAATTTTGACAGATCTCACTACTGTTAAACTTTAAGTGAAACAATTTACAAAAAGAGGTAGTAATATTTTTTTTTTTTACATAAAATTACATCTGTAGTAATATATTTTATTCAAATTATGTGAACATCACCACTATTTTTACAAAACCTGTGTAAAGCAGGACATATTTTTCTACAAAAAATACCAAATGAATTTTGAACGTGTACGAAAATGGAAATTATAGACATTATGTTAATAAATTTTATGTAGTTATCTTTATATATTATAAATTTAATGTCCTTTTCAGTTCATTCAGTCTATATCTCAATTGCGCATGAGTTCAACATTTTGATGCTATGTAATAAGGGGCCCAATAGGCCTTGATATGCTCACCTGATAAATTATGTGTTATTTATTAATTGTGAAATAAAAATGACTTTGTAATTCTAAGATTGCAAACACAAATAATTCAAAAAAAAAATTATAAAATTCTGTAACAAAAATCCAAAATCATTGAAATCTGTCCAGTACTTTCAGAGGAGAAGTTCAAAATGTGTGTTAACTTAACTATGCACACAAGTATGCATGCACACATGCACATACACCCGCTATGCTATGCCATAAGCTCACATGACCTTTGGTCAAGTGATCTCAAAAAAGTACTTGTACTAACAAATTTTGTAGAAAGAACAAAGAATAATGACATTGTTTTTTATATGGTAATAAGTATTATAGATATAAATAATACTTTTAAATACCAATAAATAAACACTGTGAGTCTTGTCATGTGACCAACATAAATTTACAACTTCAGTTTCAAGAAAAACCTGTATAATTTAAAAACAATCAATAATTGAAATCACAAATCAATTTCTATTTTTACTTAATGATCACTGAAATTTATTCTTTGCTTTGACTTTTGTTTAAATTATGGGAAACTTTCATAAAAAGTTAAAAAATCAAAAAAATTTTGATTATAAATCAGGAACTCTATACATACAATTACATGTATAAGGAATAAAGTTAAGCCATCTTAATCACAAGTCATGAAAACAAAATGTAAATTCTTCAGAACTAACAAACAACTGATTGTTAATTATTTTACTCTTTGTTACAATGGGACTTAGGCATTTAACTTTTAAGATATGATAATTATGGTCAAATAACTGCTGTAGTTGTTGTTGTTGTTGTTGTAATGTTGTTTAACATCTCATCAGCAATTCTTCAGCTATTTGCAATGATAGCAAGATTACAAATTGCTATAAATTAATCTAAAAACAAGTTCTTGTATGCATGAGATGTACGATTGTGTCTTTTGATCCATCATGCACTAACACTCACTTAAGAAGTTTTTGGTTAGGTGCTAGCTCACACAGACAAGCATACCACTTCCTCAGTTCATTATCCTGGCACCAGGTGAACCAGTGCATACTCTTAATGGCGAGTGCTAGGTAAGCAAGCATTATCTCAAATTTTAATGTCTTATCATGACTAGGCTGGGGATTGACCCACAACCTTCTGCTGTCAAAGAAAATGCTCTACTACTGAGCCAGAGATGAGGTAACTGTTACAGGGATTCCAAGCAAATTGAATAATAAACATAATGATTAGTTTACTACCTGAAATAGCTAGAGCAGGTATGTGACCATAAAAATGATATCTAAACTGTTCTATTCATATATTTATATATATACTTACAAATACATTATCCTAAAACTAGATTATTATTTACCTTTTTGTTTTCAAATTCTTCACAACATAACAAAGTATTTTATGCCACAAAATATAATATATAAGCCTTGTTGTTAACCAAGTCACTGGATTATGTTATCATATGGCACTTATTGCTTTAAGTTGGCATTGTTTATGTCATATTTCACAAAATGGCACAACAAATACGATTTGATGAGGTGAAAAAAAAATTATTACAGAGGTTATGGGAAAACATGGAATAATTGTGAATATGTTATTAAACGAAACCCTGAGCAAACCAAAAATCTTGTCTAAATTCAACAATTAAAAAAATTTTTTTACTTCTTCTAAATATATAAATTTAAAAGAAAATACTGGTTAAACCTAAAACCAAGTCATGCAAGTAAAAATTAAAAAAAAAACCCCAAAAATCATACTTTGATTAGCATATTAAGTGTTAGCCTCAAACTCTATATAAAACTGAACAGAAATGTATCAGGTATTGTAATTTTCTGTGACGATAATAGTTGTGTAAGCTTAATTGAACTAGCCCGGGGTAATAAATGATTTCTTTGAGTGAATCGAACTGTGATGTTTAATTTATCATTAAGTTGAACTCTACATACTCAACTTGGACAAATCAAACTAGGCCATAATATTTAATTCAATAGGAAACAATAGTAACAGTTGTCATAGTAACAACAATAGTAACAGTTGTCATAGTAACAACAAAACATCAAATTAACAATTTTACAAATTCTGCAGTTCTGCTAGCAATATATATATATATATATATATATATATATATATATATATATATATATATATATATATATATATATATATACTCCATTGATAACATGTTCTTTATGAAAATTTCTTCAATTTTGAAGCCCTTGCATATAACAAGAGAAAGAAAATGCCAACAAACAGATAGATTGCCTGTACATTTCCTGCATCTTATAAAGATTGCCAGATAAGATTAACACTGAAAGCTGATATTTATTAACACAAGACACTGCGAGCATGTATAATTTATAATTTGGTGCAGGTGACTTAAAATGAAAAAATAATTATATTTTAAATCCAGAACAACCATTTTAATGCATCAACCATGTTAAATTTGAATAAAACAAGTAATTTACCTTCAATAAATCTTAAAACAACAACATAATGGATAAAATTAGAGTGAAGGGGTGATGTTTTAAACCTTAAATATTTTAACTTATATCAAGATAGACAGATTCGAAATGGTGTAGGAAACCAGAAAACCTGGAATTCTAGACTTAAAACACCATCTCCAAAGCCAGACTCACTGTAATACTTAACATATATATTCTTTAAGCTATTTAGTTGGATTCATCAATACCTTGGTGTCAGCTATTGTTTTCACACCCATGAAAATATTACAAGAAATTAAATTTAGAATGTTATCATATCTTAAAGCAAGCTAAATTTTCACTTTTAAAGCAAAGTACCGGTAATTCATTACAGATACTAAATAAACCTAGTTTATATAATACATTGTACCTGTAAAAATTAATAATTGTTAAGATAAGTATTAGAGATACCATAGCATACAAACCCCTAAAAATACTAGCTACTTAAGTCACTAATACAATCCTTTGACATAAAAAACATCAAACCTTTTAGCAAAAATAGATGTTTTTTCTTCTACTCATACATACATACTGAAACCTTTCAGGAAAAATAAATGGTATGTCTTCTACTAAAACATACATAATACTATCTTTTCTATGTTTCCGAAAATCAGGAAATATCCTGAGAATATTTTTTTTTTTAGAAGTACAAGTAACTGCATTTCCATTTTTGTGTTATTTTATTTATAATACTGATTTTAAACATCTATAATATCTCCATTTTTGTGTCTTTTTAGTACTCCCACAAATTTTATGAGAAAAATGTAAAAAAAAAAAAAAATTTCCTGATTGCCAGTCCACTTTTTTCTTACTACGAATCTTCTAAACTAAATGTAAATCAAGGTCCAGTTGTCCAAAGCTTTTATTCAAGTTTCCTGGATCTTTTTTGAAATGTTCCTGATATTCAAGGTCAGAAACACTTAACTCATACAGTGACAAATATTTAAAAAATATTATTAGGAAATAGTTAAGGTAACAGAGATTTGAACAACTGGATAGAGGTAAATAAGTACTAACAACACATTTGGTTTCCATAACAACCACCAAGCAATACATGTACATTTTATTTACTTATTAAAACAACTATAAACCTAATTTAGTAAAATAAAACTTTAAAAATTAAAACAAAAAGTGTTAAATACTTAGTATTTAATTCAACAAAATATGGTGAAACAATAATTTTTTAAAATTTATCTTTCATCAATGGAATGGTTGAACAGCAGCGATTACACAGTAACAATATGCAACACACAAACAAATAAAAGTAAGTCAAAAAGTATAAAACAAAGCTTGAAATTTACTGGGTTTTTTACAACAAAAATGTTACTTTGTCCAATATCCACTAACACAACTTTAAAATTATCAAAAGAGAGAGAGAGAGAGAGAGAGAGAGAGAGAGAGAGAGAGAGAGAGAGCTTTCTTTGAATTTATTTTTTATATTTTATTTCATTCAATATAAACAAAAATAAAATAAAACTTCGATAAAGCTTGCAAGTTGAGCTTGAAAAATACCTTGAAGTAGAGAATTAAATTTGAATGCTTTGGCCTATAAATAGTACATATGATAAAGCATCAACATGGTTCAAAAGAACATCACGATAATATGCATATGTCAAACAGAACTAATGACTGCACTGTAAACAATGGAGAAGTTAGAAGTTAAAACCCACAATGCCACAGATCTCCATTATAAACATATTAATCACCTACAGTATCACTGCAGAGTAATCAGGAAGTGTTTTTATAGAAATTTGGATAATTTGGTAAAATTAATATTTGCCATGTATCAATGTCCAGAAATGTTTTCAAATGAGCTAAAACACACATTGTGTGGATTGTTCTAATCTCATTTGTGCCTTATTAGACTGTTTTACATTGTGTATAACCATTTTGCTCATCTGGACAGCTTATACAAACAATTTAAAATATTCTCATGCAGAAAACATTTCATTAAATTAACCAATTTTTAAAATATGACAATGATGACATGAAAAAAAATTACTCTCCTCTGCACTACAATGGAAGGATCCGAATCTTCAGATTTTCTGATTGTTCCATAGTTTTGCAGGGGTGACAAAAATAAAAACAAAGATACACACATGAAATATATTAAAACACAACACACACATTTATCACAGTTTGTTTATGTATCCATGGCAACCCTCATTTCTCTTTGTTTGTTTCATTTTTATTATCATCAAGCTTTAGTTTGACGACTTTTCGAGCTCCAAGATACATTCTATAACCCCAAAAACAATTAAGACCATCCAACATAATTGAAGTTACTATCATAACAGCCTGGGCAAAACCAAGCTTTATAAAATCATCTGTACCGTATATGGTATAAATTTTATACCAATAAAATGGCAAAATAAGAATGCGTACAGCATAAAATGACCCAACCATTAAGAGTCCATTGATGAAAAATAAGTTGCTGGTTTTGCTGAATTTTAAAGCATCTAACATCCATCTGCAAAAACAGAAATAAAATAGTTGACATAAGAAATTTAGTGTATGAAATTAACTCATAAAAGTGATGATTGTTTAAGTAAATCTCTTGTCTGTTTATCTCAATACCCTGATAAGAGGTATTCCAAAAATATGGAACAACATGATGTTTTGTGTTAAATAAAGTTATTTGTCCACATAATTAACATCTGATTTCATTACCCTGATTAGAGGTACTCCAAAAATATGGAACAACATGATGTTTGTATTGAATAAAGTTGTCTGACCACATTAATTATTTCATTACCCTGTTCAGAGGTACTCCATAAAATTGGAACAAAAAACTTTTTAAGTGAGCACTATGAAGCCTTTTTTAGAAGTATAAAAAGAAAAAATCAAGATCATCAAATTTTAGTATACAATAAAAAGGTATTGCTACATAGAATACATATGACAAACAGAAAAGTCCAAGCTTTAATATAAATGTAGTGCAGTAACATATGCCCAAGTAAAGATTTCTTGAACTTATATTAAGTGGGGTCAGTTACTGGTTGTTGGAATAAACTGTAATGCCTAGAGAAAACCACCATGCTTCAGCAAGCAGATTGACAAACATACTCAATTCAGGATCTGCTTCATTCTTATTTAAGCCTAGGTGGTGAGAGGTAGTGTGATCTGAATGAGGTGTTTTTAGATAACTTGGCCACCAAGACCCCCAGTTTAATATGTATACAATGTTTAAAATTAAATGTGTGGCAACCATGCAGTCGGAATGGAAAAATAGATATGTTACTGGTCCCTAGATTAAGGATACATATGTAACAGTTGACACAATAGAACTTGATACCCGAAAAAGTAGGTTTTTATATTTGTGTTAATATTACATGTATGAAGTTCTGAGTACGATCAATACGCCATCAATTTTGTTATGATTTTAGAAGTCACTTGTTTAACAAATGAACATAAACTCTTCTTGAAAGAGGAATAAACACTAAAAGGGGCATAAAGTGTCAATTTTACATAAAATATAGGTTGAGAACCCTATATTGTTCTATAAAGCATGTGAGAAACAGTTAATTCTTCATATGTTATCATCTACCTTAATGATTTTCTCATACAAAATTATTTAGGGAATTTCTGACATAATCAGTTTATCATATTGTTCAGTAAAAACTTTATGAAGTACAGATCATGTGCTACCCTTTTTAATGATAACATATTAGTGCTACCGGTAATTTACTAATTTTGGCAAATGATTTTTTTTTTTTTTTCAATGTAGTAAATTAAATAACAATGTAGTGCTTAAGAATAAAATTTCTAAATTAAATGCTTTGGTATATAAATGGCACATATAAGTAGAGTGCAGCAATGGTGTTTACACCCCAGTCAAGATTCATTAACCTAAATCATGGTAGTCTCAGTTCTGAAATGGTGAAGAAAACCAGCCCCCCCCCCCCAGAAAACCACCAAACTTTAGTAAGCAAACTGACAAATTTTCCAAAACTAGTATCTACCCAACTGGGATTCAAACCTGCATAGTTAGAGAACTGTGATCTTTTAAGTGTGCACTTTAGATCACTTGGCCACCAGTGCCCCCAAAGAAATAGCAACAAAAAAATAATTAGTTACCTCATATTAACAAATGTTGTTGAGAATTCTGCCATCAAACGAAAATTTGCAAAGTAAGCTAAAATACCATATGTCTAAAAATAATAAAATATTATAAATGATGACTTAATTTAAAGTAGTGGATAATTGGTTTTTTACACTCAATTATGATTCTTTTTCATATAGTAGAGGAAGCCGGAGTAGATGGGGAAACCCATCTACCTCTGATAAACAAGCCAGAGAGTAAACAGATGGCATAACAGAAACTTTTTAAATTTAATGCAGAATCATTTACAGTTTCAAACTTAGTTCATGTCTATTTTTGATTGACACAGATTCTGAAGTTTTTTTTTTTTTTAGCTCATATGCATGCAGTGCAAAAAAAAAAAAAAAAAAAAAAAAAAAAAAAAAAAAAAAAAAAAAAAAAAAAAAAAAAAAAATACTGCCAAAACTCCTGACATCAGTGTATGTATTAATGTCTATCAAATTAATTTTTTAAAATAATGCATAGATACAAGACAGCTATTTTGTGGCATTTATTGCCCTCTGATAATTTGTGTCAAGTAACTATGGTGATGTGTATCAACAAAATAAGAATTCTTCTGATTTAAATTAGTCAACATGAAAATAAAAAAATCATGATTTCTTTTTTTAAGATTTGAATTAGGTGATCTAACTCTACAAGAATTACTTATGATTATTTATAAAACTAGAAAAGACAGTGATGAAGCCACTTAAATATTGTCAAACAAAAATGTACTAACCATAACATAAAAATAAGCAGATACTGTGGCAATATGATGAAGAAAATATCCAATTTCTCCTATCTGCTTGTAATGTATTATAACCATAACAATATCTGTAATGAAAGATTTTTAAAAATATATATTATCATTATTGTTGTTGTGATGATGATGATTCAAATTATACTTTCCAGCTTTCTTTAGGTCAGGTGATCACATTCTCTTTTTTCTTCATTATATTTTGTTCAAACAGATTTTTTTTTGTTTATGATTAAAATTCAAAACTCCATTTCTTGGATAACTTAATGTCACAATTGGAATCTGACACACTCTAAGTTATAACAGTTTTTAAATTGAAAATATTTGCTAGTTTCTGTTTTCTACTGTTGATTTTTACAACACTGTTACACAGTAGTGACTGTCACAGTGCCTGCAGTCAGGTAATGGGAGTGTTGGAAATAACAACTAATGCAACAGTCTGAGACTGGTAACTTTTGAAAAGACTGGTATGTTTTTGAAAGTTTCCTATATTCATGTTACCCCCCCCCCCCCCCCAAAAAAAAAAAAAAAAAAAAAAATGTTGGAATTATCAGACAAGGACTGGTTGTAATTTTTTACTAATTTCCAATACAAGAAATAATAGGCTACCCCGATGTGTCCATTATTAGCAGTGTTACAGGTAAGTGTGAATCAATCTGCTGTTTACTAATGCACAATCAGAGTGACATTTTGGTGCTAGCTTTCATAAACAGTATATACAGAAGTTACAAACTCAAATAGTTAATGCTGATATTAATAAGTCTGCATCCTGTTTGAAATTATGTGACTTGTCTAATATCACAACTTTCAAGTCTTGGGTCAGACCAGCTGGTTGGGTTTGAACCCACAACATCCTACTTATGAAGCGAGCACCCTACCAACTGAGCTACCACAGTGATTGAATCAATAGTTGGTAAATTTTGGGGTTAACATAAAGCTGTTATCAAACTCTTTTCTACACCATGCAAAAAACTGTTCAATAACCCTACTTTTTGTTTCCTAAAGTGTTTATTGTAATCAGATGACTGTATTATGAAACTTTTCTTACCAGCTATAGCATAACCAACAACTATTGCACATTCTGACCTAACAACTACACTATCCAACCTGAAAGTATAAAAACATAGGTAAATACATTTTGTATAACAGAATGTAACAGTGAAGTGTTCAAGCATTTGGTCTTCAAAACAAATGTGTGAGTAGAACACTGATCAAATGGTTTGCCAACATCAAGTACTGCTGGCCATCAAACAAAATTTGTAAGTTTAACATCAATTGGGTATAATTTGATCAAATAGTTTGCTATGTTCATTTGTGATATTGTAGCCTGGTGTACTGTCACTCTTAAAGACAGGCAGTTGGTTGAAGTTATCTTGTGTCAAGATTAGAGACTATATAACATCCATACATGTGCACAAATTGATCTTGTACAAAGTTACTCCTTGTGATAATTTAAAATGGTTTTTATTGTCGATAGTTGAAAATTTTTTAACCAGCCAACAAAACAATCATAGAAACCTAGATAACATCATGGAAATGAACCCACCCTTTAAACCCCTTTTCTCAGGGTTAGTTGATTGTTTGCTTTAATGGGGTTTTTATGTCCCAGTCAAGAATATTTCATTTATATGGAGACATCAACAGCTATAGGTGAAGTGGCAAAAATTCTGACTGATGCAGTGCACTTACGACAAAGTGCAGGAAGGGTTCTTTAACATGCCAAGCTTGCCATGACATGGGGCATCGGTTTTTTAAGTCCTCATCCGAAGGACCCAGCACAATGACATGGGGCATCGGTTTTTAAGGTCTCATCCGAAGGACCCTAGCCTGTGACTTTTATTTCTAAATGTCAAGTACTTGGCAAAAGAAAAGTCACTACCAATTTTCAATCTTGGTCAGACCGGACCTGGGTTTGAACCCTCAACATCCCATATAGGAAGTGAGCACTCTACCAACAGAGCTACCATAGTGGTCCCAGGGGTTAGTGGTCAACAAGAAGTTTAGCTGTACATGTATAATGCTTTAATGGGTTTCAATTTCCTACTGACAGTAAAGCTTACTGACAAGGGAAAACTGTTTTTACTTTTCTATTGAAGGAAAAATAAATACAAGAGTGTCAGAAGATAAGAAAGCTTGGCTCCACATCAAACTAAAATTTGCAATTATGCTTTTTAAAAATATATCTAAAATTGTGAGCCACAATTCACACATGCAATATTATATTGGGATTGTTTTAACAAAAAAAATTAAACTTTAAAGTTTACGTTTGAAATTACAGTCTGAATACCTAATAGGCTTGAAATCTTTGAACAAGACTGACTACATTTATAACAATCTTCCTTGAAACCTTTCAGCAAGAATGACTTATAACTGACACAATAAATTAGGTCAGGAGAGGTGAAAATTACAGACAAGTTTTAAAAACTGTTAAAACGATATCACTTTTAACATACAGTAGATTCCACTTAATCCCATAGCGACTTACCCTGGTTGTCAACAAATTTTATGCAATTAATCAGACTATGCAAATAACCGAAAATGCCCTATTGACAAGTAACATCAGATGAGACTATTTTTAGTACTGTTCAAGGCTGCCAACATACCTGTAGTTAGTGCACTATAGATAGAACAGCATAACAGTACTGTAATAGCATTTACAAGTGAAAAAAATCAAAAGTTTTATTTAATAAAGTTTTAAAAATTCTTGCTGATCATTTTTGAGATTTCAATGGGGCGTATGTGGACTTATCTTGTAGACCATTGCTGTGATTCATTCTAGCATATGTATAGGTCAAGGCTTACAGAGTAACACAGTACAATATAATACATACCATATAGGTTCCTGACTAAGTTGTGGTTCGAATAAAAGTCCATATATACAAAACAGGCTGACAATAATACCATGTGTAGTTGATAAAACACTACAAATATATAATGTTACATATTAGGATTTCAGATTCCAAGACTCTCAGACATAATAAATATTTACATGAAATATATTTTCAGATTACTCCTTGAAAAATTTCATATTTCCCTCAAGCAAAACAAATTACAATAAAACCTTATTATAATGCAATCTCACTCATTTCCACAGAATTTTTTAAGTCGTAAACTTTATGTCTTTAATAGTTTTGTTTGAATTAATTTGATTTGATTTAATGGGGTTTCACATCCCAGTCAAGAATATTTCACTTATATCAAGACATCACCTTTGCAGTTTGCTTTGGGCAATATGCAGAGAGGGTTCATCAGCATGCCATGCCTGTGTTGTAAAAAGGCCACTGGCAAATCATAATGATGTAAATGCTTAACTCACAGCAAATTTTCAAAAATAGGCAGAGCTTTAAACTTACTGATATGATTTAAAGAAGACAGGTTTTGTGACCTTTTTAAACAGGCTATGTTTATTTTTTCTTTCCTTTTTTTTCTGTATCACTATTATAATGACAATTTCTAGTTGACTTTACCACTATATATATGCATGGCTATCCAGGCCATAATATTTGGCCCTTGTTTTGTACTTCAGAATACGTCCATTTTTTTTTCATTTTACTATATAAAAGACAATTTCTAGTTAACTTTACCACTCAAATGTGCATTGCTATCCAGGCCATAATATGTGGCTCAGAATAAACTACAAGATCTTCTACTATACTAATTTAAAGCCAAGATAGTTATGAGTTTCAAATTTTAGGCTAGTCTGACATCCTGGTACCTATAACCTTTTAGTTGACCTGTCATATTTTGCAAATTTTCTTACATTCTTATAAAAATTTGATATTTGGACAAGACAAAATTTTGACCTATTTTTGGACAAAGGTCAATTATTATGATGTATTTGTTTCTTTTCTTAAATATAAATCTACTTTAACAATAAATCAAAAGTTATCTTCTTGTTTACATCTAAGTTACTATGTGATTATATCCATTTAGATGAGAATCCATCTTCTTATAGTAAACATTGCAATAAATTTGAGCCTAACAAGAATGGAACTTGCCAGCGTACCACATGACCTCAATACGTTTGTGCAGAATGAAATGGATAAAGTTTACATCAAATATTCCCGAAAAAACTCTGTTATTATGGGAAAACATCACTTTATACGATTCCATTGCCAATAGAAATAATTGTACTGCACAAACACTATGATGTATCAAGTGGAGCTCTGGGGAATTCCATTTCAGCCTAATTTTTGGCAATAGACAATTATGTTGAATTTGTTTTCCTTTTTTCTATAAATACACATGTACTTACTATGAATTAAAAGTTATCTTCTTGTTAGCATCTAAGTTATTATATGATGGTATCCATTTGGAAGATAAAACTGGACCAATATAATAGAATACTATAAAAGAAATGATGAAGCTGAGGACAGATATTGGATAGTATGATGCGTCGAACACGAAGCCTTCCAGTCGGCCCATTCTTCTGACACCAAAAGTCACAACATATAATGACTGTAAAAAAAAAATTATATCAATTAAATTAAAGGATTTTTTAAATTTAGTCTTACATGACTAATGACAAATGAATAGTAATAAACAAGATTTCCAGGGAATTAAATGTCTCACCTGGTGCGTTTTTGATCGAGTAGAAAATACATTATTTTAACTTAAACTTTCACATTTTGACACGCCGACACAGCCACCACAACCTACAATGACATCGGAAAAGTAACACCTTAGTCTCACCTAATAGCAATGCCAGGCTCAACAAAAAATCTAAAAAAAAAACTTTGATGGGCCAAAAACTATACATGTGCTTATTTTCTAAATACGTGAAACTGGAAAGACTTAAGTCATCAATATCTCTGTACATTTTCTTTTGTGTTTTGTAACAAGCAACTAGGTACCAAATCAACTACAAATCTGAACTATGATACATAGTTACCATATTTTTATATGGTAAATAAATTATAGAAAACTTTAGTTCACAAATTGTCAAATTTTTATAAAAATTGTTATATTTATTTAACACTTTGACCACTGACATACAAGTAGCCCCTTTGTTTTACTACAATGATTATTTGCCCAGTGATTAGTAAGTTTATGTATAATTTTTTGGCCGACATTATTCACACGTACGGTAGAATAACGCATGTTGTTGGCTGGCATTATTCACACGTACGCATGCGCAGTACGATAACTTATATCAGCCGTATACGGACAAGGTGTATGTTCAATGAAGTATATCGGACTATTTAATACGCTTATTATTATAGAGAACACTTAACCATAAAGTGTTATTATATGCAATATTATATAAATTATATAATAATTATTAATATATTTATTTATTTATTTAAATATTTATCATATTGCTAATGAATATTTGTGTAATATTTGTATAATATTGCGTATTTCATATAATAACTTGTCATGTTTCCAGATCCCACGACGAGGACGGGGTTCTCACGGGATCCATTTATTTGATTAGTTATCCATCCCGATGATTTTGATTTAATAAAAATTTTACTGTTTATTTTGAATTTTTTTTATTGTGTTTTGTTTAAAATGGATAACCAATATATGAAAAAAAATTATGGACAATCAATATATCTGAAGTTGCACATAGAATGTGGATCTCACGAATAAAGCCGCAACTGATCACCTCAGATAATTAATTGTGCCAGCCTTACAATTTTATTTATGAAATAATTATTTCAAAAATCACTTAACTACTATTTACAGAGTACTTTTAATAACTAATTCAATTGTTTTTTCATATTATAAAAATCTCTGCAAAAATAAGTTGAATCAGACTTTGCCAAAGACTCAATTGGTCCAGAATCTACGCAAGATACAAGGAACCATTCACCGCAATTAGTACATTCAACCATCTCGTCAGTTTTCTGGTCATACATATTCTTGCTACGGCAATATATTTCTATCTTTTGCCGACCATGTTTTGTTATGTTACGCCTATTTGGCTTTATGAAATGTGGAAATGGGGTAAATTCAGATTGTTCTAAGCATTTTACTAAATGTGCTCTCATTTCTTGTTGATAAAAGAAGAAAGTTGCCGGATTTTTTCCTAAACAGATAACAAGACTGATTGCAATTGCAAATAAACCGCAATCTAAACTACCAGATTGTTGTTGTACTAATTTATGGTTTATTTCGATATGTTTGTTTTCACTTTTCAAAATTGCACAGATTTGTTTTATCGTTTCAATAGAAGCTGGTTTGTTGAGACTGTCATATAGATTTATATTACCATCTTCACAATCGATCGTTGAAACTACAATCCAGTGTCCTAAACTATTGGGACCTTCAAATAAAATTTGAACCATAGGACCAGAAACGGGTGTGAATAAGTTTATATTTTGCGAATGCGAAGTTGTCTTGAAACCCTGAATTTTGAATTGAGATTTTAGCAGAGAAGGTGTCGCCGTCAAAACCTCGTCTGTTTGCATTCTGCGTCAATTTCATTTTTGTGTTCATTTTCATGTTCAAAGGTAATTAATTACGTTGACACGAACGCTCAATTAATTACTCAGCATCCTATGTTCAAGGCGTTAATTACATTATTTCATTAGCGGACTCCTGTGATCACGTCCTTATCACAATAGTATTCAAAGCGAACGATTGCGTTAACTAGTTGAATACGATTCATGAACACTATAAATTTTTAACTTAATTTTTTATCCGTACACACGTCTTGATTTGATTATGTCTTTAAATTTTAATTTTACTTAATAATAAATTATTTTTCTTAATTAATAATTTGTAATAATTTATTTTTAATTTTAACTAGTGTATTTCAATTATTTTTTTAAATTCTATATATAACATTTTAAATATAATTAGTATTGTCGTTATCAAATTTTTCACATTCAATAATAAATTTATTGGTTTTTATTATATTTTAATGATTTATTTTTAATCTTACCTAGTATATTACACATAATTATTTTATTATCATTCATGATTATTTTATTCTTATACATGATTTTTTAAAATATTATACACGATTATTTTATTATTATACATAATAATTTTTAAATTCTATACATATTGTCGTTATCAAACTTTTTATTTAATAATATTTTATCTTAGTATATTAGACATAATTAAATTATTATTATACATGATTTTTTTATTATTTTTTTTATTATACATGATTTTTTTATTATTTTTTTATTATACATGATTATTTTATTATTATAAATAATTTTATTATTATAAATAATTTTATTATTATAAATAATAATTTTTTAATACATGATTTTATTTTTTTTATTATTATTATACATGATTATTTTATTATTATAAATAATAATTTTTTAATTCTATACATATTGTCGTTATCAAACTTTTATTTAATAATAATTTTATCTTAAATTGTTTTATTAGTTTGATAATTTATTTCATGTATTCTTATATTACTCATCGTATTGTATTAAATCATTGGACCATAGGTCCGATATACTTCATTGAACATACACTTTGTCTGTATACGGCTGATATAAGTTATCGTACTGCGCATGCGTACGTGTAAATAATGCCAACCAACAACATGCGTTATTCTACCGTACGTGTGAATAATCACTCCGTAATTTTTTATCTATGTTAAGGAAGAATATAGCATGATGGTATCAAAACGGACTTCAGATCCAAGGGATGTAATTGAATCTTGTTGATTACACATTAACTGTGACCTCACACAAGTCACTTCATGTCACACTACTGGCGATTTTCCAAGTTGTCAGGATAATGGACAGATGGGTGACAACCTCTGTAAAAGCTGGAATCTTACAGTCACCTGAGTGTGCTGTAGTACAAAGTTACAATCATAACTTAACTGCCAGTTGTGGACACATAGGGACAGTCTAGCGAGACCTGGTTGCCACTAAGACCTTTGTGTGACAGTACACTTATAACCAGAATTGTTTTGCACTGCATAGTACCAGAACTACAGAACCTTCAAAGTAAACCATTCTTTACAAAGAGGGACTAAATGCCAATTAAAATTCATAATTTCACAGAAATGTTTATGTATTAAATTTTTTCATCATTAATTTGATTTTCCTTATCAATATTTTGAAATCACAACACAAAAAAGACACTTTCTTTTGACATTAAACATATCGCTTAATACGTAAAATCACGGTGAGTTTTTAGTGAGAAACTAATGCATTGTATAACATCATGGCACATGACTTCCACCACCCCCTTCTGAGGCTTCTCTTTTTTCAAACCTCAACGTCCGAGATTGAAACAGATAAATAAACTCCTTAAGATTGTAGCTCCTATCGCCTGCTTAAATTTTCCCTTACTTCCGATAGAATTTTTGTCTCTAGCCTAAAATCACTGAAATAAACATTGTTTGTACCTGTATCCCCTCTATAAATTTACCTCTGATTATCGCCCTTTAACCTGCCGATAAAACGTTATTGTTTTCGATAATAAAAGTTTTTATCAAGGGCGACAATCAGTAAAACTGTTACACGTGTTAATATAAGGAGAAATGTTTACTTTTATAGAGATCTTCTTAGTTGTTTTCCTGTTGACAGCGGCGCTCCTATTTTACTTCTACGTAAAAAAGAAAAATGTTAAACAAGAAACAGCATCAATCTTGATAATAGTTGGATCAGGTAAAGGTTTAATTCATGCAGGCATGAAAATGGCCATTTAATTGCTCACCTGGCCAAAAGTAGGTGTATAAATTATACTATAATATCCTCTATTCGCCAAAGTTTATAGTACTAAAAGTTTTTTGCAAAATTTAATGGTCACTTGTAAGTAAATGATTTTAAAAATCAGCCTCATTTTACATTTCTAATTTGTTTTTGTAACAGGAAGGGAAAAATGCAGGATCAGATTTGGGATTGAACCCAGGACATCCCACACTATGGCGAGATCTCAACTGAATATGCAGATCATGTTAAAAGTTCAAGAGAGTTTTGTATATGATGACCATTACCAGATTAGTTCTAGCAAAAGTAAATCCATGCAGTTCAGTAAAAATTGTGATAAAACATCATGTAACCTGGTTCTGAATAATTCTGGACTGGAAAGAGTGTCATCATATGTTCATCTAGGTATTGATAGAGGTGTTACTCAAAATAATTTTATTGTGAATAGAATTAATTAGCAAGACATACAGCATACACACTCATGGGAGCTGGAATGCATCGGTACAACGGGGTCAATAAAAAGGTTGGAATACACGTGGAATTTTTTTTTTTTTTTTTGGCCTAGGCTCTTATTTGGACTGGAAGGTAAAGTGCTTTCAAGGAAAAGCTACTCTCAGTTAAATCAGTTCCATCGACATGTATTGAAAAAAAACTACAAGCATTGTTTTATGCCCCAGTAAAGATTCTTTCCCTTATTTTGAGGCGGTCAGTTTCGGTATAGTGGACGAAACTTAAAGTGCCTGAAGAAAAGCGTTGACCTTAAGCTTCGGCAAGCGAACTGACAAATTTCCTCACACTAGGATCTGTGCCGAGTGAGATTCGAACCCAGACAGTGAAAGACACTGTGATTCTAAGCTCGTGATTTAGACCACTCTGTCACCGAGGTCCTGCTTGAGCTCAGACTTAAATGATTAAATCAATTTGTTTGTATGTTAATGTTGTGTTATAGGTGGACACACCAAAGAGATACTTACATTAGTAAAGAGTTTGGGACCACACTATAAACCTCGTCACTATATTATTGCCAAAACAGATCAGATGAGTGAAGAAAAGGTACATTTACTAGAAAAAAGTAAAAAGTCAAAGGAAAAACAAATAAAACAGGTAATACACAGACACACAGACACACACAGACACACACACACACACACACACATTTTATATACATTTTTATAAAATCACCATGCAGAAAGCTGTAGTAAGTTACATAAAGAATGTATAACTTGATTTTTACTTCTAATTTACCTGTTAAATGTTTTGGATATAGCACCCTTAGGACAAGTACATGGTTTTGGGTATTTAATCTGCACAAACTTTAGCTATAGGATTCCAAAAAGGGAAACTAAAGATGCCCTATAAATTATATAAAAATCATATTTGATTCGTCTACAGTATAAACCTGTAATATTTACAATGGAGATAGGTAGTAATTAATTTGTACAACACTTGGCTATGGGTCTCATAAAAGAGCAAATTCAAGAAACCAAAAAAAAAAAAAAAAAAAAAAAAAAAACAACAACAACAACAATACAAGAGGCCCATGGGCCTTAACGCTCACCTGAGATCTGTCCATCCTGGAGATATATCCAAAATCATTTGCACAAATACATACAATATTCTAATATATATGCCTATGTAAAAAAGTGAAAGTTTTCAAAATAATTAACAATTTCAGTCTTCTTATGAAATTTACCTAACTCCTACATGGATTACCATATATGCATCTCGTATGACTTGGTCTTTGAATGTATGACCTTCAACTATATATTAAAATGAATTTCATATCAATACCTACAATATTCTAATATACATGCCTATACAAACAGTTAATAGTTTTCAAGATAATTAACAATTTTAGTCTTCTTATGCATCTATGACCTTGACCTATGAATGTAAGACCTTGAATCATATATCAGAATGATCACCATATCATTTCCTACAATATTCTAATATACATCCCTATACAAAAAGTTAATATTTTCCAAGATAATTAACACTTTCAGTCTTCTTATGCAGTTATGGCCTTGACCTTTGAATGTATGACTTTGAGCCATATATCAAAATGATCGTTATATTAATACCTAAAATATTTTAAAATACATGCTTATACAAAAAAGTTTATAGTTTTCAAGCTTATGCACAATTTTAGTATTTATAAGCAAGAAAATAACATTTCAGGGGCAATTACTCCTACATGGATTACCATATACATGTAGATACGAACCTTTGTATCTTGTTAAATTTTGTCATGCTGAACATTTTAACAATGTTTTGATGTTATATATCTCATAGTTTTGAAGAAAATCGCCCAAATCTTTACAAATCACAAACTAGGTCATGACCTTAATCTTTGACCTCAACGCCATTTTGAAGGTTATTTCAAGAAAAAGTCAAAACTGAAAACCCCATGTCATTATCTATTCTTATAGTCAAATTATAATAATTAAAAGCCATTTTACGAAATTTTTAAAATTAAACGCAAAATCGCGTAACTGAATTTTTGACCAAATTTCACGAATTGAACAATCCATAAGCTTAAGACCCTAGAGAAGCCAAATATCACATCGAATTTTTTCTCCCATCATCACTTTCAGAGAAGATTTTTAAAGTTTTTTGACCCATAAGTCACCTAACCTAGTTTTGGGAGCCATGACAACGTCATGAACAAATCTGAATTGTACCAACCTGAATATGCATCTAACCAAGTTTCATTGAAATCTGCCCTGTAGTTTCAGAGGAGAATTAGAAAATGTAAAAGTTTACCCCGCGGATGACGACAACAACGACATTGTTATGACAACGACAACGATCATGAAGACAGACAAATTTGATCAGAAAAGCTCTCTTGAGCCATTGGTTCAGGTGAGCTAAAAAAAAACAACAACAAAAACAACAACAACAAAATGAAAAAAAGAACCATTTTCTTCAGCATTTAGATTTTTTAGCTTGTTAAATAAATGTTTATGCAACTATATAATATTTTTCTTGCTGTTAAATTTTTTATTGCATTTCTTGATACCCTGACCCATGCGTTTTACATGTCAGTGAATCATTTCAAAATTAATATCAGGTAAAATGGTATACCTAAAAGGTATATTTTTTTAGAACCACAGAAATTGGACCACCAAAAAAATAAATGACTACACAAGTAGAGAAATTATTTTATGTGTTTAATTAATGTCAATGCAACTAGCATGCTGGTATGTCACTTTGCATAAGAATTTATTTAATTCATTTTATAAATTCAATGTTATTTAAACAATTATGAACAATCCTCAGTATTACTTTCTGACTGTTTTTTTTACAGTATGAGATCCACCTTATTCCTAGAAGTAGAGAAGTGTTGCAATCCTGGATATCAACAGTTTTTTCTACAGCCTATGCAATATTATACTCCATTCCATTAGTGTATAAAATAAAACCTGATATTGTAAGTAACACACACACACACACACACACACACACACACACACACACACACACACACACAGAGTAGGTTGAAGTGATTTAGACTCAGATATTGGCTGCTCTTTAAAATCCATTATTAATCCAGCCAGTTTTGAATAATGAGAGTCAGTATTTATTCCCTCAATAAATGTTACATTTTTAAACAAGTTCACTTAATTTTGTAGAAAAATTCCTTAGGTCATAAAAAAATGTCTGTTTTGAGTCTCATAGTAATCCAATATATTTTAAGAATAAGAATTTCTTAAATTGTCTTTAATTTAAATGTTTTTATGCTAGTATATGTTTGTTAACTTTTGACAAGTAAAATCAACTAGATCAAATGCTATAGTTTTGTATCAATAAAAGCTGCAACGTGTCTGTTAACTTTTATAGTTTATTGCAATAACTACAAGCTGGTAATCTAAACATTTGTTGTTTATTGCAATAACTACAAGCTGGTAATCTAAACATTTGTTGTTTATTGTAATAACTACAAGCTGGTAATCTAAACATTTGTTGTTTATTGCAATAACTACAAGCTGGCAATCTAAACATTTGTTGTTTATTGCAATAACTACAAGCTGGTTATCTAAACATTTGTTGTTTATTGCAATAACTACAAGCTGGTAATCTATACATTTGTTGTTTATTGCAATAACTACAAGCTGGTAATCTAAACATTTGTTGTTTATTGCAATAACTACAAGCTGGTTATCTAAACATTTGTTGTTTATTGCAATAACTACAAACTGGTAATCTAAACATTTGTTGTTTTTGCAATAACTACAAGCTGGTAATCTAAACATTTGTTGTTTATTGCAATAACTACAAGCTGGTAATCTAAACATTTGTTGTTTATTGCAATAACGACAAGCTGGTAATCTATACATTTGTTGTTTATTGCAATAACTACAAGCTGGTAATCTAAACATTTGTTGTTTTTTGCAATAACTACAAGCTGGTAATCTAAACATTTGTTGTTTATTGCAATAACTACAAGCTGGTTATCTAAACATTTGTTGTTTATTGCAATAACTACAAGCTGGCAATCTAAACATTTGTTGTTTATTGCAATAACTACAAGCTGGTAATCTAAACATTTGTTGTTTATTGCAATAACTACAAGCTGGTAATCTAAAAATTTGTTGTTTATTGCAATAACTACAAGCTGGTAATCTAAACATTTGTTTGAACTATCGCTGAGGTTATACATATTTTCAAAATTGTCTGCATGGAAAAAAAAATGTGACACAGCATCTTATAAACTATTAGATTTGTAAAAAAAAAAAAAAAAAGAAATTAAAAGACAAATTTTAATATGTGAAGATATTCTTTCTATTGAAGATTTTGTAAGTTTGGGATTTCAATCAGGAACAACAAAAAATCTACAATTAAATAAAGTATTTTATGATATTGATTTTTTTCCCACCTGGATATTGAAACACTGATTTCGATTGGATATGTTTAATGTTATTTAAAGCACCATTGTTCTGTCTTTGAGCATTGGTACTGCACATGCTCAAAATGTTAATAAAAAGTAACAGTATTATTGCAATTTCAAGTTAAAAAGGAAAATCTTAAGAATAGATAACTGTAAATCTTAGACAAATGACTTTGGACCCCAGTGAATCCTTCAACCATAACCAAAGGTGGTTAGCTTTGAAAAAATAAACATTGTTTTATTTAATTGTTTATTTTATTTTAGGTTTTATGTAATGGTCCAGGAACATGTATACCAGTGTGTTTAATAGCATTTCTGTTTAAGGTATGAATTCAATCTGCAGTTGTTTGAACATGTTTATAAAGTCTGTTCTGAATCTATAGGCCCATCGGGCTAGTGAGGGACAAAGTCTGTGACAAGGAAAGTCTGTGACAAAGTGGTTTAAAGTCATTAGTGTGTTCTTATGGATCACAACGACCTTGACTACCTAAAATCCAATTTGAGTTGGTTGAAGTTGGTTCTAGCATGAGAAAATTTGTCACTTTGCTTGGAAATTGTTTGATTTTCTTCACTACCAAGAATTGGTTATCTGTAAATATACAAAAATATCTTGACTGCATGGGCATAAAATGATATTTCTTCACTCCTTTAAGACAGTGCTCATCCTGATTGTAGTGTTGTAAAATGACTTCTCATTGGATGGAACAGTTCATTTTAAGATAAACACTCACTTCCCATTTCCACTTCTTTCTATTCATTTATTGGCTGGTTGGACTGGAACAATTTGAAATTACCGTTAATGTTTGACAAATCAGCATGTCCTGGACTTTTGAATCATGAATTTACCTATGACTACTCAACCATGTGTCTCTAAATGTAAAGAAAGTCACAATACCTTTGCTGAATTTCTCCAACATATTAATGAATAATAGGGTAATCTTAATTATTAATTCTTAACATTTTAGTGTTTATAATAAAAAATTCTTTTAATAATTGTTGAAAAAAACTTCAAACATAAAGACTTATTATATTAATTTCAAAATATTTATTTACTTCTCATTTTAAAATTTTATTTCAGATTTTAAAAATCTTCCACACTCGAATCATCTATGTGGAAAGCATCTGCAGAGTTGAAACTTTATCATTATCAGGAAAGATATTGTATCACATAGCAGACAGCATGTTAGTACAGTGGCCAGAATTACAGGAGAAATATCCCAAAACACAGTACATTGGTAGAATTGTTTGATATGTTTATCTCAATGACTACAGAATTTCTTAAACTCTTTGACCTGACAAATTATTCATTTGTTAGTGGCAGACCAGAAAAAAGGCTGCTTTCAGGATTACTGGTTGTAATGCCATAGGCAGAAGACATGTGTCATGCTGTCACAGAAAATATGTCAATTGGAACTCTTTTTCAGTGGAGGTAAATTTTTGATTGAGAATACAAATCTGAGATGATACAACTTTTATAGAACTTGACAATGTTTGATTATGGGTTATATACAATGTATTTGGAAATTGAGAACATCGTAAAGACATCTGGTTTTCTGTACTGAAATTGTACTGTGCAGCTTTCCATAAATGCCATAGAAATGCTTAAAATGCAATGTGCATCATGATTCATAGAACATGCTTTAATACTGTTTGATACACTACAAAAAAGTGCTGAACTAGCTGTAGTTGTTTTCTAAAGATTCTGTGACTATAGTTAAGTGTATTGCTATTTTGCATAAGTGCACAGATGCCCATCTTGATATACAAAGAAGATCTAACATATATTCAAAAAAATATTCAACATTTTTTGCTTTGTAAATTGTATAAAAAAAACAATTTCTTACAAAATAAGACATCAAGGAACATAGGGCTCCAATTATCATTTTACAAAAATTATAAATAATTAACCAGTTAATTCAGATGACATAAAACTTGCCTTCTGACAGGTCCTGGGTCTATTGCTTCAGATTTTTATTGTTGCCTTTACCTCTATGGGTACATTTAAGAAATTTAACTGACATTGGGATGTTTTTATACTCCCACCTAAAAGGGGGAGGGGGTTTATAGTGATCCTGATGTCTTTCCATCCATCATTCCATCCATCTGTCCAAAATATTTGGTTTTCTAATGGTTAGAAAAGGAAGGTTCCTTTGTTATTGGAAAATTTCCCATTTATCCTTCAATCAAGAGTTAAGCCCCTTTTTCTATTATTTTGAAGTTTTACCCATTTTCGGATGATAACTCCAGAACCAGTCCGCCATTTGATTTTTATCGATATAGAAAGCTTATGGTCATGAAAGGAAGGTTCCTTACTATTTTTGAAGATTTCTCGTTTATAGTTCTTGAGTTATTTCCCTTTTTCTGTTTTGAAGTTTTACTCATTTCCAGAACCAGTCTGCAGATTGACGTCATACTTATACACAATGCTTATAGTCAAGTAAGAAAGGTTCCTTTTGATTTCGGAAGATTTCCTATTTATCAAGAGTTATTTACCTTTTTCTGTTATTCTTACAATTTATGCATATATGTACCTGTATATATGTGCGGGCGGTTTCCTGAGAGGGTGGCAGGGGTATTAGTTATCCTTTGGATCACTCTTGTTTATATATCAGTCTGTAAAAACCAAGACACAGACTTGATTGTTACAGTTATTGTAATTCAATAAAATTGAAAAAAGGTATAAATATGAATTGGTTTGGTTGAATCACTTTTTTGGTAGAGGTGACAGAGTGGTCCAAAGTCTGTGCTATTATTGATTTGAAGTACAATGTATCTCTCACCTCCTGGATTTGAATCCTGCTCTGGCAGATGCTAGTGTTAGAACTTTTGTCAATTCAATTGCCAAAGGTTGTTGTTTTTTTCAGGTACTCTGGTTTCCTCAACCATCCCAGAACTGACCACTGCAAAAGAACAGTCACTACCAATTTTCAAGTCTTGGTCAGACCTGACCAGGTTTGAACCCCTACCTCCCACATACAAAGTGAACACTCTATCAACTGAGCTACAATAGTGGTTAAAATGAACAAGGTTGAGTTGAGTTGAGTTGAGTAATGGTGTTTAACGTCCCAGAATATTTCACTTATATCGAGACCTTAAAATGAACAAAGTGAACTCAAAAATATACTAACAACAGGCAAGGCAACCAAGAACATAAACCAATACAGTAGATAATAAACAGCCAAACAAGACAATAGATAATAAAAAAAATCACAAATTAAAATCTTTAGTTATAAAAATTTCACTTTAAAAGGGCACTGGGAATCAATAACAAAAAGCATTTACAATAACAAATTGATGGGTGTTTTTTTTTTTTTTTTTAATGATTCTTTTGCTAGTCTTTGTTTAAAAATCATTTTTTTCCAAATATGTATGTGCACATTTAAAAATTAGTTTCCTTTTAAGACATTAAGAAATCGGGCATGTATATTTAAAGCACATGTTTTTGGCAGTTACAGAAAGAAATATTTAGATGTATTGGTCAGCCTATTGTAAGTTCTGAAATTACAACGAATGAAAGTGGAATGGAATAAACCATCAATTTCAAGCTTATGGAGCTTTAGGGTTGTTCTGCCATTGGTTGAGTCAGTTTGCAAGAGGCTAGTAACACTGAATGATGTATAAGTCTTTGAAAACACTAAACGTGTTCCTGAAATAACCCGTGCGTGATGTCTTAAAAATTAAGGGTCTTATTTCTTATGTAATAAACTATAAAGAGGAGTGGCCACAATTAAAACAAGAGGCCCATGGGTCTTAACGCTTACCTGAGGATATGTCCCAAATTGTTTGCAAAGTACAATAAACAACTGACAATAACTATACACTTTTTCCAAGTTTTCCCCAGATTGTAACTGCTACAAAATTTGATCAGAAATATCTAGCCACAGTTCATTTACAAACAGCTTAAAGCTGCATTAAGTTTTTCAATTTTCTGAATTTTTTTTTTGATTTTCTAAAAATATATTTTTTTTAAAAAATAGATATCCTTCTAACCACGATCCGAAGTTCTGCGTTTAATTTATCGTATTTCACCGTTTTGAAAGTTGCGTTTAAATGACCTGGGTTTTGCTGACGTAACCATGTTCTAATATTAGATCCCAAATGCTGCATCTCGCTGGGTAATTACTGTAATTTCTGTATTTATTCCAGCTTTTATCGTTGAACCAAATGTAACATTGTTCATTAGGAACATCATTAATTAGATTAGCACCGTTTTAATTTTTTCTTAGGAAAACTTAATGCAGCTTTAAATGTTGTAGTAACTGAAATGATAGTTTCCAGATAATAAACCATTTCAGTATACTTATAGAGCTATGACCATGACCAACTCATAGCCAAAAACTATATATCAAAATTATTGTAAAATATTCTAATATACATTCCTTTACACACAATTATAGTTTTCAAGATGATTAACATTTTATGTCGTCTTATGCAGCTGTGACATTGACCTTTGAACCCATGGCCTTGAGTCATATATCATAATGTTCGTCATATTAATACCTATAATATTCTAATATGTATGCCTATACAGAAAGTTGACAGTTTTCAAGATACATATATATTGACAACTATACTATTTTAGCAAATTCCCCACTAAATGCCTTGCCATTTCCCCATTTTAAACCCCGTGGCTACCATTTGTGCAAGGCTGAAACTAGATAACCCAGGAATATTATACATGAAATATCTAAGATATATCTCTTATTGATTCAAAGGAGAAGATTTTTGAAGTTTTTTTTTTTTTTTTTTTTTTTTTTTTTTTTACTATTTCCTCCTTAAAGGGACATAACTCCTTCATAAAGGCTTAGCCCAGGCATGATTACCACTAAGTTTCATCAAATTTGAAACAGTAGCTTTAAAGAAAAAGATTAAAAAGTTAACGCACAATCCACAACAGACGATGGACGATCAACCATTGCAAAAGCTCATCTGAGCTTTCAGCTCATGTGAGCATAGTCTGTTAGGATAACTTTTTTTTTACATTACCATTTTCTTAGTGTTAGCAATTAGGAGTTTATAACTAAATCTATTGAATGGACATTTTTAAATAGGACATAGATTTTTCTTTTTATTTCAATTAAACGTGGCCAAACCTACAAGCACATGTTAAATTCATTCAAGATCTCAATTTAGAAGCAAGAACGAAACTTTTCAATTTTTAGGACTTCAATATCATCCTTTTTTTCATTGAACATTACAGCAAAGACTAAATACATGCATCTTCCATAAGATACAAAAAATAAGTCGTGATATCGAGATAACTATTACGATTGATCAGCATAAGTATCGCGGCATGTCGAGTTATTTATCTCAACTTTTTATTTTGGTATCACACCTTTTCATATTATCTCGATTTATCAAGATATTAAGTCGACATGTTGTCAGTTGAGATAATTTTATGTCGACTAAAATTATGTTGTTGTCAGAAATAAGCCACCATAGCTATAGAGGTGCAATAGCGTTGGCATTTTTATTGTAGAGGCGAAGAAAAGTAATTTGATAAGGCGGAAGAAAATGAAATTAAATGCCGTAGGCTGGCCAATTCACTTAAATTTCCGTTTTCGACGGAAATGTACCACTCAAACAAAAAATATTTAAAAAAAAACCTGAATTCAACAGAATTTTCCCGTTTTTGACCATATTGATATAGAAGAAAGGCAATAATGCTTCTAGTTTAACATGTACCTATGAAGTAGTGTCGCGCATTTAAAATGTACTAATTTGGCGATATCACGTGTACCAAACCGGGAAAATTAATAAAAGTGATTGGTCAGTCTGATGCCGGATTAGATAAATTAACAAATAATGTTGTAGCTTACTCGGGAAAGATAGTCAATATCGCCTAGGCTTATTAGCCACAGCATACAGACTTTCAATAATAAGTTCCTAAACAAGACTTCGGTGGTGAATTGTATCAAGGCATTTTAAATATGATTTGCGATAATAGATCCATAATTAAGTTTGGATCTGATTAGCGATCTATATTAATTAAATACTGATAGTTGATCACCACTTTAAATTGATTGGATTAAACTTTATAAATAACTAATGCTGTTAGACATTTAGCCTTTAGGCTTTTAATATGAATTTGGAATCAAACTTAAAACTTTGCTTCTTAAACAACTTTAAGAAGGCTGTGATTGATGTACAGCTCCGGGTCATTGTGCATTTAACGTTTATTGCAAAAGTGATTGCAGCAAGTTTTTTGAAGCCAAATTTATCAATGGCGAGAGACCCATTTAATAATATTATTTAACACTTAAGCCAAGTTTTTTTATCTTTATACTAAAATGAGTAACGGATGAAATACTTCCTTGTAGGACTCCAATTACTATAATCAGACATTAGAGAGAGAGATTGCGACCTAACCAAACTTTAAATTCACGATTTTTGATAAAGTTTTTAATAAAATTAGGAGTATGGCCTCTCAAACCCATATCACTTTGATCTTTCAGAATACCTTATTTCCAAGTGATATATCATGAGCCTTTTCTAGGTAAAAAATATTGAGACGGCGTGTTATTTATCAAGACATTTCTAATAACGGGTTCCAGACGAACTAAGTGATCTAAAGTACTAAGTCGGTAACAAATAATTTGCAATGGAAAAAATATTTACGTACAATGCATTTTTTTTCCATTATGAGTGACCACATATTTGCCCGTGATTATGTCCGAGTAAGTGCGCGTGCTTACCTGCTCAGAAGTGATTTCCGGTTTTGATATAAACATGCACGGAATCGTAACAAATGATTAGGTGAGTATATAGCACGATAACAAGTGGTTGCAATGAGAGAGAGAGAGAGAGAGAGAGAGAGAGAGAGAGATTATCATGACTAACTTCTTATTTAAACAACGCATGAAAATATCAAGGGAACATGGATGATTGTCACTGCACAGGCGCCTGTGGAATAGTTTTTAAAAGCAAATGTAGCGGACCAGGCTTGATAGGTGAAACGACCGTTTCATTTTTTTCCCCTTTCCTTTTACCTTTAGCGTCCCAAAAATAGCCCACGGAGGATTATAACACGACTGTCCGTTAATAAACAATAAGCACAAATGTTAATGTTTAAAGCTGCATTAAGTTTTCCAAGGAAAAAATTAAAACGGTGATGATCTAATTAATGATGTTCCTAATGAACAATGTTACATTTGGTTTCAATGATAAAAGCTCGAATAAATACAAAAACAACAATACTTTGCCAGCGAGATGTAGCATGTGGGTTCTATATAGAACATGCTTACGTCATAAAAAACCGGGTCATTTAAACACAACTTAAAAAAACAGTGAAATACGATAAATTAAACACAGAACTTCATTGAATTTTTCATTTGTGTCTTAGTAAGGGATACATAACACCATTGCGAATACATCTGAATATTAATGACGGACAATAAACATTTGTCAGGTTTCACTTTCGATTTATTGGAGTTTTTGAACATCCGTGCACCTGCTTTTTTTGGGGGGAGAGACTTGGAAATTGGTAGTGACTGTTCTTTCACCAAGTACTTGGCATTTAGAAATGAAAGACACAGGGTTCTTTAGATGAGACCTTAAAAACTGATGTCCCTTGTCACAGCAGGTGTGGCACATTAAAGAGCACTCCCCGCACATTGCCCTAAGTGCACTGCAAAGGTAAAAATTCTGAAATTTCACTATAGCTGGTGATGTCTCTATATGTGAAATATTCTTGACTGGGATGTAAACCCCATTAAATCAATCAATCATAGTTGATGCACCACCTCAGAGCCACTGTGGTGGTTTTTGTGATATGGATCCAAGTTCCAACTGTTTTTACTTTTTAGAAGGGTTGTAGGTTTTGATTATGCTGCATCATAGTGACCTTAAGATTTTTTTTTTTTTTTTTTTTGAGAGTTTAACTAATTTTTTTTTCTGATATAAATTGTGTACAAACTTGCATTAGCAGAATTTCGAACAATTCAAATGTTTATTGTTAACAACGATTTGTATAAAACCAAAGTAGT